>JAZKJV010000429.1:600000-921591 GCA_037367405.1 Ottelia alismoides
TGAAACATGGGAAGCAAGAGGATACATAGTGCATGCACGCCTCTTCTTCCTTAAGGCAATAGGCACATCAAGGTTCCCAGCTTCCTCAGTAGCTGAGAATGGATCATCTAAGACATCCTGCACCAGTCGTTCCACACGCAACTCACCACTGCCGTTAGTGGAACTCAAATGTTCAGAACATACCTGAGGCGTGCTGGATGACAGAGCAGGCACATGAGCACAAGGTCGGCGTTGGTAAGCCTGTGGAAAGAAAGTAGGCATGGCAGGTGGTGGAGGCAGAGGTGGAGATGGTGAAGGTGGTGGAGGAGGTGGAGACATATATACCTTTTCTTCATTCTCTGAGGTAAAGAGCTTGTATTCTCTGAGGGAAAGAGCTTGTCACATGTAGCAGAGAAATACATAATACACTCAAAAAAAGGTGACCTTCATCGAACAGGGTCAAAGCAACGATATCCGTTTTGAGTCCTGGAATACCCAACAAAAACACACTTACAGCTCTAGGAGAGAGCTTATCAAAACCTGTAGACATCTGATGAACAAAAGCAACTGACACAAAAACACAAAGCATAAAAGAGAAACGATCTGTCTCGGGAAACGTAATCGAAATGAGATCCTCTCACCCAGAACTGAAGAGGGCATGCGATTCACCAAGTACCAAGCAGTGAGAACTGCATCTCCCCAAGACGAATGAGGAGCATGACTCTGAATCAAGAGAGTCCTGATGACATCCAAAAGGTAGCGATGTTTACGTTCGATGACCCCATTATGTTGAGACTTATAAGCACAAGATGTCTGATGCACAATACCATAGGTTCTAAGAAATTGAGAGAGTTGCGTACTGCAAAATTCTAATGCATTATCAGAACGAATATATTTTTTATGGAAAAGAGGGTGAACTCCCAAGGAAGGAGTCACTGCAGCATCTATTTCATTAAAAAAGTTTAGAGTACATTACCGTAAGACCCAAAAGTTATAAAGCGCATTACAATGAGATGCAACATTCTCCATGGAAAACCTCTGGTTATTGAAGATCAAATCATTTCGCCCAACCCAGATGGCTAACAGAACAGCAAACGGCTTGGAACTATCATCTGTAGAGCCGACGCCCACTGCTCAAACTGACCTCCAGAACTCTGATGCCCATCCGGTTGCCACCCAAGGAATCCCTACCTCCCTCCGAATAAATGATCCAAGTCCTCCACCAACCCATCGCACATGTTGCACAACATGTCCGCCAAGCCTAACAACCTCCCCCTCCTTGCTTTATCGCACAAGCAGCCCCTTCTCAGATACCACAAGAACATCTTAATTCTGCACGGGATCTTAGTTGCTCAAACCAATTAGGCCCTCAACCTATTGGTCTTCCAAATGTACATACTCAAAAATATTGTAACACATCTATCTCTGATCAGAGGATGTGTGCCTATACCGTGATGGAATACTACATAGGTCTTTGGTTATCTCGATCTCGTTAAGTCAACTCTTTGACCTAACTTATCTAACACCTCCAAATCTCTATTCTTATGCAGAGGGCATACATCAAGAGGTCGGTTAGATATCAGTCTTTACAGAAAAGATTGACATCTCCTGGTAAAGATCCAAATCTCGCTCCTTTGCCGCTCTTCTTATTTCCTCATAAAATTTCTTCACGGAGAATCTCGCACCTTCCCACTCAAAATGATCAATGACCTGCATAAACTCCCCCGACGGTGGAATCTCTACCTACAACCTAACATACTCCTCCAGGCGTTGCTCTGAAAGGTCTGATAAGATGACCGGCGACCACGTACCTGAATCCGCCACCTACGAAAGAGGAATCTCCTTCGACTTCGCCAATACAAATAATCTCCGAATTCTTCCCTCAAGTGCTCCCTCCCACGTCCAGTCATCACGTCAAAATCTGAATAAGTGACCATCCCCCATCTTTGGCTGCAATTTAGGTGCAATCAAATGTAAAACCTCGCTGATATCAACCCAGAGCGGTGATTCAAACCGCACTCTTTCAGTCACCAGCTCACCCGTGACACCATAGATTTTTCTCACAAGTCTGGCCGTCAGCGAGGTTGATGGACCCCAAATACAAGTCATCCACTTAGCGAGAACTGCCTTGTTCATGCACTCTACATCACGAACCCTCAGCACTCCGTCGTTACGCCCCTTCGTCACTTCTTCCAAGCTCACCAGATGCATCCCAGAACTCTATTGCTTCCCGTATGATCAAAAGAATATCCTGATCAAAGTCTCAATCATCTTTCTAACCCCCACCGGCATCAGTCGAGTATAATAGAAAAATATAGGGATGGCCAAGAGCACATGCTTCACAAGAATCAACTACCCTCCCTAGACAGTGTGACCGCCTTCTACCCAGCCAACCTCTTCTCCATTCTCTACACAACAACATCCAAATCTAACTTCTTGAGCCTCCCAGCCATCAACAGCAGCCCCAAGTAGATCGGAAGGTCACCTAGAGGGCACTCGGTCAACGCGGGTAAACGGGTGCATCGGCATCATCCATCTCAAAAGTAATGACTATCGACTTGTATATGTTGACCTCAAGTCCTGAAAGACTGATGAAAATTTCGACTAGCTGAATCACAATGTCATTCTGATGCTTTGAGCCTCCAAGAAATAAGATCGTATCGTCAGCGTATTGTAGCAGAGGGACAAAGATATAATCCAGACGGAAGCCCACACACCACCCTACCTCCATCGCGTGCCTAAAAAGAACTACCAGAGCATCCGCCACAAGTACAAAAAGCATAGGAGCCAGAAGACATCCATGTCAGACACCCTGTTGGGGATGAAAGAAACCCCCCTCTGGCATGCCATTCACCAAGATCGAGTAGGAGGAGGTAGTGACACATCTCGTCTTCCATTCGACCCAAATAACAGTGAAACCTCTTCTCCGTAGAGACGCCCACAAGAAATTCCAATCAACACAGTCATAAGCTTTGGCGTAATCTATCTTCCACATAGCATCCTTCTTCCTCGACCGCTTCCAATCAAGACAAATCTCTGAAACCATCATCAAGCTATCTGACATATGTGGCCCACCATCTGTTGCCATGAGATGAACGCCGACCGACCCACAAGCACCACCGAGTCCAGCAATCCCTTAAGTCGGTTCGCCAGAATTTTAGTCGCAGTAAGGTAGAAGGTGTTGGAAAGCGCAATAGGCATGAAGTCATCTACCTTCATCGAAGTCTCCTTCTTGGGAAGGAGGAACAACATAGCTTGGCTGACCTTGTCTAAGCCTCTATTCCCTTCCCTGAACTCATTAAGCACCTCCAAGACTTCCTCCATCAACAGCTCCCAGAATTCGTGGTAGAACAACACCGGGAAACCATCAGGACCAGGAGCACTACCCGCATTCAACCCCCAAATGGCTTCCCTTCACCTCCTCCTCATAAAAAGGGACCACTAACCTCTCCGCTTGCTCGCCAGACAAAGCCTCCACCCCTCTCCCCAGCCACTCCCAACCATCCCCCCTTTCCTTCGTGTCGCCTTAAGAAAGTGGCCCCGCAACGTACTGCAAATTTGTGCATCCCCGATACTCTTATCCCCTCCCCCCCCAAACCTCACAGGTGCCATGGTGTGGAAAAATCTCGTATTGGCATCCCCTTCTTTCAACCACCTTGACTAGATCTTTGCCTCTAATCCACCTCTTCTTTTCTATTTTCCAACAGTAACTCTTCGAGCAATCCCAACCTCTCTGTCAATTCTTCGTGGTCATGATCTATCTCATCATCTAACCCGCCTAACCGAGCAACATCGTCCTGAGCCACCCCCCTCCTAGCCCTCTGCCTTGCTTTCACCTCTCTCTCAAAATTGGTAAGGAACGACCTTAGCAACAACTTCGCCACCGATCGTGAGACGACCGAGCCCTAAGGGGACCAGCCTCTCCACCGCTCTGCAACCATCTCCCTGAACCTCTCCTCTAAGAGCCAGCTCCGCTCAAATCGAAAAAAGAACCTACTTCTCCTCTCCTCCCTGAACGACCAAAGAATCGATGTGCTCAGAAAGAGCTCGCGATAACGCCCAGCCACGCGAAAGGGGGACACCTCTGTGTGTGATTAGAACGAATATATTTGACATTCGCAGAGAAAACGTTCCATATTTCATTAATAAAAGATTGAATAACATAAGCAGCATCAGACTTGTTCTTAAGAAGAAATATCCATGACAATCTTCAAAATTCATTGACATCGATAAGATAGAACATATGCCCCTGATGGTCTGGGACACGACTTGGACCCCAAATATCAAAATGAATCAACTCAAAAAGACTATGACTACATCGACCCTGACAACTCTAGAATGTAGATCGATGATGTTTCCCAAGCTGACAGGCTTCTCACTGAAAAGTAGAGCAAGGAGAAATCTATGGAAGAGTGTGACACAGCTTTTGCAGAGGAAGATGACCAAATCAAAGATGCCACATATTACGGAGAAACAGATCCAGTACAAAGAGAAGAAGCACCAATATATGGGGATTGTACCAGTCTATAGAGACCTCCTTGCTCACGGCCAGATCAATCACCTTGTCTGTAAGAATGTCTTGAAACACAAGAGTAGAAAGATCAAATATGGCACGACAATATAAATGCTTGGTGATTTGACTAATTGACAGTAAATTCATAGAAAATTCAGGAGCATAAAGAACATATAGAAGTCGCATTACGGGAGTTAACTACACCTCCCCCTGACCAGTGATGGGAGAATGTGTCTCATCCGTTATTACCACCGATATCCCCGACTGAGTTGGACGATAAGTACTAAATCCCGACTGAGTTGGACTATAAGTACTAAATCCTTTGTTACCACAAAGATGATCAGATGCTCCCGAATCCATAATCCATTCTGACAAATCTACCCTATAACAGCTAGTAAGAGCATAGGTTATACTTGATGTAGACGTTGATGCTGAAGCAGCTACCTCTGAGGATCCTGAAAGAGAACTGGTTCATCCAGGAGCATGCATAATCTTTCTGAGTTGCGCTACATGTTTACCAAACCTCTGATCAGATGCAGGCGATGGACTCCCTACATGTTGAGTCTGCTCTGCAACACGTGTTGAAGCAGGAAACCCATGCTTAGAGTAGCACCCCCTCCCATGCCATGATTACCATGACCACGGTATTGCATTGGGCTCCCCCTACCACAAGATGCAGCCTTGGCTGAAGAGGTCTGAGACTGATGAGTATAACCAGGAGATATAAAGAGCATGCTTATTCCGCGATATGCCTCCTCCATTGGAGGTATGGTGGCATCCGTGAGAATCTGTGCCCGAGCAGCATCATATTCAAGATCAAGAACTACTAGGAAAACTCTGGTCATCAGCGAATCTTTGTATGCCTTGAAATGCTCTGGTGTGGCAGTCAAGGGAATAAAACCATGCAGCTTCTCAAACATACCCCTCAAAGAGGTGTAAAGGGTATGAAGAGGATGAGCATTCTGTTTCGACGTGAAGATATCATGCTGAAGTTGCAGTATCTTCGACTCATAATTCATCGGGGAATATGTAGAGGCGAGAATGTCCCATATAACATTTGCAGTAGGATGACTTAGAATATCATTGGCTATCTCCATTGAAACGGTGCGAGATAGCCACACACGTGTATAAGCTTCGTCTACCTCCCATGAGGTATTAACCCCAGTCTTGTCACATGTCTCCTCTTGCATGAGGATATGCTTCTTGCCATTACATTGCATTAGGCTCACGAACTGCATGACCCACAGCTTATTGTTTGTACCATCCATTTTGACGATGGGTGTTGGACCTTTGAAGACACCCAGGTATGAAACATTTGCTTTGTTGTATGACATGACGACAACAATCTCCAAGACTGGGTCGGCAAATAGAGATACTTGTGTCTACACTGACATATGAAAAGATGGTCATGGGTGTAAACTCATACTACAACCTCTTCCATCCGTTGAGGCCTCTTTAGGGTAACTAGGGTGTCTTTAAATGATCAAGTCACACCTAGAACCCCAAGTCTCGACCTAACAAGAGAAGGAATGCGCGGACGACACCAAAAACTGAGGAGAGGTGGTTGTGGCTTAGGGCTCCACAGCAGGTGGTGGTTGCGGCAGTGGTCGTCGATCCGGAGATGGCGCCGACGATTGTTGTTGTGGCTGGCGACAGATACGAGGGAGGATTGGCGGTGGAATGCTGCTCAGGAACAGAGGGCGGCAACAGCCGAAAGGCAGTGGCGGTCGGATGCACAGAGATTTTAGTGGTGTTAGATATCTAGGGCAAAGGTTCCGGTCTAGGATCGTCGCTTTGATACCATGTGGAAAGCGTGAAATGAGAAGTTGCATTCCATCATAAGCCCTAAAACTCTCTAATATAGGAGAAAAGCTCTAAGGAAAATTTATATAAAGTAGATAAAAGAAATAAGAAACTACAAAATAAGTAAGGAGATATAAATATCTCAACATCTCCCGTGAGACAGAATCATAAGCCTTCTCCAAATAAATAAAAATCATATGGAGGTTCTTCTCTTTAGCTCTATAAATCTCCATTGTTCTCCTCAACATATACAACGACCACACAATTACAAATTCCAACTCTCACTCAACGCATTGGCATGTGCAACAACATTCTCAGTGAAGTGGTGCCGCTTAAACAAGACACCATTCTAGGCCGACAAGATAGCCTAGAACACAGCAACAAATCTCGACCTCTCCTTCTC
Source organism: Ottelia alismoides (assembly GCA_037367405.1). Classification (NCBI taxonomy): domain Eukaryota; kingdom Viridiplantae; phylum Streptophyta; class Magnoliopsida; order Alismatales; family Hydrocharitaceae; genus Ottelia; species Ottelia alismoides. The sequence goes on from JAZKJV010000429.1 coordinate 606,699, forward strand.
CGTGCCATTCCAATCTATACTAATGGAGCTCCAAAAGTGAGCATGTTGCCAGACCCCATAGCCCTATTCCCAAGAAGGTTCCAAACCTCCACAGATCTATGTATGTGAAGAAGAGAGGATCTAAATCCTCCACCCTGATCAAGCACCTCGGGTACCCTTGGTCATCCCCCTAAATGAATCGCAAGAGTTTGTCCTCCGTCAGCAATCTTCCTCTCCTAAATAGCCACAAGAAAACCTTTACTAGAGTTGGAATACTCCATTCCAAATTCACCTACAGTCTGCTTCGCAACCCCAAGGAGAAAAGGTCATGGGACCCCTCAGAGCCCAGTACACCTTCCCAATTGAAAAAGTGCCATCCCACCAGATCCAGCAATCTCGCCCATCCGTGATCCCAGCTACTCCCTCCAGCTCCTCCAACATACTAAGAAGTTCTTCCACCTGTTGTTCAGAAAGCTCAGAACTGAACCTAGAAAAGAAAGCATCCCCATCACATGCTTCTGCAACCGTGCAGCATGGATTCTCTGGCATCGCCTTCAATTGCAGGAATCTAACATCCCATGCCCCATACCCATTCCAATCATCTGACCACAAATAAATACGCTACGTCCCCAACCACATGCCTTAGAAAAGATCGGATCTCCTGTGCCACATTGCATATGCCTCTCCAAAAAAAGAGAGGTGCACCAGGGCCCCTAGAGCTCGGGAAAGAAAGACTGGGCTCGTAGATTCTCTGAATCAGCTTGCACACCAGACTATCGCATTCTCCCCAAATATGAACCACTCATCTACCGAGAAGGACGGTGTTCATCTCCTTCAAACTCCGTAGTCCAATGCCCTCATCCTCCTTTGCGCGCGACATCATCCTTCAAACCACCAAAATGAACCCATTGTATTGTATCTTTGCCAACTAGAAAAAGAACCTCATGATAGCTACTACCCTCTTCCTAATATCAACTGACACAAACTTGGAAGATAAAAAGAAGATTAGAATCACAGATGGAATCTAACGCAGAAGCACCAACCTGCCACCCCCTCGATAGGCAAACAGACTTCCACCCAACCATCTTTTGCTCTAATTTCTCAATCATCAGTAACCAATTAGCAGTATGTAACATGCCAATGACCAAAGGCACACCCATGTATCGTGTTGGCAGGTTCGTGCATAGCGAACACATCCAAGAAGCGCAACTCTCGGACTCCCTCTCTGATAGGCAAAAAGGAACAAACTCCGACATGTCATTGTTCACCTTCAACCCAGATACATCTCCGAAAATGTCCAGAACCACCAAGAGGCATCTTCATCTATCTGCCCATCCCTCCGCGAAAAGATTTGTCATCTGTATACTAGAGAATGGGGATAGAGATCCCCCTCTTGAATATCCACGACAGTATCCTTGAGATACTGCTCGTTCCACCATAACTGCCAAAGTAACAGAGCTATGGGGCATCGCTATCGAACACCACTTTGCTACTGAAAGTAACTCCTCTTCGACTGTCCATTCACCAAAACCGTGTAAGACGTGATCGTGATACACCTCTTCATCCAAGACATCCACTTATCTGAAAATTCCAGTATGTAAAGTGAAGCACATAGAAATCACTGGTCAATACAATGGTAAGCCTTCGAAAATCCATCCTCTACATAACACCCTTCCCTTTTCTCTTGTGTCAATAAGCTACAATCTCCAATGTTAGAAGCACATTATCCATGAGCTGCATGCCTGGTAAGAAGGCACTCTGGACCACGGAGATAATCTCGTTCACCACCCCCTTAGGCATATTGGCCACCAACTTGCTACCACGAGGAAAATTCCATTGGAAAGAGCAATTAGTCTGTAAACATGAATTCTCGTAGCCACATCCATCTTCGGGAGAGGGAAGATAAAAGATCGATTGTGTTATCAAAACCATAATTACCTTCCTCAAATATGATACCTCCTTCACAACCATCTCCGCGATGAGATCCCCAAACTTCATGTAGAAAAGAACCGGAACCCCATCCGACCCTAGGCAGCCATCCGGGTTCAACCCAAAGACAACCTCATGAACCTCCAACATCCCAAACCCCCTTGTCAGATGTTGAATATCCAAGTCGGGCACTCGATTCACCCATACCCCCAACCATCGTGACACGGTGCGGTGGCCGCATGCTCATATTCCTGACTGTAACCACCCTCGCTACTTCTCCTTCCCCGTGAAATCCGACCTCACCTCTACCGAATGAATCATGTTTCTCCTTCTTCTATCGTTCACTACTGCATGAAAAAATCTCGTATTGGTGTCCCCTCCTTCAACCAGCTTTGTCTCAATCTCAGTCTCCATTCAACTTCGCACTTTATATCCTCCCCTTCCAAGATTTCTCGAACCAAACCTCGACTCAAGAGTTCCTCCTCATCCAAGTCCCTCTCGTCCTCTACCGCATCAAGTCTTCCAACCCGTCCTACGCTTGATTTCTCATCATCTCCCGTTGTTCTCGGTCGACCCTCTTGAACTCCAACAACATGTATCATAGTGCCGCCAACTTCAAGGAAAATCTCATCGTAGTCGAGCCACCCACCTATAAATCTGACCAGAAAGCGCACAAATATCACGAAACCCCGCCTCCAACAACCAACATCTCTTAAATCTAAAATACGAAGCAAAATGCATGTCGCTACAAGAGTCAAAGCACATCGGGATATAATCTGATCTCGCTCTAGGAAGGCAGGTGACCGTAGCGAAATTGAGCAGCTTCAAATCGTTGACAGATAGAGGAAAACGGTTAATTCGCAGTCGCGATGATAATCTTCTCCATGTGTAATTATAATTGGTGGAGTCCATGACCTTTAGGGCGAGCTCCACAACCTCACCAAAAAGACCAGAGCCAGGATCATGTGCACGCCTCTCCCTTGGTCGATCCTCCACATAGAGTATAATATTAAAATCCCCGATCATGATCCAAGCCATCATCGGAAATCTAACTCGAACCTGATGAAGTTCATCCCACAGAGCCATATTTGTGGATGTACCTGTAATACCATACACCAAGGTCACAACAACGCGGGATTGATCCGCCTTATTCGTTAAAGCCACAGAAACTGAGTGAGCCAGGATCTCCTCATCATCCAACACATACATATCACCATTCCAAGCCACAATGATACCCACCCCCACGAACTACCATTATCCAACACAGCTTGAAACTCATTGAGATGGGGAGTCGAGGTGGAATTCCAACGCACCGAGTCCCAAAAATAAATTTAGTCTCCAGTAAAAAAAACAATGTCAACCCTTCATTTGGCCATCAAGGACCCAACGCCAGTCGCTTGTCCGATTGTCCTCAGCCCCTCAAATTCTAAGAGACGAGCTTCATTGGGAGACTAGTGGGAGATCCCCCGTCACCAAAACCCCAATAGTCTTCGCAATCTCCTACCCAAAACGCCTTCCCACTTCACCCTCAACTATTATTGCTTCACCTTTCTTGCGAAACTCCCCCTTTTCTCCGACAACCGCAATATTTTCCGCCTCTCTTCCCTACTCTCCTACAGTTGAAAGATCTCCATTAGCCCCCCTGGGGGACCTGACCCCGTGAAGGCCCCATCCCCAACCTCCCTAGAAAAATCGACAACTCTCATCTCATAATCGCTATCAAGCAGTTTGGACTCCCGTTCCAGAGAAGTCGATAGGTACCTCTTGCAAGAGGACAACATCTTTGTAACCTAACTCCGATGCCAACCCGTCCACAAGACACCCTTCCAAGCCAGAATGCGTCGAACTCCACCACTCCTCAACCCCCCAACACTTCGATCGCTGATGCGACGTGGCAATCCCCCTTCTCAGTTGCCCAGCCCTCGTACCGAGTTTAGAACCCACAGTGTCTTTATCCTCGAAGGCACGCCTCCCACTGGGTTTCGAAGAGATGACCCCCCCCTCCCCCCCTATCAAAGCATATTCCCTCCGTCAACTTGCGCTCCGAAGATGCCATAGAAACCATGAGGTCAGCACCAAATCTCGTTAGGGATTCGGGTCCAAACTCCGAGCCCGCTCCCACGACGAGCTAATGAAGCCCCAAGGGTAACCCCTGGTTAGGAAACCTCCTCGATTAGCTACCCTTCTCCGAGAGAAGACAAATCACACCTGGATTCGTTATCGCGGGCTTATTCGAGCTGTCGGATGTACCTGAATAGATCGTGTTAACAATCGGGAACAAGGGATCCAAGAAACACCTCGTTGAAACCACCCAAGAAGGGGACATAATCGGGTTTGGATCCAAAGGCCCGAACGGGTTCACCTTGAGACCCGAAATAAAGAACTGACTTGAACCACTGCACATCGTAGTTTTTGAAACATCGAGGTAGCATTAGGATTCCTCCTAAGGCGAACATTGGGCCATGTCGCCCTTGGACCCAACACACATCCTGCTTCCCACCACCCTCATTGCATGTGTTCATCACCGATCACTGATGCCTCCTCTGACGATGGCCCCCCATATTCAATGACCCGTGGCCATAGAGACAACTGTCTTTTCCCAAGCAAAAGTGTCGCCTGCAGCGACAAGAGGGGACGCCTCCCCTTCAGTAACAACCAAGGCCCTAAATGTCGGTTTCGGTCACCATTTCGGTATCGACCAAAGCAGAATTTTGGTCGAATTTCGGTGGAATTTAGACCGGAATTTCGGTCATTTTTTGTACTAGGACCTCCATATTTCGGTCATTTCAGTCAAATTTCGATTTCGACTGGATATCGATATTCGACAGAAATCCGACCGAATTTCGCTAAAATTTGAGGCTATGGTAACAACTCCACCTCCTTGTCTTTGCCTAGAAGTAAACTGGAACTGCATAACTCGGTGACCACCCCTAGGTGCATCAAGACCTCCCTGAGAACATTGAGCCTACGGCATCTCAGTGAAACCACAGCGACAACAAGCTTCCATGTTAGTTCATCCTCATTAGCGTACCTTTTAAGGAAATGCGACCTCTGCCAATTGATTACGCCTTGCGATTCCGAGGGGAGACCGCATTCAAGTGCCCTCATGAAATCTTCCTTAGCACTCTTTGAGGATAGGCCTCTAATGCATATTTCCCTTCGTGTAACCAAACCGCGTCAATAATTTGAGCTCTATATAAAGGTTCTTCCTTTTAGCTCTATAAATCTCATATGTTCTCCTCAATAAGTGGATAGCTTCAATAGTTAAGTGACCTGGCATGAATCTGAATTGATTTGTTGTTACTTTGGAAACATGTTCAATATTCTTTCAATTACACTTTTCCAAATTTTCATGATGTGACTCATCAGTTTGACACTTCTAGAATTCGAACAACTTTGAATGTCTCCTTTATTCTAATAAAGAGGCACCACGATGCTTCTCCATTCTTCGAGCATTTTCTTGCTTCGCCAAATAACATTGAATAATATTGTGAGCCAAGTCAAACCAACTTCACCTAGAACTCTCAATACCCATAGGAATGTCATTAGGTCATACATCTTTCCCAAGTTTGTAGCCTTCAAGTCTCCTTTTCTTCCTTTGTATCAGTCTGTAGCTTTCACGAATCAGGTACCTTTCACAAATAGCCAGGTCTCCCAAAGTGATCTCTTTATTCCCTTCCCAGAGGAAAATCTTATGGGAATACTACTTCCATCTAGTGTATATATCCTTCTAAGGAACAAGCACATGTCCTTTCTCAAATTTAATCAATTTCACTTGAGAAAGATCTTTGATCTTCCTTTCTCTTGCTTTGGCAAATCTAAATATATCCTTCTAGTCCTCCTTAGAGTAAAGCTTCTTGTACAAAATCTCAAGAGCTTTTGACTTAACATCACTCATAGTTTTCTTTACTTCCTTTTTTTGTTATCTTATCATTCATAGCGGTTCTGTCTATCCTATCCTCGTACATAGCTTTAAAGCAAGCTCTTTCCATTTTTAAGCTTCTCTTGCACTCCTTTGTTCCACAACCAAGCCTCCTTTTGGCCTAAGATTCATCCCTTAGAATTTCCTAACATCTCTGTGGCTATCCTTCGAATGCAAGATGTTATTACCTCCCACATCTCATTACCACTTCCATTATAATCCCAAGATAAGTCTTCTAAAACCTTCTCATTGAAGCTTGATTGCTTCAATTGAAGATTCCTCATCTAGTTCTGATGATCTTGCGAACCGTTTTTTTCTTTACCAACCCTTTTAATTGCACATCCATGGCTAGCAAGCGACAGTGAGATGTCACGCTCTCTCCTAAGATTACTTTGCAGCCTTTGCAATGCCATTGATCCCTTCTACTCATCGCAAAGTAATATACCTATGTTCTAGTCGGGACACTCTTATAATTAATTAAATACTCCTCCCTCTTCTTGAAGATTGTATTTGCTATGGAAAGATCAAAGCCTGTTACAAAATCCAGAATGACTTTTCCCTCTCTGTTTCTATCCCTGAAGCCATGGCCTCCATGAACACCAGCATACCCTGAAGCATCCTTTCTCACATGTCCATTAAGATCTCTACATAAGTGAATCATTTCTCTTTGTGGCATTTCATGCATAATCTTATCCAAATACTAACAAAAAGCTTGTTTGATCATTTCCTCTATACTAGTTTGCGGTGCATAAACTGAGATGATATCCAACTTCATGCGCCAATTTTAGCAAAATAATCTGATTATTAAATCTTTGCACCTCAACCACATTATCTTTCAAATCCTTATGAACAACCACTCCAATACCATTTATGTCATTCTCTTTGCTTGAATACCATAATTAAAACCGGTCATCTCAATCTCCCTTCCTTTCTCTCCAACTCATTTTGTCTCTTGGAAGCATAAGAGTGGCCCGACTAGAACATAGATAGATTACTTTGCGATGACTAGAAGGGATCAATTGCATTGCAAAGATTGCAAAGTAATCTTAGGAGAGAGCGTGACTTATCCATCATGTCTACTATCTCAATTGATTTTCTAGAAAAAATGTCAATATTCCAACCACTTATCCACGACTTCTTTTGCAACCTCTTTTGGACTAAATTCTTTACTCGCATATGTACATCACACGGGAACCCTTGTAAATGTTGATGCAGCGGAACTAGCTTATCTAGTCGCATGCGTTCCAAATGTGAAAACTCCTGCAAATTTTGAACTACACCAGGGCAACAATATAGTGTCCCTTGCCAACTTCTCAAAATATCTAGAGAACCTTTTGTACCTGTGAAGGATACCATTTTCCCCTAGCGTTTGAATTCTAAGAATCTCAACCCTCTTTTCTACTCATTCACTTGTACATGTCGGATTTGGGATTCATATACCATTACTTAGATTGGTACCTCTTCCCGTCGTAAGTTCTAAGTAAGTTTGACTGCGAATCAATTCAGACCTACTGCTGAAGTGTGAAGGCGGTTAACAATGGTGTGAGTTATATGGTTAACAAGAAATGGTGTTATTTTTAGAATCGAACATATTCATGTTAAGAATGTAATCTCCCCTCGAGACCTGGTTGTTGTAGTTTAACTGCTTCTTTATTAATATATTTAGGGCGCACACAATGGGTGTTTCCCCTTTTTTTGAATGAAAAAGGGCATCCACCATATATGTGTGTGCCCTAAAACCTCATCATTTATCAACTCAAAATATTTACAAGCCAATTTTAGACGAGGAAAAAAACAATTACACGACCCAGATCTCGGCTAACACTCTCGCATGTGCAACAACATTTTACCCATACACCCGATCAAGATGAAAAACCATGCCATTTCTGGCAAAACAAATAGCCCAAATTAAAGCTAAGAGGCAGGGTCGATCCTTCTCAGTTTCACTCCAGCCTTCCCAATGAACTCCCAAAAGACCGCATATTCGGCAAACTAGCCGAATGAGTTTCGTACAGATTCCATGCGTCCAAGGAGCTCCCACACCTAAAGAACATGTGATATGCATCCTCAACCCCATCCTGGCACCGCAAACACATCGGATCTGCATCTATGAAGAACCATACATACAAGGCCTCAAATTTCAGCGAAATTCGATCGAATTTCTGTCGAATATCGATATCCTATCAAAATCGAAATTCGATCGAAATGGCCTAAATGACCAAAATATGGAGGTCCTAGCAAAAATAATCGAAATGATCGAAATTTCAGTCGAATTCGACTGAAATTCTGTTTCGATCAGTCACTAAAATTGTGACTGAAACCGACATTTAGGACCTTGCATACACATCTTTCTCATATAAGGAGTCTTCCTCTTCGGAAAAGCTAGAGGAAGACCTTAACTCGAGCAGGAACACTCCATTTCCAAATCCCCTCACAGTCCATCACATACCCACCGGGATCAAAAACTGCAGAACCCTTTAAGACTCTATAAGCCTTCCCCACAGAGAAGATCCACCACACCAACACCAGTAGTCATGTCCATCTGTAGGTCCAGCCACATTCTCCAGCTCCCTAAGCATGACCAAAATCCCCTCCACTCGTTGATCCGAAAGCTGGGATCTAAAATGAGGGAAGAAAGATTGTTTGTCTCGCACCTCCGCAACCAAAGCACCATGGTTCGTATGTAAAGCCTCCAACTGAGAAAAGTGCTCCCCTAGAGTCCCTCCCTCAAACCAGCTATCATTCCAGAACAGGAATCCGCGGCCATCCCAAAGGACCGACCTTAGGAAGGGCGGATCTCATGCGCAACAGCACAAATATTTCCCCTTTTAGGCCCAAAGAAACGTTTGCTTTCATCAACCGACAATCATTCACTAACTTTAAACATCGTATAATGGAGACACGCCTTGCCCACCATAAAGATCAACAAAGTCACCAAACATCGCTACCTTGCTTGGTTAGAGGCCCTAAGAGATGACCCTCACCACCTCCCTCAACAAGGAGAGCAAAGCCGACACAACGGTAATTGTCCCCCTACCTAAAAGGTAAACTTGTACACCAATACAACATAAAAATACAATGGAGATGGCAATGCCCCTCAAGAAATTGCCCCCACACCTTTGGCTACCTATGTTTTCCACCAGCCCACTTCCTCGTGAGACGTTCAACATCAGCATGCCAAAAATCTTATGTGCAAATTCTAGAAGAGCAAAGTCCATTGCAAAGGTACTCCCAAGCTCTACTAGAACACAATCAATATCCCCACTACCCTCCACTAACTCAGCAACAAGATGCCCTCTAAGTGTGCCAATGTCAGTAGGAGATTCAACAGTAGAAGGACCCTCCCACTTTATTACCTATTCGCGCACAACACATCCTTAGTGACACATATGTTCGTTTAATGACCAACATTTCCACAATGAAAACAAACCATCATATCCCAGCAGTCTTTAACAAAGTGGCTCTTCAATGAAGACTGTTGGAGTATTCGTTATATGCGTCATGAGTTGTAGTAGGGTAAATGGATCCTAGAGAAGATCCATTTACCCCATCCATGTGTTTAGTCCCACATCGTCTAGTAGTGGGACTTAGAGGCTCTGGAGAGGATATATAAGGAGCCCCAGACCTCCTCTATCCATTAAGAAAAAGCAATGAAGCATATGCCCCTTTGAGGGTTTCTCCCGTGGTTTCATCCCGCTCCTCACGGAGTAGGGTTCCACGTAAATCTCGTTGTTCTTCTTGTTCTTTATCTTTATCCATGTTTTCGCTTCCGCTTCCTATTTCTTAACATGGTATCAGAGCGGGTCGATTCTCGGGATTTTCCATGTTGTTTATATTTGTTTTTCGAGATTCGATGTTCGAGTCTTTTGTTCCTGAAGATTATTATGTTAGTGATTTGTTCAAGAGTAGAGATTCATTCTTCTAAAGGGTTCCCTGAAAACCCTAAATCTGCACAAAAGCATGTTGATTTCCGCTCGTTCTGAAGATCATCTACGACAATGATTTGAGGGGTTTTTTGAGCCCTATATATGTCCAAGTTCTGAAGTTTCTTTCCTAGATCTCTCTTACACTCCAGGCGGCGTGCCTCTCTTCTAGGCGTTGGAGGCTCATGGATCTCACGTGGCCTCAAGCACCCAGGCCACATCTCCAGGTTCCAAGGGTGCAGGCGACGCCCCTCCCTGTTTCCAGGCGGCAGCGCATTGCGCGCAACTAGCCCCGCATTACGCGAGCCTCCTAATCGTCATCAGATATAACGTGCGGAGCACCATGATTATCAAGACTGGGTTCCCAGGCGGGGAACCCTAAAGGCGGCAGCACGCAAATCCCCCTCCTCGTGCGGTGGCGCACAGAGCTCGCGCCCCTCCGCTCGCAGCCTGCGCGAGGCCCCTTCCATCTCTCTAGTCAAGTTCTGTCGAGCGCAGGCGACTCTCTGCAACAGGCGGCCCGTAGCCCTCGCAGCCCTCGTTGGACCTCTGACGACGAGCTCTAGCAGCGACTCCCCAGATCTCGCCTCCAGTTGCGAACCCCCGCACCTCCAGTGGCGATCTCACCGTCATCGCGCCGCCCCAACCCGACCATCGCACCGGCGGCAGCGTTCTTTAGGTCCCCCCCTGCATCAAGAAACCCCAGCAGGGGGTGACGTGCGTCGAGCAGGAGACCCCCATGGGGGCGACGGTCATTGAAAAAAAGAAAAAGGGGTGTCCAACGTTGGGAACCCTAAGGGAGTTTTCGGCCAAGATGGGCCGTGTTTAAAATTGAGGGGAGGTTTATTAGCAACAGCCGAGTCTATTTTTTAAAAAAAGGAAGAGGAGGAATAAGGCCCATGTTTATATAAAAAAATGAGAGGGGTGAGTATATCTTTGGGCAGGTTGGGCCGTGTATTGCCTTAAAAAAAGAGGAGTCTTTGGGCCCAAGTGGGTCCTATCTATTGTTAAAAAAATCCGATTTGAAAAAAAAGGGAAAAGGCGCGTACGGGAAAAGCCGTACGCAAATTCAAAAAAATTAATTTGCAAAGCTGGAAAAAAATGCTTGAACGGCTTAAAAAGGAAAAAAATTGGGACGGCTTAAAAAAATTAGGAAAAACCGCAAGAAGTTTTAAGTGATGTTTTTCCCCATTTATATTGTCTTCTCCCAACTTGGTCGACATCCATGTTTTCGACAAGTATGGGAGAAAGGGGGAGTATTGTGTAGAGTTCCTCTTCGGCCATGATTCAGATTCTTCAGATTTTGGTGCAGATCCAGATTGATCCAGATTCTCCAGGCCCGACATTGTTCATACTCTACAGTTGTTCAGACTCGACAGATTGGTCAGAGTCCAAGTTCGAGGCACTCCATGTTTGAGTAGCCGATTTTTCGAGTTCTCCAGAGAGAAACTCATTTTCAGACACGCATAAGGATGCGGTCTTATTTCAGATGAGCGCGTATTTGCCATCTTTTGCAGAGGTCCCATCATTATTCTTGTTTTGTCGGCCAGAGTTTTCATGTGAGCCATAGGAACTCCAGAGTAGAGGACCATTTCCTATGCCACATTTTTCTTAACTTGTTTAGTTTTCTGTTTCATTTTATTTGATATATTTTGCATAACTATGATCTGGCATATCTCTTGTTTCTCTCTTTCTTGCGAGGGGCCCGACGAGCGAGGGCGGCATTCCTACGAGCGCCGGTGCACCCGAGCAAAGCGGAGGCGGCTTGTTTCTCCATCGAGCCGCAGGAGAGCGTAGGAGAAGAGGAGCAAAAGATTTGGAAGATCCTTTGAGGACTTTTAGCATTTTATTCCATTATCATTCTTGTAATACGTTGTAATAATTTCTAGAACTTTGGACACTTGACAGATTTCGGGGTCTGTTTCGCCAAGTGCCGGTGCACTTGGGGGACCTCACCGTGTTTTGTTTTTATCGTTTTATTTTATTTTGTTTCACGTGGATTGTTGTGCTTGAGCCCCTAGATTTAGGTTTCTATTTGATTGAGCCAGGTAGCATTAGGTCCAAAGTCCCTAATAAAATATATGTTCCTATAAAACTCGCTTGGACTTAGACAAATAAATCTGTTCTTCACGATAATAGAAGTTCCTGATTAGGACGGTTCTCGCATTGCATTCATATAGATTAGTTTGAATTTATGCGTGGATCATATTGCATGTAGACTGTTGGAGAAAGGTACGTCTTCTATCTCGTGCATGCATTCATAGATTTCATCGCGCATCGGCTTTTCCGTATTCCTCCCTCTGTTTTTTGAACTTAGGAATAAAAAGGAAATCGGAAAATTCGTTAGACGTTTCATTGAAAATATCCAAAAAATCAAAAAATCAAAAATTTAAAAATTGTGACTGCGAATTGAACTTGACCACAAAATTAAACGTAACAATTTCATCATTATTCTGGGAGAGCAATCCCCTCATTGTCTTCGCTTTTAATTGCTCGCGTACACACTAAGGAGTAGTGCCCAAATCCCATTAAGCCTCCTAAGTGTTTGTACAATATTTTGACTTCTCACTTAACTCTAAAATTGAAAAGATAAAAAGACCGCACATTTTGTGGTCCTCACTTTACGTTGAGTAGGTGAATTGGGGGTTTGCATTGTGTTTATATGTGATTGGTGTGAGTTGGTTATCATCATCTCTAGGTCATTAGCAGACACCTTCCATTTCCCTTCTCGTCTTCACTCTGTTTTCTTCTCTTTTATCCCTCCCTCCCACCCTTATTTGTCTTCTCCCCTCATCATTTCTTATCGACTCGTGATGATGGATCGATGTTCTCTTCAGCTGGATCTTGCGGCTCTGTCCTTTCATCCACATCATTCTCGTCTATCTTCATGTGAGGTCGGAACTCTGATCGACCTCTCATCTCTTTCTTCCTCTACTCTATTCCCTCTTTCTAATAGGCATGCTGAGCTTGGAGTTGACGCCTGCAGAGATCACATTGAGCAGTTGCGAGCTTCAGATGACTTCTATGATGGGATGACAGATGAGCAGCTAGATCATGGAGCGCAGCCAGCTTCTACATTGAGTCCCTTCATTCTAGACTTAGAGTTCATTCAGCTACTGCCGAAGTTTTCAGGGGAAATGCATGATGAGCCATATCTTCATCTTTCTGAGTTTGGGGAGTTTTTTGGATCACGATAATATTCAGATATCACTTCTAAGGAGTTACAACTTATGACCTTCCCTTTCACACTTCAGAGTAGAGCCAAGAGTTGGCACAGACGGTTGGGAAGGAAATTCGCTACATGGGGTGATTTACGGTCATTGTTCATGCAAAGATTCTATCCCCAGCGTAGAGCAGATATGATGCGGTCTTTCATCACGGATTTTTCAGTAGACCCCCAGGAGCCATTGCACGATTCGTGGCTGAAGTTTCTTGACCTCTTGAGGAGATTCCTAGATCATGGACTTTCGATGACAGACCTTGTTGAGATCTCCATGAGGGGGATGACCGCTGAGCAGATTACACTGGTAGTAACCTCGTGTGGTGGTTCACACCACAGTCCCGACATGGATATACTTCAGACCATCTCGAGAGTACTTTCAGATATTCCACCTTCACGAGATGCTTTAGTTGAGACAACACACGAGGATGATGCGATACCAGTTGGGTGTGTTACACTTCACGAGGATTCAGAGATCACACACCAGCCAAAGGACGTGGATACTACAGCAGAGCAGACGATTGATGATGAGCCAACCACCGTGAGTTTCCATTTTCAAACACTGGTCGAGTTTCCGTTGGTCTTCCAGCCGGAGTTTGAGTCAATTCCTCACTTTACAGTTCAGGATTCTTGGATACCACCTCTTTCGGTATTCCAAGAAACAGAGGAGGAGTCTACGATGTTTCAGTCGTTCTTTCAGCCTTTCCAGTTTCCATGTCTGGACCAGTTAGATTTTACTTCTCAGAGGTACTTCTCGGATTCATATGGATATCTCGATCTAGCCCAGCAGCCAGAGATAGATGTGGGACACCATTTTGAGATGCCAGATATTGATAGTCCCATATTTGAGCCTTTTGTCCTCCAGTTTGATGAGATAGATACATTTCATGAGGACCAGACGATAACCAGCACTGTCGCAGTTCGAGGATCAGTTTCAGACACTTCTACAGCTTCTGCATTGTTGACCAGTACCATTTCCTAATTCCATATTGTTCAGAGGTCGTTTTCAGCTGATGAGGCATTTTGGTGTGAGGAGTGGGTGCTTGACAGCGACGCAGACTCCCAGTTAGATTATGATTCCTATTTCTTCACAGATGATTTTGCATTACTCCCCGAGGGTTATCTGCGGGAGAATGTCACATGCGGTGTGTACTCGGTTTCACTTCCTAGATGTGTATCCGATCTGTCGGATCATGACACCAAGTCTTCTGATATTTCTGATCTTTCTGAGTTTGAGTTTTCTTTCCTCGACGACCCTCGCGAGGATGAGCCGATCTTTGATATATTCGATGATCTATCTGATTTTCTCCATTATGTGCATCGGATATTAGTTTCCTTAGTGAGTCTCCTGATCTTGACTTTCCATACCTTTTTGAGACGGTGATTGATGTGGAGGATTCCATGACTGATCCTTCTTTCTCCACGTTCGATTTCTTCGGCTCTACCCTTCCACTCCATTCTGATCTCGAGCCAATGATTTCATTTGTGCTACCGGATCCTGATTTTATCTTCCTATCTCTTTACCCGGTAGCAGACACCCGCCTGATTTCTTATTTGGGTGTCATCGTTTACACTGTTGACCTCGTTGTCGTTCTCATACCGAGACTACAACGACAGTACGGTATTCGCCTTACAGATGTCGTCTCGAACCTTGATACTGCGTTGTCCTAGCCTTTGCGCCCAGCTAGGGGCGTAAACTCTAGCGCTTGTTGAGAGGCACCTCAACATTGTCTACTTTGTATATACGTGTTTCGTCTTGATTTGTTCCTTGTTTCTTCCGCTTTTGTTTTATACCCCAGGTCTCGTTTAGGATTATTTTTGCTATACTTAGGATGTACTCTATCCTAAGTAGAGGGAGGTGTAGACACTGATTTGTTCATTCTCGTTCCGTTTCATTACTCCTGTTGTTGCCTATACTTAGGGATCCTTCACCTTAAGTATAGGGGGAGTAATGCCGTCATGTTATCTTGTATATATTTGTCTCAGCTTCTTCTATGCTCTCTCTTGTCCTCAACTGTTGATATTCTTTTCTATACTTAGGGATCTTTTACCCTAAGTATAGGGGGGACGAGTTGAGTCGTTGATTTCGTGTATATTCTCTTCCTCGGTCTTCCCCGTTTGTACAGTCTTCTATACTTAGGATCACTTGATCCTAAGTATAGGGGGGATCACCGACTTCCATTCATTTCATTTTTTATTTTTTGAGTCATTGTAGTGTAGGATTCTTTTCACTTTTCTATACGTAGCACGAGTTATGTCTTCCTTTGTCGTTCTTTGATCACTATGAGGCCATAGTTCGAATTAAGTATAGGGGGGTGTTGTATATATTGTATATATACTTTAGCCATAACTCATACGTTTGTATTTTAATAATATGGCTATTATTTATAAACTGGAATAAAAATATTTTGAAAAATGTTTGTAAACTCTTTTGTAAAAAGTTTTGTAAAATATTTTGTAAAACATTTTATAAAATGATTTGTAAAAATTATTTGTAAAAACCTTTGTAAAATTATTTTTGTACAAATGATTTGTAAAATGTTTGTAAAAATTGTTTTGTTTGCAAAATGTTTGTAATTTATTTTTGTATCAAAATTATGTATATTGTACAGATGTTTGTAAAATGTGTGAAAATAAAATATTTGCAAAAATTGTTTGTAAAATGATTTGTAAAATTATTTTTCAAAATCATTTGTAAAATTATTTTCAAAATCATTTGTAAAATTATTTTCAAAATTATTTGTACAATATTTTGTAAAATGTTTTGACAAATTTTGTAAAATGTCTTGTAAAATATTTTGTCACGTGGGTTATAAATTATGGGTATAAAAATTATTTTTGTAAACTTGTAAAATCCACGTGTGAATAAAAGACATAATTATTTGTAATTTATATAATTTACAACTTGTATATAAATTCTTTTAAAATCTACTTGTAAGATTTGTACATAAAACTTGTAAATAAAAAGTCTTTTTTGTATAAAATGTGTATAATTCTTGTATATATTGTTGTATAAAACTCTTTGTAAATTGTGTGTAAAAGCCTTGTAAATTCTTGAAAATATATGTAATTGACTATTGAAAAGACCTAAAAATTGAAAAAGATAAAATCCCAAAAAAATCAGCAAAATTCTTTAAAAAACTTTTCAAAAAGATTTTGTCTTTTATTTTCTTCTCTTAAAAAGAAAAGTTTTGTAAATATTTTCTTGCACGAGCATTTGCATTTTTTAGAATAGTATTGACATTTAAACTAGTCTAGAATAAAATTGGAAAATGGAGCTCGGTTAAGACATTAATCCATCTAATTTTCAGAGGAACCTTATAGGATTTGGGGTTAAGACTTTTCAGGTCCATGGCGACTTAATTCTTTGAGTCCACTAGGCTATGTTCATATGTCATCTTGATGAGCCTAAGTAGAACACTTAACAATGCACGCATGACTCTCACAGACAATAGCTTTACTTGGACCAACACCTTACACATAGCTCTCTACGGATGAGGTGGTGAGGAGGCAGTTTCCTTTGGCTTGGGGTAGCAAATGAGGGTAGTACTTCTAGGCGGAACCTCTCTTCTTCTTTTAGTGAAGGAAGTGTGTCTCAACTTGGTATGGTGGTGTTGAGGTCTAAAGACAGGAGTTGTGCGTTGCAATAAAGCTTCAAAAGAGGGATAGTCTATTGGCTCAAGAAGAACAACTCCTTATGTATATGTTGCACCATGTAGATATTTTGTACATATGCAAAAAAAGGAAAAGAAAAAAATGCAAAATCAAGAAAAACTCCAAAAAAGTGGATAGGCCTGATTGAAAATAAAATGCATGTCGGAGTGTATATAGTCAATAAAGCAAAGCTTATGTATCACAAGTTCTCATCTCATGAAGCTTGCAGCGGGAGACTTAGCTACACTGGTTGGGCTTCCAGGGATACGTGGCTACACTGGTCATGGTCCATTCTCTTCTTTTCCTATCTTCTGGAACCGGTTGAACTTGAACTTAGAAGGGAATACCCCGCTCCTCGAGTAAAGAGCAGCTAGACTGAGGAATTAGAGTTACCTTGTTGAGGGAGGTTGTTTCTTTGTCATTTCTAACGTAGGGAGCTACATATCACTTACACAGTACAAGGAAAGATACATGGTCATTAGAGTTTGCGTATGTAGACTTGTTCTGATCTGTATTATTGAGGAGTTTTGACCATAGAATGGTGGAACTTAGAGGATGTTGAGACTTAAACCAATGTCCCAATAAGGTTCCGCCACACTAATAATCCAAAGGTCTGACTGAGCTCCATACTTCAATTTTATGAAGATAAGTTTAATAATCAATGTTGTTCTAAGTTCTTTCCTTTTTCTTTTCTTATTTTTCTTTTTTATTTCTTCTTCGAATAAGTGTTTGCTAAGGGACTAGCAAAGGTAAAGTATAGGAGAATGATGAATCCATAATTCATCATCTTTATTCTTTTATTTTAGCTAAAATCTTTAGTAAAACACATCTACATACTAATTAATTCTCATTATTTATCATTCACCATCTATTTGTTAATAATGTATATTTATCATTCTCTTTAACCAAAATAAAAGAATAAAGAAGAAAAGAAAAAAGAAAAGAAATAAAGAAGGATGTATTTATGGAATAAATGCAGACTGACTCGAATCCCGAGAGAAGTTCAAGAATTAACCTGATCAACAAGGAATAAAGTAGGGGGAGATGGGTCCATAACTTATAAAAATCAAGAAGAACACATTCATCATTTTCCACCTTTTATATATTTTCACATATTTTATTTGTCAATAAAACAACTTTAAATAAAAATATTTCCCTCTTGAAAGTTGTGCGTAATAATGTATACTAATTTATAAAAATATCAAAAAAATTATTTAATCAATAAATAAATAAATACAATGAACCTAAAGACTAAAAGTCCAACTTCACAGGTTCATAACTATTTATAGAAAACTCCAAATTGACCAAACTCACTTTTAAACTTCATTTTATAATTAATACTATGTATTAAAAATACCAAAAAAATCATGTAATAAAAGGTGTAAGTTTTGGCGTTTTGACCCCTTTGTATATATGTACATTATGTGTATAAAACTTTTCTATTTTCTATCTATTTATTTGTAACTCCAAATAACTTAATTCTTTTTCTAAAATGTTCATAAAAATCACTAAAAAATACAAAAATATAACTTAAAAATAAATGTGAAAAAATACCAATAAATCTCAATATCTAAAAGCCGTAAAGCCTAACTTCCAAACCTCACAACTCGGCCGTATGAACTCCGATTTGAGTGTACTCACTTTTAAAGTTTATTTTGTAAAAAATATCTATCAAATAAAATGGTTTCACTGAAATCAGAGTCAATATGCAAAAAGTAATTTTTGGGACCTTATGGGTATACTTGTATATATTTTATATATTTTTATTTATTTATTTAGTTGGGAACATATTTTATTTTTAAATATTTTGTATATATTTATTTATTTTAATTATACAAAATAAAAATAAAAATTATAAAATAATCAAAAATAAATAAAGTATGTATCACATAGGTATTTTATACCTATTAATAAAGGTTCTTATTTATTTTATTTACTAAAAATCATCATAAAATTATTCATTAAATTATTAACATTATTTATCTTCATTATTTTGTAATTTAAAACCACTTATTTATCTATTTTTTTATTTATCTCTTTTTTAATCTATTGTTTCGTCATTTTCCCTATTTCGTCCTTTTCCTCCTTCAACCCAAATAAACTGCTCGTCAAGCCGTTTTCTCCAAATTTTCTAGAGCGGATCGTTGATCCAATCGAGTTGATTTCTTCACCAAAATAAAGATTTCACAACCCTCATTTTTGCCCATATAAATTTTTAAATTTTCCGCCTCGTTTTACGTGCTGAATTTTCATTCGAAATTTGACGTTTCTCATCTTATAAATAAGCCACCATCTTCTTCCTCCTCCCATCTTTGGCACTTTCATCCTCCTCCAAGGAGTTGTCAAAGATGGGAGGAGGATGAAAGTGCCAAAGATGGGAGGAGGAAGAAGATGGGGGCTTATTTATAAGATGAGAAACGTCAAATTTTGAATGAAAATTCGGCACGCAAAACGAGGCGGAAAATTTGAAAATTCATATGGGCGAAAATGCAGGTTGTGAAATCTTTATTTTGGTGAAGAAATCAACTCGATCGGATCAACGACCCGCTCTAGAAAATTTGTAAAAAATGGCTTGACGAGCAGTTTATTTGGGCTTAAGGAGGAAAAGGACGAAATAGGGAAAAGGACGAAACAACAAATTAAATAAGAGATAAATAAAATAAATAGATAAATAAATGGTTTTAAATTATAAAATAATGAAAATAAATAATGTTAATAATTTAATGAATAATTTTATGATGATTTTTAGTAAATAAAATAAATAAGGTAAAATAAATAAGAACCTTTATTAATAGGTATAAATTACCTATGTGATACATTATTTATTTTTGATTATTTTATTATTTTTATTTTTATTTTATATAATTAAAATAAATAAATATATACAAAATATTTAATAATAGAATATGTGAACAAATAAATAAATAAATAAAAATATATACAATATATACATATATACAAGAATACCCATAAGGTCCCAAAACCTACTTTTTGCATACTGACTCTGATTTCAGTGAAACCATTTTATTTGATAGATATTTTTACAAAATGAACTTTAAAAGTGAGTACACTCAAATCGGAGTTCATACGACCGAATTGTGAGGTTTGGAAGTTAGGCTTTACGGCTTTTAGATTTTGAGATTTATTGGTATTTTTTTCACATTTATTTTTAAGTTATATTTTTGTATTTTTTAGTGATTTTTATGAACATTTTAGAAAAAGAATTAAGTTATTTGGAGTTACAAATAAATAGATAGAAAATACAAAAGTTTTATACACATAATGTACATATATACAAAGGGGTCAAAACGCCAAAACTCACACCTTTTATAACATGATTTTTTTTGGTATTTTTAATAAATAGTATTAATTATAAAATGAAGTTTAAAAGTGAGTTTGGTCAATTTGGAGTTTTCTATAAATAGTTATGAACCTGTGAATTTGGACTTTTAGGCTTTTTAGGTTTATTGTATTTATTTATTGGTTAAATAATTTTTCTGGTATTTTTATAAATTAGTATACATTATTACGCACAACTTTTAAGAGGAAAATATTTTTATTTAAAGTTGTTTTATTGACAAATAAAATATGTGAAAATATGTACAAGGTGGAAAATGATGAATGTGTACAAGTGAGATTTGGACTTCTTGATTTTTATAAGTTATGGACCCTATCTCCCCCTACTTTATTCATGGTCGATCAGGTTAATTCTTGACCTTCTCTCGGGGTTTGGGTCAGTCTGCATTTATTCCATAAATACATCCTTCTTTATTTCTTTTCTTTTTTCTTTTCTTCTTTATTCTTTTATTTTGGTTAAAAAGAATGATAAATATACATTATTAACAAATAGATGGTGAATGGTAAATAATGAGAATTAATTAATATGTACAAGTATTTTACTAAAGATTTTAGCTAAAATAAAAGAATAAAGATGATGAATCATGGATTCATCAGTATCATAGTTACACCAGAGCAGTGCACCATTCTATGAGCCAGATGTGAGAGACCCAATGCTCCGAAGAGGAGACTATTTTCAGACTCCATTCTCCAACGACCGTGGACTCCGAAGAAGATTGCACAGCCACGACTCCTATTCAGTTTGGCCCTTTTTTCAGAGATGGAGCAGTTGTCCACATTATTGTGGTGGGCCAGAGTACTCCGACGAGGAGACTCATTTCCAGTTGCAGCGAGTCTGACAGGCGCAGTTCAGAGTGCATGCTCTTCGACGAGGAGATTCAGCAGATTCACACTCCAGCCCTTTCATCCTCCACAAATGCACGGCATGAGAAGCAACGTCCTAGACTGCAGCAATGTGTGTGTTGGGTTGATATTGCCCGTATTGTCATGTAGCGTTGAGTTGAGTTTATTTCTGTTTGTCCAAGCTGGGCATTGCATGCTCCAGCTTGAGGGGGAGTGTTGGAGTATTCGTTATATACATCATGAGTTGTAACAGAGTAAATGGATCCTGGAGAAGATCCATTTACCCCATCCATGTGTTTAGTCCCACATCGTCTAGTGGTGGGACTTGGAGGCTCTGGAGAGGCTATATAAGGAGCCCCAGACCTCCTGTATCCATTGAGAAAAAGCAATGAAGCATATGCCCCTTTGAGGGCTTCTCCCGTGGTTTCATCCCGCTCCTCACAGAGTAGGGTTCCACGTAAATCTCGTTGTTCTTCTTGTTCTTTATCTTTATCCATGTTTTCGCTTCCGCTTCCTATTTCTTAACAAAGACCATGAACCATCTCTATTGTACCCACTCAAAGACCACCAAAATGGTTAGCCATAAATCTCCGGTGTCGAAAGACACTCCTCCCTTGAGCTTCCAATCGTACAAACCAAGGCCTTAAATGTTGATTTTGATCGTATATCGGTGAGCTAGAGAAACCGACATATTAGCAACATGTCAGCGGTATTCCATCGAAATTGACCTCAAGGTTGTGAAAAGGCAAAGCAACATTACCTAAATTCACCCCATCGATTTCAATTTCGCCAACCCAACGGAACCCAAACATCAGCGAAATGTCAACGAATTTTGACATTTCGAGCCATCGTACACACCATGCATCCTTTGTCTTCCGTAAACCTCCATTTACACTCCATATGAATTTCACTCACACATCTCTCGCTCCTCTATTATGCTCCCCATAATCCCTTTCTTCGTTTTTGTGATAAATCTTATGGGATGATCATTAATCTCTAGTAATGATCCTTTGTCTTCTAAAAATGCACTACGCCTTGTCCCACTATAAGTAGGGTCGGCTACATGGATTCTTGCTCAAATCCATGTTGAAAGATTCGACTATTTTTTACGTTGGCTATCGACTACCTAACGCAATCCCTGCAAAAGTGGGATTTGAACCATGGTCTTTTGTGTGGTAGACACATTGTACTACCACCAGTGGGTACATCCTTTGTCTTTTCAGAAGAAAAAAATGATGATTATATGATGAATATTGAACTACACACTACTCATAAGAAAGATATCCTCTACTACTTAAGATCAGTGTTGTCAATATGTAAGTGGAGCGAAAATCAATGTTCCACCGTCCAAAGGTGTGAGATGTAGAAATCTTACGACCGACCTTTAAACATGGGAAAAGGCTTGTTTTGTTTTTTGAAATTTTGTTTTGGGATGGGTTTTCTTAAAAAAAATGTAAAATTCAACAGTATCAATGTTGTTGTATTCTTGGTTTTAATCAGACATGACTAAAAGGTAGAGATGTAATTATCACTGTTGGTGAAGTCGGTAGCCAGGAGCATCATTTATTACCTAATACCAGCTATCACGTTCAGATATTTAATGCATTATCCTTGCCATGATTGGAAGAAAATCTCGAACATGGACATGACTACTATCCATCTGCAATAAATATGCAACATACCATAAATGCAACAGACAAAATTCGTTGCCGTCTTTTAAGGCTAGAGAAGCGAAGCTGATCAGAATCTGCATTGAAATCTTTCTCAGGTGAAAACTTTACTGCCCTTCTTCGTAGACCATAGAGTGACTCGGAGAAAGAAGCATCTAAAAGAAAAACTTGTGAGGACCAAGAATATCACCGCTTGCAATTAGGAAATTGTGCAGTGGGACAAAACTTGTTTTAAAAAAACTATGCTCTCTTATATAAAGGTAAAAGGTACCAGTGGTCCGCAAACTGTGCGTCTCAAGCACCGCCATCAATAAGGCGAAAAACTCATCATCATAATCCAATACCTTGTGAAGAAACGGCCTTCTCAAAGCAAGAACCTGTGAAGTCCATCACCCCAAGAATATTAATGAAATACTCAGACACTGGAAATGCTCACGAGTAATAGAGAAGAATGCTTCTTAGTTCTTACTCCACAGCAATGCAAGAAATAGATTATTTAAAACTTTGTGGAGCACATAAAAACTATTATTTTAGCTTCAAGGATCTCTTTGAAGAAGGATAACCTTATTAATCCATCCCAATCTTGCAAACTAATATCAAAAGGCAAACTAGGAAGGGCAATAATATGTAGAACTAAACCGTGCATAATAGACGTCAACTAAGGACCTCCATCAATTCGTAGAACACATTGAGGACTCAGCGGCAGAAAATGAAGGATGAGAGTGTGTGGTAAAGTGAAACTATTGAGAGGATGCTAGCTATTCAACATAGATTCACAACAAGAACAACAAGGCTTTTTCTCACAATTAAAAGGGGTCGGCTACATAGATTTTTTGCCTCCATTCGGATTTATCTTAGGTCATTCTAGGCTTAAATACAAAAAACTAAGATCTCTTCAGATAATCTCATTCCGACATTTCTTGCCTACCTCGTACTCTCTTAACGACTCAACATCACAAATCTCGCAACTTCTAAATGGTACATCAACTGGCCTGCTTTGCAAATGGTCAAACCATCTTAAGCGATTTTCTCTCATCTTATCCTCCATCGGAGTTGCACTAACATTCCTTCTGGTCGCATCATTCTGAGTCTGATCTTTTCGTGTATGACCACACATCCACCTTAGCATTTTCATTTATGCTACTGTCATTCTTTGCACGTGTCTATGGTTCAAAGGCCAACATTCCGATCCATTGTTGTAATACTTTACTTTGACTTTCAAATGGATTTTCTTATCACAAAGAACAGTAGAGATTGTTTTAGAAGCATGGTTCTTCTAGACATATGCACCATGGTCAGTCCATCTCCAAGTCTAAATCGCGATTCTTTAATGAAAAATAAAAAACTGAGCAGTTATGCCATTCCCCATCTCCTTATCTCCCTCTACTCTTCTACCATTTATCATAACAGAATGAATTATAGCGATGTATTTTAATGGCTAAGCGATGAAAATAGGTTGTGTTTGCATCCCCCTCCTTGAGCCAAGAGTTTCGTGATCGCTGCTCCCACTCCACCACACGCATCTTATCTCCAACTATTATCACTCTTTGGGTCGCGACTCTAGCGAACTCCTCTTCAGATAGATCCCTGGTGTCCTCCATGTTATATAAACGATTCACCTCTGCTTCTGCCTCCACATGACCTACACGTATGGCTTCACAGGCCTCCTTCTTGAAAGAGCATACTCTCGAGTGCAAGTAAACCAACTTATGGACCAGTTAAGATGCTAACGAATAGGGCTGTCAAAAAATTCTCAAGTTCGACATTCGCTCAGATTCGGCTCGGTAAAAGTTCGTTTTAGATTCGATTCGAAAATAAACGAACCGAACCTGAACACGAGTTTGGGCTCGATTAAATAAACGAACCGAACCTCAAAAACATAGGTTCGCTCAGGTTCGGTTCGTTAAAAGCTCGATTATATACACTGATACATACATACATATATAAAAATATATACATATATATTGTACATATAAAGAAAAATATATTCTCTCAAAACGTGAGGGCTTTCTCTTAAAATTTCCATACATATTATATATATAATCTCTCAAAATGAAGGGGCTCTTTCTTAATTTATCCAAATCCACCTATCCTAACCTAATTTTGTTTCCAGGAAAGGAACCCTCCCTCACGCACGCCGCCCACCCCCAACCCATCTCGTGCGAGTTTGCCAGTCGACCTCGGCCGGCCCCTCACGCTGCCGCGAGGCTGCGACTGCGAGGCCCTCTCGTGCCGCGCCGCGCTGCCACGAGGCTGCGATTCGACCTTCGACTGCGAGGCGGCGAGGCCCTCTCGCGCCGCGCCGCGAACCCGCGAGGCTGCGAACCTGCGACTCTGTGAGGCCCTCTCGCGTTGCCGCAGGGCCCTCACGCTGCGGCGAGGCTGCCCTAAACCCTGACGCTGCCGCGCTGCTCCTAGCGCCCTCACGTTGCCGCCCCTCTCAACCTCAATTGTCTGCCGCCCGACTCGTC
Organism: Ottelia alismoides; assembly: GCA_037367405.1. Classification (NCBI taxonomy): domain Eukaryota; kingdom Viridiplantae; phylum Streptophyta; class Magnoliopsida; order Alismatales; family Hydrocharitaceae; genus Ottelia; species Ottelia alismoides. The sequence goes on from JAZKJV010000429.1 coordinate 631,667, forward strand.
CCTCTCCCATCTCGGCCTCACACTGCCGCGACGCCGCCTGCGAGTGCCGAGCATCCCCCTTCCCTCTCGCAGTCCCAGCACGCGCACCGCAACACACATGTATAATCCTTAAATCTAAGATGTGTTTTTTACTATATATTATCATGACTTTGAATGAATGCTAAAGAAGGTCTTAGTAATGACTTTGAATGTCCTCCCCTTATTTGGACGAGATTATGTAGCCGTAATCTGATTTCCTCCCAAAAATATAGGGGATGGATTTGCCATTTCGACATAAGATGCGTATGACGTATATCATTATAGATGACTTACATTTTATGACGATGACCGAAAGTAATTGTGGTTGATACTGTATACATAGTTCATCCCCATGCATTCTGAATGAGACTTTCTATATGCATTGTGATGAGTTAAAGCGCCTAATGTTACGACATTCGATTAATAAAAAACCAACTTTCAAAGGCGTACAAATAAACTAAGCAGGCATGATGGGGAGATTTTAGCCGTGTTCTTAGTTGTGGCATATGTTCTAGTAGTTGGCTTGTATATCCATCCATATAAATATAAGGAAATTTGTATATAAGTTATATAGCATACACTATTGAAGTTTTTTTATCAAAAGACATTAGCCAATGCAAAAATACATATATATTTAGCATTATCAATGTTTACTCTAAAACGAGCCTTTAACGAGTCGAACCGAGCCTTCACGAACCTTACTCGAGCCGAGCCGAACCTGAATACGATTTTTATTTTATCAAGCCGAACCGAACCCGAGCCTTAAAGTATACTAAACGAACCGAACCGAGCCTGGGTAGGCTCGCTCAGGTTCGGCTAGTTTACACCCCTACTAACGAAGCAGATACAATGGTGGAGGACTGTTGGGAAAAATAGAAGCGATGTTTATTCCATCAGCCCTAGGCTCTCTTATATAGGAGAGTAGCCTATGGGTAAATTACATAAAGCATACGGCAGAAAAGAAAAATAACAGAGAGATACATAGGAAACTAATATATGTTTACACTCCCCCTCAAGATGGAGCATAGATATCAATCATGCTCAGCTTGGACGCACACTTCTAGAATGGGCCTCGTAGTAATGCCTTGGTGAATATATCTGCAGTTTGATTTCTTGGAGTAACATGAGAAGTAGCAATGAATCCCTTCTGAATCATGTCATGTATGAAGTGACAGTCAGCCTCAATGTGCTTGGTTCGCTCATGGAATGCTGGATTGTTTGCAATGAACAAGGCTGCCTGATTGTCACATTCCAAGGTCATAGGAAGTGGTACGTCTATACATAGATCTGTAAGCACAGCCTTTACCCATATCATTTCTGTGCTAGTCTGGCCATAGCCCTATATTCAGATTCAGCACTAGACCTGGCTACCACCGTTTGTTTCTTGCTCCTCCATGAGATTAGAGAATCTCCAACGTAAACTGCAAACACAGAGGTGGACTTCCTATCCTTGGGACAACCTGCATAGTCTGCATCTGCACATGCTGAGATAGAGATCCCTTTGCCTTTCTTGACTAGCAAACCTGCACCTGGAGATGATTTGAGGTACCTGAGTATCATATATATAGCATCCATATGAACTTGACGTGGTTGCTCCATGAACTGGCTCACATAATTCACTGCAAAGGATATATCGGGCCTAGTGATCATGACATACAACAATTTGCCTACCAGTTCTCTGTATCTTCTCCTGTCCACCTCCTCTGTGTCATCATCATATAGCTTCATGCTAGGGTCCATTGGTGTTGTAGCAGGCCGGCACCCAAGCATACTTGTTTCACTCAACAGGTCCGTAACATATTTTCTCTGCGTCATTACTAGCCCATACGGATTTCTGGCAAATTCCAGCCCCAGAAAGTATCTAAGGACTCCAAGGTCCTTTCGCTACCCAGTTTTCTTTCGCCATCTTTATTCCTTGTTCATCATCTCCTGTAATCAAGATGTCATCTACATAAACCATGATTGCAATAATACCTCTTGAAGTCTTCTGTACAAACAAGGAATGATCAGCATTAGAGCGTTTGTATCCCTGTTTTTCAAAGAGGTCTGAGAGTTTCTGAAACCAAGCTCGGGGCTCTGCTTAAGGCCATAGATGGCCTTATGAAGTCTGCACACCTTAGAACACTCCCCCTCAACCACAAAACCGGGTGGTTGTTGCATGTAGACTTCCTCCTGTAAGTCTCCATATAAGAACGCATTCTTCACATCCAACTGATATAGCGGCCACTCTCGAGTAACCGCAACTGATAGCAAGATCCGTAGGGTAGAATGACGGGCTACTGGCGAGAACGTATCAAGATAATCCACCATGTATGTCTGTGTAAAGCCACGAGCAACAAGGCGAGCCTTGTATCTGTTAATACTGCCATCTGCATTCTTCTTGACTGTAAATACCCACTTGCAGCTCACTGGGGACACATCTGCATGTATAGGAACTAGACTCCAGGTTCCCCTAGATTGAAGTACTACCATTTCTTCCTCCATTGCTAGATGCCATCTACTATCCTTCATAGCGTCTTGATAATTCCGTGGAATATATACAGCTGACAAGGCAACCACAAAGTCCCTGAAATCCCCAGATAGTCGTTCAAATGACACAGAAGCGGCTAAAGGATATGTGGCGCAGCTCCTCTTCGATTTGCGTATAGCAATAGGAACATCTAAATCGGTTGTGTCCTCATCTGGCCTCTGCAACATATCCTGCTCAGAAACATCATTAGATCCATCAAGAGTAATATCTTCAGTACATACCTTAGTCGAGCTAGGTGATGAGTCATGACCATGAGTTGGAATAGGCCTGCGGGTATAACGAAACGGCAGTGGTGAAACAGCGATAGAGCTAGGAGGTGCAGATGATGGTAAAGGAGCTGGTGGTGGTGGTAGTGGTGGTGTCATATAGATGGCATCGGTAGTAACTGGAGGTAACTGTTGATCACCTGAGGATGAAAAATACATGACGGATTCAAAAAATGTGACATCTGCACTACCAATATACCGCCTGCGCAATGGATCAAAACACTTGTACCCCTTTTGAGTTCTGGAATACCCAACAAACACACACTTGACAGCCCTAGGAGAGAGCTTGTCAGTACCGGGAGACAACTGGTGGACAAAGGCAACCGAACCAAACACAGGAGTAACGGAAAACAGATCCTTACCAGGAAAGATAAGGGAGAAAGGAATATGTTCACCTAGAACGGAGGACGGCATACGATTAATTAGGTAGCATGTTGTGAGAACTGCGTCAGCCCAGTAAGAATAAGGAGCATGACTCTGTATAAGAAGTGACCTTGTGACATCTAGTAGGTAGCGATGTTTCCTTTCAGCGATCCCATTTTGTTGAGAAGTATAAGCACAGGATCTCTGATGGATAATCCCTTGGGATGAGTAGTAATTGGCTAGAACATGAGTACACAATTTTAGGGCATTATCACTTCTCACAATTTTAACAGACGTGGAGAAAACATTACGAATCTCATTAAGAAAATGGATAATAATATTCCCTGCTTCAGATTTATTTTTCAACAAAAATACCCATGACACACGAGAGAAGTCATCCACAATAACTATATAAAATATGTGTCCCTGATGATCAGGTACATGACTCGGACCCCAGATATCAATATGAAATAACTCAAACTTGGAGGTACTACTCCGACTCGGACGACTAGGAAAGGTAGACCTGTGATGCTTTCCCAACTGACAAGCCTCACATTGGATGGATGTGTGAAGCAGACCCCGGGGTAACACACGACACAACTTCTGAAGCGGTAGATGTCCAAAGAGCAGACGCCACAGCAGAGGAGATACGGGTCCAGTAGGTAGGGATGAGGTTCCAGCAAAAGGAGTCTGATTGAGGCGATAGAGGCCTCCTTGCTCATAGTCACGACCAATCACGTTGCCCGTAAGGATGTCCTGAAAAATAAGAGAAGATGGATCAAAAATTGCCCAACATTGTAAATCCTTTGTAATCTGACTGATTGATAATAAATTCATTGAAAAATCAGGCGCATGTAACACATTCTTGAGTTGCATAGACGATATCAGTCTAATCTCCCCATGACCGGTAATTGGGGAATGTGTACCATTGGCAATGACCATTGTTCGGCCTGGAGGAATCTGAGAATATCATGTAAGTAAACTCTGATCGCCACATAGATGATTTGTAGCTCCCGAGTCCATAATCCAAGGTAATGTATCTGATCTAGTACTGGTAAATGCAAGTATGCTACCTGATGCACTGGTAGACGCAGAGGCAGATGCAGCAGCATCAGATTGACTCTCAGTGGTAGGTGTTGGGCCAGATGGAGGAATAATGCCCCTTAGACGGGCAACTAGATCATCGAACCGCTGATCCAAAGTGGCAGCAGATGGAGGCTCTATCTGCTCAGCGACTCATGCAGATGCAGGAAATCCATGCTTAGAGTAGCATGTGTCTTCATTGTGTCCAACGCGATGGCAGTAGGTACATGTTGGCCGAGTGCGGCATCCTCTGCCACGAGGTCAATGTCCACGGCTCTGATGATGAAATCCACGACCCCTGTTGGCGGCCATGGTTGAAGCATTCTGATTCGTGGCCTTAAAAGGGACGGTGATGCGGCTCAGTCTGTGAAAGGCTTCCTCCATGGGAGGAATAGTAGAATCAGCCAGGATCTGAAATCGTGCCGCCTCATACTCTGGATCAAGCGCAGCAAGGAACACGCCCACCATAGTCGCATTCCGGTAGGTCTTCTGTTGCTCTGGCGTGGCTGTCAGGGGCATGAAGCTGTATAGCTTCTCGAACATCCCTCGCAAGGATGTGTAGAGTAAATGTAGAGGGCGACCATTCTGCTTTATAGTGAATATATCATGCTGAAGCTGCAGAATCTTTGTCTCATTCTTCGCTTGAGAGTATGTGGCCGCCAGAATATCCCATATGTCTTTAGCCGTGGGCTGATGGAGAATATCATTGGCAATCTCGATTGCCAAAGTTCCAGATAACCAGACTTTGGTGTATGCATCATCGGCCTCCCATGAGGCATTGGCTCCAGTCTTCTCAGCAGGCTCTTCTTCGGTAAGAATGTGCTTCTTACCAGTTGACTTCATCATACTCATGAACTGCATCGCCCACAGTTCATAGTTCGTACCGTCCATCTTTACGATAGGCGCTGGGCAACGAAAGGCGTCAATAGATGGAATACCCGCCTTGCTTTCTGACATACTGGAAATCAAAGACTGGAGCGATTGACTGAAGATAAGATTCGTCTACACGAACATAGACGGGTTTAGTTGCATGTGTAGACTTCAAGCAACCAAACCCATTTAGTTGACAGTGTGCGCCCTAGATACGTGTAGGGCTGATTCAGGGGCACACGCACGTGCGCTTTCAGGGGTGCACGCACGTGAGATGAGGCGCGCACAGAGCGCTGAGATGCGCGCTGGAGGACACGGAGATGCGCGCTGAAGAGCGCACAAGGGCGCACTGAAGTGCGCTAGATGGCGCTAAGGGACGCGCAGACGCAAGCGCAAGAGCGCGCAGACGCAAGCACGAGAGCGCGCAGACTCAGGCATGAGGGCGCGCAGGCGCAAGCGCGAGGGCGCGCAGGCACGAGCGCGAGAGCGCGAGGGCACGCTGACGCAGGAGCGCGCAACGCACGGGAGGTGCTCGCGCGGAGGCGCGGAGGAGGCGTCGGCGGCGGAGAGAGAGGCTCGCGGGTGGGGGGTAGGGATAGGGTTAGGGTTTCAAGAACTCCGGTCTAGGACCGTCGCTCTGATACCATGTTGGGAAAAATAGAAGCGATGTTTATTCCACCAGCCCTAGGCTCTCTTATATAGGAGAGTAGCCTATGGGTAAATTACATAAAGCATACGGCAGAAAAGAAAAATAACAGAGAGATACACAGGAAACTAATATATGTTTACAAGGACCAGTGATTTGTAACTAGATCTTTGAACCCTCCTTCTAGCAGCCATGCTCGTTCAAATCTGAAAAAGCCCCGATTGGGGGAGGTGTCTCTAGAATCCCAGACTATTGTTGTGTGATCCAGATCTAGTACGGGGTCTAGCAGACACAGTTGACAGGAAAGGATTCCAACAGCTCCATTGAAGACAAAAAGCGACCAATCTGGGATCGCGAGCTAGAATTTCTCCCAGTATACTTAGTATTTGAGGGATCAATCACCTCCAGCTCAAGATCATCAATTAGTTCTGCAAAGTCTATCGAACCTAGATCTTACCTTCCTCTCAGACAAAGACAGTCCGAGGAGAGTAGAGTAACATTGAAATCAAGATTCAGAAAGTCGGTATGCAGTATTCGTTCGGTCAGGCGGTCCCGAGCGAGTAAGCGGATATGCGGAAGTATATGCGGATTATGTGATTTGCATTATTTAAATAAAAAATATTAAAGATATACATTTAATTGTGATGTGAGAGACAAAAAAATACATGCTTCCTTTAGATTCCTACAAAAACATACTTTTAAAAATAAAAAAGGCACCACAATAAAAAGCTACATAGTTCATTTAGATATCAAAATATGTTTCTGAATGTAGAATGTCCAAATATATAAAGTTATAAACCGGCTTCTAAAATTCTAATCTAAATCATCTTCAAAAATGATTGTTGGAATATCATCATCGCTTTCTGAATCACTCATATTGTCACAATCTTTCTAAAAAACTACCATTTTTTACATAAACACAAGTCCACAAATATAACTTCACAAAACATAAATAATGGAGTATATAATCCAACAAACTTCAATAAGCGTCACTAGCAGACGGAAGTCCTTAATCATATAAAATTATCTTATTCAAAAAACTAATAAACCCCATTAAATGGCCATTTGATTTTGAAAGCATATCCCATAATCTAATAATAAGGAAGCATTCGAATCTCTTGGAGTAAGCAGAGCTTATACTTCAAAATTACGATGCGCTTCTTTACATGTAATTGAGAATTTTGACCGTCAAATTAGGCGAGTGTTGCTGAAAATATCATAATCAACTCAATTTTTGTTATCCTGGTTAAAAGAAATAAATAGAATGACTCGAATATCAAGCACGAATATCCTAGACAACAGCAAGGACAGTTTGTTGCTGCTATCGTTGTTGCGGAAGGTTCTTCCTAAGTTGTTGGAGTCATCGTCCTAATTTAACTACAGGAAAGGGGACATTTGTTACCTATAATCCAAAAGGAGCTGCGGTGGCGAGGGTAGAGGGCGGAGGCGCTGGAGCCTGGAGGCGGCGAGGCGTAGAGGACGGAGGCGCTGGAGCGTGGAGGCGGCGAGGCGGCGAGGGCAGAGGCGTTGGAGTGTGGAGGCGCGATGGAGGAAACTTAGGGCAATTCCAATGCGGGGAATGAGAGAAAACAAGGTTTAGTAAAAAAGATTTTTTTTGATATACGGATCCTAAATCGGATCCAAAACGACACCGCATATGGACCGACTAAGCGGCCGTATATGCGGTTTAGGCGGCCCGCATATACAGTTGGACCGCATATGACCGCATACTGTACATGCGCTTCGGATAGGCCACCGCATACACATATGCGGCCGCATGAACCGCATTTCTGAACCTTGATTGAAATCCTCGCCGACCAACCAGGCTACCTCCAGAAAGGTGTTTCTCGCACTTCAAAGATCATCCTATGGATCTGGTATAAGAGTTTGTGAGCAAGGGCCGTATACACAAGAAAAATCCGTCTTCAAGTTTGTCCTAATATTCTTTGTTAGGAAAAATAAGAGACTTGTTTATTCCGTACGCCCTAGGCTCTCTTATATAGGAGAGTAGCCTATGGGTAAACTACATCAAGAGTCCGAAAGAAAAGAGAAAATATGAAACGGTACAAAATAACATACCATATATCTCTACACTCCCCCTCAAGGTGAAGCATATATGTCGATCATGCTCAGCTTGGACAAGCACTTCAGGAATGGTCCTCTAAGTAACGTCTTGGTAAAGATGTCTGCAGTTTGGTCCCTTGAGCTAACATGGAATGTAGAAATAAAACCCTTCTGAATCATATCTCGTATGAAGTGACAATCAACCTCAATGTGCTTGGTTCGTTCAAGAAATGCTGGATTATTTGCAATAAATATAACAGATTGATTGTCGCATTCCAGAGCCATAGGAAGTGGGACTTCTATATATATATCTGTAAGAACAGCTTTCACCCACATCATTTCTGTACTGACTTGGGCCATAGCCCTATATTCAGACTCAGCACTGGATTTGGCTACAACCGTTTGCTTCTTGCTTCTCCATGAGACCAGAGAGTTTCCGACATACACAGCAAATCCAATGGTGAACTTCCTGTCCTTAGGGCATCCTGCGTAGTCTGCACATGCTGAAATAGTAATCTCCTTGTCTTTCTTGAACAGCAGACCTGCACCTGGAGATGACTTAAGATACCTGAGTATCATATGTATACTTCCATATGTACCTGACGTAGTAGCTCCATGAACTGACTCACCCGACTAAAAGCAAAAGAGATATCGGGTATGGTAATAGTAACATAGAGAAGTTTGCCCACCAGTTCTCTGTATCTTCTCCGATCCACCTCATCAGTGTCGTCATCATATAATTTCATACTCAGATCCATGGGTGTAGTGGCAGGTCGGCAACCAAGCATTCTTGTTTCATTCAACAGGCCAGTGACATATTTCCTCTGGGTCACTATCAATCCATGAGAATTTATGGTGAACTCCAGTCCCAGAAAATATCTCAGGACTCCAAGATCCTTGGTGACAAATTCACGACCCATCATTTCTTTCGCCCTCTGAATTCCTTGGCCATCATCACCTGTAATCAAGATATCATCTACATACACCATGATTGCAATGATACCTCGGGATGTATTCTGTGTGAACAGAGAGTGATCTGCATTAGACCGTTTGTACCCTTGTTTTTCAAACAAGTCTGAGAGCTTCTGGAACCAAGCTCTAGGGCTCTGCTTAAGGCCATAGATGGCCTTATGAAGTCTACACATGAAGTCTACACCTTAAAGCACTCCCCCTCAACAACAAAATCAGGTGGTTGTTGCATGTAAACTTCCTCCTGCAAGTCACCATATAAAAATGCATTCTTCACATCTAATTGAAATAGTGGCCAACCACGAGTAATCGCAACATAAAGAAGGATACGTGGGATGGAATGGCGAGCAACCGACGAGAATGTATCTAGATAATCCACCCTATATGTCTGTGTAAATCCACGAGCAACCAGGCGTGCCTTGTATCTGTCAATATTGCCATCTGCATTTTGTTTAAGTGTGAAGAACCACTTGCAGCTCACTGTAGACACATCGGTAGGTGCAGGGACAAGGCTCCAGGTACCTCTCGAATGAAGAGCAGTCATCTTTTCTTCCATGGCTAGACGTCATCTACGGTCCTTCAATGCATCTTGGTAATTCCGTGTAATATCCACCGCCGATAGTGCAATAACAAAGCTCCTAAAGTCCCCAGTAAACGATCAAAAGAGATCGTGGATGCTATAGAATATGACGCGCAGCTGCGTTTCTGTTTCCAGAGTGCCATAGGTAGATCCAAATCACCTGCATCCTCATCTAGCCTCTGTAACACATCCTGCTCAGGTAATTTGTTAGATCCATCAATATTGATTATATTATCAGAACATGCCTCAGACGAGCTAGATGATGAGCGGTGACCATGAGCGGAAGCAGGCCGACGGGTATAGTGGAGTGACAATAGGGGAACATAAACTGTAACAGGAGGTGTAGGAGATGTAGGTACTGATGGAGGTGGTAATAGTGGTGGCATGTATATGGCTTCATCGGTGCCTGATGATACCAACTGGTTACCTGCAAAAGAGAAGTACATAACATACTCGAAAAAAGTAACATCAGTACTAATAAAATATTTCCTGCGTAATGGATCATAACACGTGTACCCCTTTTACGTTCTGGAGTAACCGACAAAAACACACTTGACAGCCCTAGGAGAGAGCTTGTCAATACCAGGAGACAACTGGTGAACAAAGCCACCGAGCCAAACACGCATGGAGTGAGGAAGAACAATTCTTTTTCAGGAAAAACTATGGAGAAAGGAATCTTCTCACCTAAGACAGACGATGGCATACGATTAATGAGATAACACGTCGTGAGTACAGCATCACCCCAGAAAGAATGAGGAGCATGAGTCTGTGTGAGAAGCAACCTGGTGACATCAAGTAAATGACAATGTTTCCTTTCTGCAACTCCATTTTGTTGGGAAGTATAGGCACAAGATGTTTGATGGATAATCCCTTGTGTTGAAAAATAGTTGGATAGATTGTGGGTACAAAATACCAAGGCAGAATCACTTCTTACAATCTTAACAGATGCAGAAAAAACAATACGAACTTCATTGATGAAATTTGTGATAATATTCCCAACTTCAGATTTATTCTTTAACAAAAAGACCCAAGACACACGAGAAAAATCATCCACAATAACCATATAAAACATGTGTCCCTGATGATCAGGAACACGACTAGGACCCCAGATGTCGACATGAAACAACTCAAACTTGGAGATACTGCTCTGACTCTGACGACTGGGAAAGGTAGACGATGATGCTTTCCCAACTGACAAGCCTCACATTGGATGGGCGTGTGAGGTGAAACCTAGGGTAACACACGACACAATTTCTGAAGCAGTAGATGGCCAAAGCGCAAGTGCCACATGAAGGGAGAGACAGATCCAGCAGGAAGAGAGGAGACTCCGGCATATGGGGTTCGACTAAGACGATATAGGCCGCCATACTCATAGCCACGCCCAATCACGTTGCCGTAAAGATGTCCTGAAAAATACGAGAAGATGGACCAAAAATGGCTCGACAATGTAAATCCTTTGTAAGTTGGTTAGTGGACAACAAATTCATAGAAAAGTCGGGTGCATGCAGCACGTTCTTGAGGTGCATAGAGGATGTCAGGCTAATCTCCCCCTGACAAGTAATCGAGGAGTGTGTCCCATTAGCAATAACCACAGTACGGCCTGGAGAAATTTGTCGGTAGGCTGTAAGTAGACATTGATCACCACACAGATGATGTGTGGCACCAGAGTCCATAACTCACTCTAAAGTATCAGATCCACTACTGGTAGTGAATGCATAAGTGATACCTGAGGTACTGGTCGAGGAAGAAGCTGCAACGTCGGAATGACTCTCGGAGGCAGGCGCTGGTGCAACGGGACCGGATGGAGGAATAATGTCCCTTAGATGAGCTACAAGGTCATCAAAGCGCCGATCCAAAGATGAAGCAGATGAAGGTTCAATATGTTCAGCTACACGTGCTGAAGTAGGAAATCCATGCTTGGTATAGCATGTGTCTTCTGTATGTCCAGAACGGTGGTAGAAGGTGCATGATGGTCAAACACGACCTCCCCTGCCTCGTGGTCCACGACCACGAAACTGATGATGGCCCCACGACCTCGAGAGGCTATCATAGCAGAAGCAGTCTGATTGGCAGTAGATGAGGGAACAGTAATACGACTCAGTCTGTGAAAGGCTTCCTCTATCGGAGGAATAATGGAATCTGCCAAGATCTGAGTGCGTGATGACTCGTTCTCTGGATCAAGGGCTGCCAGGAATACACCAACTATAGTTGCATTCCGGTACGTCTTCTGCTGCTCAGGACTGGTTGTGAGAGGCATGAAGCTGTAGAGCCTTTCGAACATTCCACGTAAAGATGTGTATAACGAGTGTAAAGGCCAGCCATTCTGTTTGATTGTGAAGATGTCATGTTGGAGTTGCAGAATCTTCGTCTCATTCTTTGCTTGTGAATAAGTAGCAGCCAGAATATCCCACATTCCTTTTGCAGTGGGCTGATGGAGAATATCATTGGCATTCTCAATTGCCAGAATTCCTAATAGCCAAACTTTGGCATATGCATCATCTGTCTCACATGAGGCATTGACCCCAGTATTCTCAACAGGCTCTTCCTCAATAAGAATGTGCTTCTTACCGGTCGACTTCATCATACTCATGAACTGCATTGCCCACAGTTCATAATTTGAACCATCCATCTTCAAAATGGGTGCAAGACCTCTGAAAGCCCTGTAGATGGAATATCCGCCATGCTTTCTGACATGATGATAATAGAAGACTGGGGTAGTAGACTGAAGATATGATCGTCTACACGGACATTCACAGGTTTAGTTGCATGTGTAGACTCAAGCAACCAAACCCATTATCTTGGAAGCACAAACGAGAGTCTCCTCTATTACGAAGGTACCCTAGGGTTAGGCGAACCCTACGATGTGGGACTGCTCGCGCTTCCTAAGAGGGCCGAGATGCGCAAGAGGTAGCGCACAGCACCCGATGTAGGTGCACGCGCACATGGAACTGGGCCGGAGCCGCACGCACGCTGGGGTTACACGCGCACGGAAACTGGGGGTCGCACGCGCACAGGAATGCGCACAAGAACTGGTGGCGCCGAGGCTGGGAGCGGGTGGCGCGTGGCCTGGCGCGGTCCTGGGGGCGGCGCGGGGTGGTGAGGTGCGCGCGCGGAGGGCACGAGGGTGGAGGCTATGTTTAGGCTTTGGTTTGAGAACTCCGGTATAGGACCGTCGCTCTGATACCATGTTGGGAAAAATAAGAGACATTTTTATTCAGTACGCCCTAGGCTCACTTATATAGGAGAGTGCATATGGGTAAATTACATCAAGAGTCCGAAAGAAAAGAGAAAATATGAAACGGTATAAAATAACATATCATAACATATATCTCTACATCCTCCATAAGAGGAATGGTAACATCGGCAAGTATCTGCGATCAGGATGCATCATATTCAGGATCAAGTGTTGCGAGCAGGACCCCCACCATGGTAGCATTCCGAAAGGTCTTCTGTTGCTCACGGATAGTCGTGAGAGGTATCGTACTGTAGAGCTTCTCAAACATCCCCGTATGGAAGTATACAAGGAATGTAGTGGCCGGTCATTCTGCTTCATGGTGAATATGTCATGTTGGAGCTGTAACATCTTTATTTCATTTCGCAACTGCGAATAAGTGGCCGCCAGGATGTCCCACATCGCTTTAACGGTGGGTTGATGGAGAACATCATTCGCAATCTCCATCGTCAACGTGCCTGAGAGTCAAACCTTGGCATATGAATCATCAGCCTCCCAGAAGGCATAGATCCCAGTCTTCTCTGCCGATTTTTCCTCGGTAAGAATGTGCTTCTTACCGTTTGACTTTATGAGGCTCATGAACTACATCGCCCAGAGCTCATAATTCGTCCCATCCATCTTGACGATTGGCACGAAACCTTTGAACGCGTCTATGGAGGGCATATCTACTTTGTTGTTTGACATGACGCCAGAGACGAAGAACTAGGATCCGTAGACCAAAAAAGAATTGTATACATAAACTGGACTGGATTTGAGTGTATACGTAGACGTTACGCACTCAAATCCATGGAGAGAGAGAAAGACCAGCTTTGGAGAAGGAGGTCGGCGGTGGAGGATACCCGCCGAGACGGAGGGCTCGGCGAGAAGGAGGTGCTCGGCGATGAGAAGGAGGGACTCGACGGTGCCCTTGGAGGAGGAAGGGGTCGACGGCGGTGCCCTCGGAGGAGGGAGGGGTCGGCAGCGGTGCCCTTGGAGGAGGGGGGTCGGTGGCAGTGCCGAGAGAGGGAGAGATGGAGGGGTGGTGGCGGTGGAAGGGTTTAGGATTTTAGGGTTAGGGTTTTGGTTTTGATACCATGTTTGTGGAAAAGCGTAATCTATTATTCCAAAGAACCTTAGGCTCTCTTATATAGAGGAAAGCTTATGGGTAATTTAAATAAGTAGCAACTGCGAAAAATAGAAATTAATAATCAGTACACCAACTACATAAATATATCTACAATATATACGATACAGCTTGAAGGAAAGTGTTGAAATATTACTTATTTTTGTTTCTTTTATGTATTCTCTATTCTTCCCATCTTCATTACGTAATTTGCCCAACGGATCTCTCCTGCATATAAGAGAACCTGAGGGACTCATGAATATAGAACTCATTATTTTTCCCAACAGTTATTGTTTGAATTTCATAGTTTCCTTTCTAATACCTCTTAACAATCAACATTAACATTAGCGATATGTGCTATATAATGTGTATTAGTGTATGAAAAGCATCTCATTATTGCATATAAATGTATATTTATAAGTTATTGTTGTTTTAAGAACAAGGAAGATCTAAATTTGGGGGAAAACGGTTTTTTTGAGCCATTTCTAATATGTCCACTGACATCATCGATATATTCCCAATATATCATTTTCCAAACAGATCGATATAATTTTGATATTTCGAACCTTAACGAAGGCCATCCATCAATGTCCACCTCATTTTTTCATGATACCATGTGAACTGCCACCTTAGAGCACCCACCCTCTCCAACCAATTGTAAGTCCTTGAGGATCACCCTAGCAGTCGCCACCTCTAGAACGAGCCAAATGATCCACGTGCTCCAGCAAAACAACCCAAGAGACATGCTTCCTAGATGACCCCAAAAGAGTGAAAAATCGTCTGTACATCCTCCCGGAACTACAGCCACAATGACATGTTGAACAAGTCGATCACCACCCTGACTGACTGACTACTACAACCCCTTATCAACATTGCATAGCTTCATCCACATTGATCGGCAATCCCCAGAAGATGAGTTTCTCCTGATACATTACCTTCGGCCTCAGAAATGAAAACATGCGATGAGCAACCATTGACACAAAAGGCATTGGACAAGATCACGGCAATCTCGTGCCCAGTGCCCAAGCCCCCTGCACCTAAAGCATGTGGCATCACAAGATGCTTGATCCTTCCCCAACCTATCCATTAGCTTGATTGACCACAAAGCATTCACATAAGGCGCAAGCTCTACTGAGCTTCATCGTGAACCAACACCGGCAAACCATAAACGAACGCTCGGACACAACCCCATTACTACCATGAGCACTACTGTCATTGTAAACCCCAGTTACACCTCTACTACCAGCGATAGCTCTCATGCTCGTCGCCATGAGTGTCTAACTCCATCTCGAACCAGAAGCCTCCAACTCTAATCGAAACTCGAGCAAGTCTCTTCGACCTAAGCCATCTAAGTGATCCAACTGGATACCTTCGAGCAGAATCTCAATCACTCAACATGGAACTATGGTTATCTTGATTCAAAAAAAATGGAATTCACGTCATCACAAAGTTCCCAATCACTGTAAAGTTTCATCACCGTAGAACCCCACTTGTGAAGCCCTCCGAGAACCACGAGTCGTCGCAAGGCCTAGTACCAAGTAGAGCAATCCGTGAGCGAAAAGAACCACAAGCAGAACCATCGATGTAAAAGGATATGCCAATTACCCAACAACATCATCCGAAGTTCATTATGATATAAGTTGATACGCCAATTACCCGACATACACGATAAAACATTGAGGCACGACAGTTATGATTGTAGAGAGAAGAAATGTGGATCGGGAAAGGAAAAACCAATTGTAAACATGCAAAGTTAATTCAAGGCTTCAAACCACGAATTTGCATTTGCATGATTTGAAGTTAATACAGTGTTCACATATAGATTTTGTTGAGATATTTTATATCTCTTTATATGTTATTTTGTAGTTTCCCTGTTGTTGTCGGCTATCTATTTAATTTACCCTAGAGCTTTTCTCCTATATAAGAGAGTTGTAGGGCTACGATGAATACAACTTATGGTTTCTTTACACTTCCACATGGTATCAGAGCGACGGTCCTAGACCAGAGCATGTGCCCTAATTCCTTATCTCCACCAAAACCCTACGCGCCCACGCGTCGTGCCGCCACTGTACGCTCTGCTTCGTGCGTGCCTGCACCTTCGCATGCCCAGCGGTCCTCCTCGCCTGAGCCAGCGCCCTCACTCGCCTCCACACGCTTGTGCACCGCGCGCGCCTGCGCCTGTATGTGCCCGCACCCGTGCGCGCCCTAGCGTATGTGTGCACCCTAGTGCATGTCCACACTAATGATGTATTGACATTCAACAATAATTTTTCTATCGCATCCATTGCACCACATACACCATCCAATTACAGGCTATCGAGCTTAAGAAGGCTTGCACTTGCAACTCTTGTATTTAAATTTATCATCGCTTCACCTACCAAACATGCGACCAATAAGAATACTTGTAACATAAATCTAGCATGTAAAAAAATAAATGGTACAATCTCCATATATAGGCCACCAAGCTAACCTTTAGACTTGACTGCATTCAAAATAACCCTCATGATTAGGCACATAAGCACTAATCTAGCCACAAGAACCTTATCCAAGGCCTAAATCTATACAATGGTGCATGAATCCAACAAGCAATCCAGGCATAATTACTTAGAAAAACTAACATACAAACATCACAGTTTAAATCATCTACCACTTGACTATGAAACCCTGATACCAAATGGGTATACTAGCACTTCGCAAGCCATAAAGTTTCACCAACTACATATTCCTTGTTTCTACTACACCACACGAATTGCAATTTGCAAATTTAATGTGTATCACATTCCCTTCCTCAAAGGCTTGCCAAGCACTCAATTGCAAAGCCAACAAGTACATGAACTCCTCAAGAGGCCAAAATTTACCACAAACCTTCATCTCCATTATAAAGACCTCTACAGAGACCACCACCGAGGCAGGCACTAAAGCCCAATATGAAACCGGAAAAAACAAACATTTCAAGATCATAACCCTATCAGCTTATTCTGTTGGAGGAAATAAAAGAGTGAAGAGTGATACAAGGAAAGAAATGGATTGGTAAATCAAGAAGAAGAGTAAATATTACAATAATTTGATGTTTTAATACAAGGGAAACAAAAGAAAATGTAATATCGTATGTTTTTTACGCAATCCAAGGAAAGGATGAATTGTATTTACAGTGATTTAGACCAATATGCTATAGTTTAATTTTTAAAATTGCTAAGTTTAATTTTTTAAATTGCTAACGATAAAGTACATGAGAGAGGCAGACGAAAAATAGAAAAACTACGAGTGGTCATTTTCCTCAGGAGGAATAAGGAATGGTTAGAAGTGAAAACTCCGATCTTTGTTCCATAGTCTCCCTTTCACTACATTTTTCTCCCTTCTTCATCCCTTTCCTTCCTCTCCCTCCAACTCCTAGTCGTTCCATGATTTTAATCTTCGTAACGACTTCAGACTGAACCCAAGGCATTATCATCAAAAAAACCTAACCCTGACAAGTGATTGAGTATTGCATATAAGCTCCTTCAGACCTATGACCACAATCCAACTTATTGAGTAGTAACTCCCACATCTTATAACACAATCTCCCATTTCTATAAGTTTTCCAGTATATTCAAGATGTTACACTACTTTCCCTCTGTTGCCAAAAGGTCCCTCCTTTACCCCCAAATCAGCTCCTAATTCTGGACTTTTAGGGTTTTTCTGGCTAAACCCTCTTTTTCACATCCATTCAGATCCCGACTCGGCTCTCGAGCGAGTAAAGATCTCTCCTTTACCGCAAATTAAGCTCCGAAAGGCAGATTTCTAGGGTTATGAGGGATCGTACCCCGAAGGAGTAGGTGAGGGCCGTCCTGAGGCTGGCGGGGAGCTGCTGCGCGGCGGCCATCTCGAAGAAGGTGGGGCGCGTGCCCTGTCCTCCCACTTGGAACAACATCTCAGCCCTCACACACGATCGGTCGATCGTTCCAAGTTAGTGGAGTGGACGGGAAGGAGAAACGTGAAATTACAACGAGTGTGTGCAAAAAAAAACCTATTTATAACAGCTTCAAATTTGAGCTTCTAATGTCATTCTCCTACGTGGGTTTAACCATGAGGCGTGTTTGGTTGATGGGTTACACTGGGTTGGATCGGGGTACACCGGTGTACCCGTTCTTCCAACCCTTTCAATCTTTCTCACAGTTTACTATTCACAATGATACAGTTTACTATTCACAGAGGTACCTCAATCCAATCCAACTCAATCAACCCGGCAACCAAACAGGACCCTAAAATTCTCTATTTCTCTCACTTCGAGCTCACTCCTCTTCTCTTTTTTTTGTAAATTAAATAAATTATTTTCCTTTCATCTATTCCATAAAAAATAATATATTATACAATTATTTCATCTAAAAATTATAAATTGCTCAACTTCTACTCACTTTTTCAAACTTCAATATGCATCACAATAACTACCCACTTTTCCAAATTTCAATACAATCATATCACAACAAACACAGTCAACCCCTAACCATATATCCAAACACAAAAATGATTTACCCTCCCCCAGTTTAACTTGCGCTAACCCGGCAACCAAACGCACCCTCGGGTCTCAATGGATTGTTCACGGTTAGCCGATGTGTGTTTCTATTCAAGTGCAGAGGACACTTTTTATATTCTGATTTTATGTATTATTCGTCTTTTCTTAATCCTTTTATGTATCCATATTTTTTTAAGAGCTTCTTCGTCTAATTTCTCTTCCAAATCATCGTGAAAACCACTTCAACAAAAAAGAAAAAGTAAAATAAAATGTTATTAGATTGTATATAAATTTCTTCTGATGATAGAAAGATATATTAAGTTAATTTTTTTTTAATCCATGAAACTATGCATTGATTTAGATTATCCTCATTATGAAAAACATGTAAAAAGATATGTTATAAGTATGTATTTTTATTACTCTTAATTATTCTTGTCTGTTTGGAATTTTAAATATTCTATTTTTATGTTGCATTACTCGAATGAAAATGCTAGAATTAATAAGGTGGGTCCCATATTTTCTTTTATTAGATAAATTTAATCTCTTTCTAATAAAATGATGGATAAAAATATGTTTTATAACAAGTATAGCATCACTTCACATCTATCATTTCAAACATTTCAACCACTGCAACATTAATTGTTTACAAAAAATTACGCACCATACTAACTCCTTTCAAGGAGTTTTTTGATAATAGGTACGGTAATTTCGAGAGTTCATAGCATCTCCCTTGGGATTCAAACCCAAGTCCTTTCAAGGAGTTTATCAGAATCAAACCTAACTATGTTATTATAAAGACCCCTAGGGTTGGAATATTTGAGAATTCCAGCATTGATTTCCCTCGTTTGTCCTCATTGACTTTTATATATTACAATATCTCTCCTTAAGCAATGTAATTCACTGGTTATTCCGGATGCTCGCCAAATCAGAAAAAAACCCGAAGGTTATTTGTATTCCTCGGAAACCCCCGCCAACATCACCATTCAATATTTCTTGACCCACTATTGGCCATGAGCACTAGGTCGAATGTGAGTAGGATCGCTTAGCCATGCTTCATAATTAGAAAAAACGAGCAAAGGACATTTTACGTCCCTCGATTACCGGCCTTGAAAAGGCTCTTTTGGGCGAGGGGCAACCCTACAAACACCTAGAAATAGATGATGTCGCTACCGTCAATGCGAAGCATAGGATTTTTTACGCCCCCTGATTACCGGCCTAATAAGGCACTATTGGGCGGGAGACAACCCTGCAAGCAAGATTTCCGGGAAATCCATATCTAATATCAAATGATTAGCAAATTATGCGGAAAGAAGAAGCGTAGGAATGATTACGTCCCTCGATTACCGGCCTTGAAAAGGCACTATTGGACGAGGGGCTACCTTGCTAACTAATTTCAGTATAGATTTGCATTTATCTATAGAAATTCTCTTTGGCGACTAATTTCCTCATTTTCGAATATGGCTATTTGATTTGATGTATAGAGCAAAGTTGTTTGCAAAGCAGATCGAATCAGGGGAAACTATTAGAAGAAATATGAGTCAGAAATCTACGGTCCATTTCATGTTCAAGCGAGTTTCAATAAGACCATTGTCACTGTTACAGATGTACGAGGCCGGGTGGTTTCTTGGTCCTCCGCCGGTACTTCTAGATTCAAAGGCACAAGAAGGGGGACACCCTTTGCCGCTCAAGCTGCAGCAATAAACGCTATTCGTACTGTGGTGGATCAGGGTATGCAATCACGTTATCTCCATCTGCAACTTTGATTGCCACAACGTCAAGTTTGGTTTTACTGCACTTTCATGATACATGTCATGTAACAAAATTTCCATTACCAAAGAAATTGCAAGATGCACAGCATTGTCACATTGTATATTCATCGTAAATCAAAATCTTAATATCACAATCAAAAATATTTGATTTTTTAAGTGTTGAGACAACATGTTCTCTATATAGTGAATGTGCAATAGAAATTCCATCAACACAAAAACTTGCACCATTAAAAGAATTTCTTCTAAAGATTACAATGGAAGTTCCGCAACTACAACTACTGTCGTCATAGCTCCAAGTAACTTTTTGAAGAAACATTGAGTTTCAATAATATTTTTATTCAGAAAAATGATCCAATATAAACAAATTAGTTCAACAAGCAAATCACAACAAGCAAACCATATTATACAAGTGTTATACATACTCACAGTTCTTTTGGGTGCATCATGTTTATGAGCTTGGCCTACCTAAGGATTACAAAATCTTTCTATTGTAATCCAAACTTTATAAAAGCACACAGCTTACCAAATTTCTCTTCTACACAAGAAGAAAGGTTCTCATAGAGAAAACTTCAAACCCCACATCAAGAAGTTTCTTCTTTTCCAGAGGAAAGATCTTTACAAATGATATAAAGCTTCCTGGTCTAGAATAAATCAAAAAATATTTATTCTATTAAATCATTTTAAACATGCAAAATACAAGCGCAAAGGGAGATTGATGTCATAGTAGAAGGCTTTAAAGGAGCAAAACTAGAGGTCATGAAGAACGCAATGAATGGGAAATGTTTGCAAGTCTAGATCTTCTCATAAGCACACAAGAATATCTCATAAAAGTGGAGAGATGTGCATTAGTGAGTAGAGAACATGTGCTCCCGATGTGCATTGAAAGTGTTAAGTAAAGAGTCCTTTTATATACTTAGGGAGCACCTAAAGATAGTAGACATTAAATGGACTTAACTCGAAAAATACTAAAGAATTAGCTTTCTTCATAATGTACCATTGCAACTGGGTGTGTACAAGTGCATCAGCATAGTAAAACATCATTAAAAATAAGGGTTCAACATCTAGCATGTACCAATGCACAAGAACATGTACTAGTGCAACTTTATTTACAAAGAGAGGCACACTGAAACAAGTAACTTCAAATGACCACCAATCAAAAGTGTATAGGTGTACATAGGTATGTATCAGTGCAATTGTAAGTGAAATACTAGAAATTGAACTTGTCAAGTTGTGTGTCGATGTATCAAAATATCGATTCACATAACAGTACTCGTAACTGTGCATTTGGTCTTATACTAGTACCACAATACCTAAGTATACTTTGTGTAATCAAGAGTATACAAATCGTTGAGGACTTGCACCTATATAACATTATTTGAAAATGTGTATGAGTGCTTTTTTATATAAATAATAACCATGAACTGCATTATTACAAACACATTCAATAAAAAAGAAAAAATATTTTGAAATCGTCTTATCTTGGACACAATTGCTAGCAGCTTGTGCAAGTAAACTGCTTTAAATATGATATTCAAACAATAATCTCTCTCTCTTTGATATAGCTTCTATACGAGATATGTTGCATATGTAACACAATGTTAGTCTTGCATAAAATAACTATCTCAAATAACAATTCAAGTACTTTTATGCAATGATCAATTAATGATTTTTGTACATTAATCCAAATATCAAGGGCAAATGTTTCAACACTTTTCTTATAGTCCTCTACTCTCATTTATACTCTTCAATATGACTAGGAATATGTAGGGTTGAGCATAAATCTTCCCTAGCTCGTATACATCTCTTTTAGAAAGTACACAAACTTGTAGCTTGCTTTGAGCATCATAAGTTGTCAACATGATCGATTAAATCTAGAAGAAGATATGATTTAAGTCTCATGTCTTTGCTTGAGTTCCTTGCAAAGAAAAAGTTAGGAAGGTGCTAGCTTTTATCTCTACATGATTCAAAGATAAATCATGTATAGATGATTTGTGTCTACTAGTGTGAAGTGTTATGGTGATCTCTATGCATATTAGCTCAAAAATGATAGTTACAAGCCTGAGTTATGCCTAAATTGCTTCTCAAAGAGACTTGGAGAATAGAATATTATTCTATAATCTTTTGTAACAAATTATAATACATGAAAAATATCTCAAATTATAACATTCATTATAGGCATCATCTAGAATCATTCACCATTGGCCCTTTATTCAATTTATTTTTTATAATTATCGATCCTATATATACCGGTTAAAAAGTAGTATGTACATGTATACTTGATGTTACAACTCTCTCTCTCTCTCTCTATATATATATATATATATATTGTTATACTAAACTCCCGTTAGTCACTACAAGAAAATTGACCTAAGGTAACGAATAATTTAATATTCGTTGTCATATCTTCTGTAGTTAAATATATAATAACGAATATTATTTGTTGCTTGCTTTTTTAAATTCGCAACGAATAATGGTATTCGTTGCTATATTTCTTGCAACGAATCATATAACAACGATTATTCGTTGAATTTTTCTTCTAATTGTTGCTAAATTTGGCAACGATTAGTGTGGATTTTAATGAATAATTCAACGAAAAAATAGTTGTTATATGGACCTTTAACAACGAATATGACATTCGTTGTTAATTGCAAGTGTAAAATATGATTTGACAACAAATAATATTTGTTGTTAAATATTTAACATCAAAGATATAACAACGAATATTCAAATTATTCGTTGCTTTATGTCCAGTTTCTTGTAGTGAGTGTGTGTGTATATACATATATTATAGCAACCTATTTCCACAAATATTTTTTTTAAAAAAAAACATGACCTATATATCAATATATACTCTCTACAAGACCAACAAAACCATCATTAATCTCTTGATATTCAGTTTTCCATATATGTAGTTTAATTGATTTATGGGTGCAATAATCCGTATAAACGGTAGAAATTCTAACCATTATTGAATCTCTCCCTTAGCTATTTTAGGTATCTATTATTAACTAGCACGTCAAAATGCCTAATGACTTCCACGACTTTCAATTGAATCACAACACTCAACTATATTTCTTAAGTCTATTTTTTCTATAAGTTATTGAAATATGTAAAGCTATTATGCTCAAATCTCGTCTCTGATTATATAACAACAGATGTTGCAAATCAGATGTTGTCAAAGGTATTCAAATACTCACTTTTATTTTTACTTTTATTTGATGAATTTTATTGTTTCTTTTCTTAACTAAGTAGAATATATTCATTGCATATAAAATTGAGAATACCATAGGATTGCTACATTTTCATTTATTGGTGTTAGTATTGAAGATATTTCTTTCGAATGTAAGATAAACTCCTCGTAAAGATTATGTATCATGGGATGTTTGTCTTTCTTCTTTTCTAGAAGATCAAATTGAGGATAACAGCAGAGTGTTTGTACTAAAGCTTGAACTATGTCAAAGTAATCTGTTTTATTAGAATGTTTGTATGCTCAAAGCAGGTCAAAGCTTAGGCACAAAACATACAATAAAAGAAAGTACGTGATTCATGACACAATCTTGCGATTACTTGCAGTGTTAAGCATGTGTTAAACATATTGCGATCGCGTTTCAACTATTTGCCGACCACATGTAGTCGTTATGTATCATCCTTGGTATTGATCTACTTCTTTTACTATATGTAATCGCTCATGTAAACACCTAGCTTGGGACCACATCTTGTGACTATATGTATTCACAAACTATAGTAACAAAAATCAGGTGAATTTTTTAAAATCGCAAAACGATCCCTCCCTCCTTTCCCCTTTCTCTGATCCTCAATTGAACCTTAATTCATACTCTCCGCCTTGACAGATGCCCCTCCTTTGCTCCCTCTATCATTCCTTGTCATTGCTCCTTTACTCCCTCCCTCCCCCACCCCTACACCCCTTCTCCGTTGATTTTGCCATTGGCTCCTCCTTCCACCCTTCATCTTCATCATCGCCACCATCAAGCGCCTCCCTCCACCCCACCCCTCCACCCGTCCTCTCCATCATCGCTTCCTTCATACTCTTCCTCGACAGATGGCCCTTTTCTAATGTGTGTAGGGTAAATGGGGCTACTCCATGTAGGGTAGCCAAGTTAGCTACTCTCATCTTCTTCTTTTTTTGAAAATTTTTAATGACACATGGGGTATTTAGTTAGACTAATAGGAGTAACATGCTTTTCAAATTTTACGAAAAACGATATCTCTAACACATCCACTTGAAAAGTAGCAATTTCAAAAAATCTGAGATCGTTAAATTTTGATAGCCTTGATGTGTGGGATAAGAGTCCTGGATTTAGTTCATTTTGGAATAAGAATATGATGATACCATGTGATCAAAATTTCCCTAAGTGTCATTAAAAAATATCATAAAAAAGGGTGGATGCAGGAAACTTAGCTACCCCGCATGGGGCAACTCTATTTTCTCCATATGCATGTGTACATACATACATATGATTTAATGGGGCTACCCCCATGGGGGAGCCGACTTGGCTACCCCCACCTTATTTTTTTATTTGTTAAGGTATTTTTTGAAAACACCTAAGGGATTTTATCCAATAGGTGACAATATTTTGTCATTCAAATTTTGTGTAAAATAAACATTCCAAACTCGTCCATATATAAAGGGTCAATTTCAGCAATTCTGAGACCATTAAAATATGATAGGATTGATGTATGGATACAAGCCTCGAATTGAGCCAAAACTTGAATGAGAATATGATGTTATATGGTGATTTAAATACCCGTAGGTATTTTGAGAAATTACTTTACGAAATAAAATATAAAGTGTGGTAGCCAAGTTGACCCCTATGGGTAGACCCATTAAACCCTCCCCCCCCCCTCTCTCTCTCTCTCTATATATATATATAAAGAGAGGGGGGAGAGAGAGAAATGGGGTTGCTCTTGGGGGGCAGCTCCCATCCCATTTTTCTTCAAAATTTTCCATTTTTAGATAACACTGCCATATATTTTCATCAGTATATCTCTATAATATGTCATTTCAATTTCGTCAGAAACATAGACTCATATGCCCTTCATCCAAAACAAGTAATTTTAACAGTCTCAGAAATGACATAATCGACTTGTTCTAGATGGAGAGCATTCGAGTCTCTGTTTCAGATAAAATTGGAATGATATACTAAAGGGATATAGTGATGAAACAATATCGTGGTATTTTTGAAAAAAAATGAAGAAAAATGGGATGGGAGTAGCCCCATTTTCCTCTCTCTCTCTCTCTCTCTCACACATAGGGTTAACTGGGGCTACCCTAGGGGAGCCAACTTGGTTACCCACATCCTTATTTTTTTATTTAAGGTATTTTAATAACACAAGTGGTATTTAATTAAATAGATGAAAATATATTTCCATTCAAATTTCATGCAAAATGGATAAAACTAACCAATCCATCAAGAATAGGTCATTTTCAACCATTTTAAGCTCGTTAAAATTTGACATGCTTAATGAATGGGATAAGAGTCTCAAAATGAGTCGAAATTTGAATGAGAATACGTTGACATATAGTGATTTATACCCCCCCCCAGATGTTATAAGAAAATGCTGCAAAAAATTAGAATTAAAGGGGTGGGGATAGCCAAGTTGGCTCCCCTTGGGCGTAGCCACATTTTCCCATATATATGTGTACGTGTGTCTACATGTGTATGCATGTGTGTAGAAAACACTATTGACCCTCGTCTTATCCTACTCCCTCAGGCTCGACAGGAATTCATTATCTAGGCTTTCTAATCGCGATAGTTTGAGGATATATAAATGCCTCTAAATTCTATCAAAGTTTTCATAACCTTCAAAGACATTTGAAAATCAGAAAGTAGACGAGGAAGAAGAGGAGAAGTAAGAATTCTTCCGTTTATTGAGTTCTAGTTTACTGGTTTTAATATATATTGAATATTTCTATTTTCATTATTTTTCATTATTCTAGAATTAGCATTCACGGTACATAAATTTTTTCTTACCAGTTAATCTTTCACAAAAATTATATATATATATACTTTTTTTGAGAAGTATAGTGAAATCGAAATATCGATTGCAAATCTTTTGTTTTTATGTATTTATTGTATGTCTTTTCCAAGGATCCATCAACCATTAGGATTGTAATGAGCACTCTCATATTTTTAAATATTTTAAGTATAATACTTATTAGTTTACAAATATTATATGTATTAACTAATAATTATTTTCACAAAAAGAAAATATTAAATTAATATGAATTAATTTTATCTTTATTTCTCTTATTGGTGTCATTTCTATTCTTACTAAGGATCATTTTGTATTAATTTAAAGTTTACTTTTTATGAAAATGATTGTTAATCGTAAGAGTATGATATAACAATTATAAACCAATAAGTATTATGCTCAAAAAGAAAGAAAACATTAGTAAAAATGATTGTGCTCATTATAATCCTAATGGACTCATGGCTTAGAAAAATTCCATATATACAATGATTTTTCACTATTTGGATATTGAGCCAAAAACTTTTTTAATACTACGAACTGTGTTTTGTCACTATACTTACTCATGATGAGTTGTGAACCATGTTGATTTTAATGATACGATCAAGTATAAGAGGAAAGGATCATCTCTTGACTAACTTGATTAAGGTCTAAATACGCACTCATGAACACATGTATACACATGCATACAAGCATGCACACATACACACATGCACATGCACATGTGCACACACGTAGAGAAGCACACATGCATTGGTCCATACACACACATGGAAACATGTACATGCACACACCCATTGACCACTTGAGAAAATAAGGAATTCATTTTAAAGAGATTACACATGAAGTGGGGAAACTCGGTACATTTTCCATCCTACCTTTTTTCCATATTCTTAGGATGTAATTTCATGCCTATTTGTGTGCTGATGAAAAGATAAAACCTAATATAACTTCAAAAACCCTAATAAATACATATTATCTTGTGTTTATCTTTGTTTAGTGTTTGATTTTTAACCCTATACTCAAACTTTGAAAAACCAGGACCTCTTTAGCACATGTTCATATTGTTCCTTATGACAAACTCATGAAGCAATAAAGCACGTACTTTAAAATTTAAGATAAGCATTCACCTAAAAATAAACTCATAGTGGCTTTTCATACTTTTGAGCAAACATTTAATCATCTACAAGTAGTAACAAGTCTTGACCATGCAACATGCCACATTTATCACTTTATCACTTACACTAACATATGGAGCTAATTTCACTAACAATGAATTTCCTTCTAAGCAATGATGGGCAAGTATCGCAATTACCCATTGAAAATACAATTATCCAAAATATGAGCACACTTATTTATGTCAAGAATAATTAACCATCCAATCCATATGACTAGGAGACTAATTTGCTTGTGCTAGAGAATGTACCACGACAAATCATATCCATATTCCCATGAACCATATTCAATGATATTGTGAGTTCTTTAAGCAAAGACTTAATAATATATGACTTCCAAGTTTCTATTTTTGTGCTATGATTTGATTATACCTATAATTACATTTTTAAAATTATTGTATGCAGTGATATGTTTATTTATGCATCTATGATCAGAGTAGAGGCTCCAAGGGCGGGAGGCGGGAATGCATCCCATCAAAGATGACCTCCATACCCCCGACCTCGATCATATGCTTCCACTTTCATGTAAAGTAATCTTAAGAAATGAATATACATTCTTAATATTTTGGTTTACAAGGGAACATGATGATGATGTTGCCTAGCTCGTATAGTGGATGCTCGAGCAAGGCATGCCCATCCCTTAACAACTATGCTCATTACTTGATGTTAGCAGAAACACTTCGGAGTGTTGTGCATCCACCATGTGCCACTCCCTAGTCCTATGCACATCATCATCGCCCCATCTGAACACCTTAGCATCCTCGTCTTCAACAGCTTGAGGATCCTCCCCAAATCTCACGATCTCCAAAGATGCCTTTGGTTCATGCATGATGTGTATGATGCCCTTATACACATATCTATTTTATAATAAAATCAACAAGCATATGTATTGATTACAACATCGCAAAATATAGGTACAATCTCGAAAACCAACATGTGAAACCAAAGAAACTTAGTTAGCTCCAAATCCTTTCTTCTTCATGCCCCTGTCTATAGCGTCGTCGCTCATGGTTTAACCACGCTTTCGTTTAAACTCGATGAACTTTGGCCGCTTGATGTCTTTTAATTCCTCCCTTTTTTTGGTTGGCCTAAAAAAGAATCACCAAGAAAATACTATTGTTATTTCTCATATCCAATATGTAGAATACTTTTATATAAAACCAACAATATTTTTTTAATCAAAATGTAAATGCATAAGAACGGATTCATAAAACATAAATTATCTATGAAAATTGCACTCATTATAGTAAAAGAGAGTCCCAAAATGTATAATAGTTGCACTATTTGTTAAGAAAAAGCATTCGTAATATTTGCAAGGCCTATAGCATGCATAATTAAATTGTTTATAATACATACTATTTGAAAATGTTATAATCATAAGTTTTTTTTACTTTATTAATGCAATCCTCGTGTGCGTATCACAATTCCCAAATGTTTCTCACTTCTTTCATAATACTAGTTAGGATCTGTAATTGAAGAGAATATAATGTAAATTCTACTCGAAAGCAAGGGAATAATTTATTATTTTACCAAAGTGATATACATCAATTAATTAACTGTAAATAATCATTTTCACAAAAAAGTAAATATTAAATTAATACAAAATGAGTGTATCTTTGTTTCTATTTCAAATATTGTCATATTTTTTACGAATGATCATTACATGTTAATTTAGGAGTTACTTTTTGTAGAAAAAAAACTATTTGCAGCGGGAACATTAAATAACTATTGGAAAAATTATAATTATTTTGCTCAAAATGATTGTAAGCACTTGTAAAATGAAAGTGTTTTTTACAATCCTAAATGAATTATGTGCTCACTGAGAAATCCCCTCATGTGTGCACATGCATGCATACATGTTGTGTGTGTTGTCACAGCAATGAAGGTCAAGTTAGGATGAGAAGTTTGAGTGAGCAAAGTAAGATGATGAAGGAAGGCTGAGACCTCAAGGAAGAAAGGCCAATGGAGCTATTTGAAGATTAGAAGTGATAAAAGAAAAAATCATAAGTAAAATCAGACCCTCGAAATAAGGAGAGGACTTGCTGGCGAAAGGGAATGTTCTCACTCATGTGGTGTGTGCTAACTTCATTTAACCCAACCACGATAAGTAAAAAAAGACATGATAAGTAAAAAAAGACTTGATGCAATCGTACTCATCCATGTTTTTTCGCAACTAGATTTCATCTTGCTATCAACACGGGAACACACCACTCTTAGTTATATTCACCTACACGCACACCCACCTCCTACTCATACACCATATTATTGTAGTATGCATTGTTACAAGAAAAATCAGTTGTGCTAGTATAGTGACTAATTGTAGCAATGGAATATCCTTCACCCCATGTTAGACAGGTGAAAAATTAGTTGTTGAACAACATAGTCACTAAGTGTAGTTGAAGCGAAGAAATTTTGATTTGTGACAATTTAAGCATCATACAACCTTCAGTGGCAAAAGTAGAGTAGCCAGATAATCGTGTGAGTTGTTTATCATGACAATTATGATACACGGTATGTCTCCACGAGTCCATGTTAACGATACAATATGTCCAATACACGGTGGATGCATCCACGTGTCGATGGAAGAAGTAATCTTGTGTTGATTAGTTTTCATAGATTCAATTTTACACCATTTTTATCACGTAAAGATAGAATTCGGAATGATGCAATCAGATTGAAAGTTGGTGTAGCTCTGATTGAGGATAAGATGCGAAAAAACCGCTTAATATGGTTTGATCATTTGCAAAGAAGATCAGTTGATGCACCAATTAGGAGATGCGAGTGTTGGGATGTTGAATCGGCTAAAAGAGGGCAAGGACGGCCCAAAAAGTGTTGGAAAGAGACTATACGAAGAGATCTTAGTTTTGTAGATATAAGCATGAGATTGATCCAAGATAGATCTGAATGAAGACGAATAATCCATGTAGCCAACCCTATCTAATTGTGGAAAAAAGCTTTGTTATTATTGTATAGAAGAAAAATTGCAGCCATCAACAAGGAGTAACCCAGTTAAGAGTGAACCTCATCTATCTATGCAGTTTGATCGTCCTGCTTGCTTTTTTGTACTCTTGGCTTGCATTCTATTTCCATGACATGCAACAATATTCATATACATACTTTGATGGATAAATATACGATGATATCTATGTATGAACTCAACCATCTACATCCTTAGTCATGAGCATGACATGTGATTCATGATACAAACACTCCTACAGCACTATATATTCTTGAATCACAATACATGCGCCTCTTTTTTATTCCATGTGCACATATCAACTCTTTTTAGGAATCTGATTATAGAACATTATAAAGAAAATATAAACAATTCATCCACAAAATATGGAGACACTTGTCCGGTAAATCAAACATAGATAAAAATGGGGATTAGTTAGTATAAC
Source organism: Ottelia alismoides (assembly GCA_037367405.1). Lineage (NCBI taxonomy): Eukaryota > Viridiplantae > Streptophyta > Magnoliopsida > Alismatales > Hydrocharitaceae > Ottelia > Ottelia alismoides. Next base: position 662,218 of record JAZKJV010000429.1, read on the forward strand.
CCCTGGACTTTATTCCATAAATGCAACTCAAATCTGCAGTTGAATGGCTCCTGATCAAGCTCTAACAGTAGCCCTACATATGATTTATGAAGCAACTTACAAAGCACGTCTTGATGGCGAATTGCAGCATATAACACAAACAAGCAAGCGAAGACACAGAGCGACTTTATGGCGAATTGCAGCATATAACACAAACAAGCAAGCTAAGACAGCGGTTTTCGCTCGAGGTTAGAACTCACGAGCTAAAAATCGGAGGTGAAATGCCCGTTTATAACTGACATATCTACATGCAGTTTGGCGTATAATGCCCATTACAGTAGGCAACGGATAGCACACCTAGGGTTATGAATCCGGATCACTTCCCCTCGAACGCTTTGCAGCAGGAGACAGAGATCCACTATCACTGCTCAACTGTGTACGAGACGTGTGATCTTGTTCGCCAAGTTTCTGCTTACCACGAAGATGTCTCGATTCTTCCCCATCCGCTTCATCAATCACATGATCACTACCCTCCTGGGCTCGATCTTTCTCTGAAAATTCATGCTGGATGCCATTGCTAGTCATGTCAGAGTTCTGGCTTTTGATGGAGAGAGGTAACTCAATATTTTCACTGCCATCCTTACATTGCTTCTGATACATCATCAAGAGGCACCTCCCTTGCTCTTCAATTTGCAACTGCAGGTTCCTCTGGACCTGTAAAAAAAGGAATGCATTTGTCGATAGCAAAATCGAGCGTGTCTACTGAACATGTCATCATGATCTAATTAGCCAACAAAAAATCTAGATCATAATCCAAAGGTACCTACGTCACACCTCCAAACCATATCGCAACATTAATGTGATCTATGCGCATCTCTCGGCACAGACCACCACTAAGTCATTATATTGCTTTCTAAATAATCTCATCTTTAACTATGTAATGTCATACCATTTAAAGTTATGATATCAGTCAGCATAAATTCTCAGGTCGTGCATTATGCCACTGCTACCCAAGGGCAGTACGATTAAATATAGATCATAATGGCATCTGAAAATTTCCAACAAATCCCTCGCCATTTAGGAAACTTAAACGCATTAGCATTCCGTATGCCTTGTTACAGCAGAATTATGCAATGGAATTTCAAGAGATGCCTCATTGCGGAGAAAGCTTCAATGATCATATTTAGAACAAGAACTAAAAAAATATAACTCCCATGACTGCGGTTTTACGTAATTAGCTAGGTTGAAACATGCTTCTCCAGTTAAATATCATGGAATTTTTGAATATTTTCAGCAAAAATCTGCATCTCACAATAACTTTTAAGGCATGCTGGAAGCTGTGCACTTCATATAGCATTTTCTCTCTCTCGGTTGCGAGTAACAATGTAATTATAGTTTGAAACAGATGATTAAAGAATTTTCACAAAAAATGTATTATAATATTGATATTGCTTGTCTTTTTAGCGGGTATGTGCTTTTCCATCAAACTCTATCCTAAAAGCTAACACCATGTTTCCTCTTGGAGAAAGACAAGCTTTCGACATACAAAAAAAACAGATTGATGTTTGGAAAAGAGTTGAACAGAAGCTGTAAATTAAAAAAAAAAAGATAATCACTTTCAGTGACAAAAGAAGAACTTCCCACCAAGAAACCGAGACAAATCGTGTTACCTCAAGTTGTTCATGAAGCTGCTTCTGGACTTCCATCTGGAGTCTCAAAGCTTCCGTAAGACTCATACCCCTGGGATAAAAAGAAGGTAAGACTCAGAACAATGCAGACACAAGCGTCCATCATAATGAATGGAGATTGATCACAAAAACTACAGAAGCAGGAAATCCGCCATAATGACAGTTGAGCAAAAACAAGCCAATGCATGTGCTCTTCTGCAGCTAAAAACATCAATATCTATATCATGCAAAAAATCCTATAATAGAAGACAAACAAGCATTGCTCCTAAAAACATTAGAATGAACGACAATGTAGTTCAAGACAGCCTGCCATAACCCATTAGAATGAACAACAATGTAGTTCCAGACAACCTGCCAACGCTGCATCTTTCTCTGGCCAAATTAGAAAGACGAAGATGGGATGTTTGCCAATTTTAGTATGCCCGTCCAAAAACATAAAACAACAAAGCTACAACAACACAACAAAGGCTTTTTCCCACAATTAAGTAGGGTCGGCTACATAGATTCTTTGCCTCCATTCAGATCTATCTTGGATCAATGTTGGACTTATATCCAAAAAACTAAGATCACTTCGTATAGTCACATTCCAACACTTCTTGTGCCGTCCTCGCCTTCTCTTAGCCGGCTCAACATCCCAAAACTCGCATCTCCTAGCTAGAGCATCAGCTAATCTTCTTTGCAAATGACCAAACCATCTTAAGCAGTTTTCTCACATCTTATCCTCGATCGGAGCTACATCAACTTTCTTTCTGATTGCATCATTCCGAATCCGATCTTTACGTGTGTGTGTGTGTGTGTCCACACATCCACCTTAGCATTTTCATTTCTACTACAACCATTCTCTGCACATGTCTATGGTTCACAGGCCAACATTCAGATCCATAGAGCATAACAGGTCTCATGACTGCTTTGTAAAACTTTCCTTTGATTTTTAAAAGAATTTTCTTATCACAGCAAACAACAAAGGCTCTTCTCCATTTTAACCAGCCTGCATTTATTCTATTAGTAACACCTCCATCAATTTCCCCATCATGTTACAAAATAGATACCGGGTATCTAAAAGAATCTCTCTTCTGAATGTTATCGTCACCAATCTCCACATCGATTCCTTCATCATTGCTTCCATCAAAGGTGCGTTCCATATATTCAGTCATAGCCCTACTTATATGAAAACATTTAGTCTCCAATGCATATGTCTAGACCTCAAGCTTCTCATTTACTCCATCTCTAGTCTCGTCAATCAACACAATATCATCAAAACATACATCAAGGTATCTCATCCTGAATGTGACTTGTCAACTCGTACATAATCAAAGTAAAAAGAAATGGACTCAAAGATGAACATTGATGTAAACCGATATTGATGTCAAATAGTCAGTCTTTCCAGACCGGATCCTTACACAAGATAAAGCCCTATCATACAAATCCTTTATGAGGTTAATGTATAGGATATATACTTGTCTCTTCTCCAAAACTCTCCACAATATCTCTCGTGGGATAGAATCATAAGCCTTCTCCAAATCAATAAAAAGCATATGGAAGTTCTACCTTTACACAAGATAAAGCCCTATCATACATATCCTTTATGAGGTTAATGTATAGGACATATACTTGTCTCTTCTCCAAAACTCTCCACAATATATCTTGTGGGATAGAATCATAAACCTTCTCCAAATCAATAAAAATCATATGGAAGTTCTTCCTTTTTGTTGGAGAAAAATAAGAGCCTTGTTATTTCTGAGAACCCTAGGCTCTCTTATATAGTAGAGAGGCCTATGGATAAATTACATAAAGTGGAAAACGGAAATAGAGAATAAGAAAAAGGTGCATATGAAATATGAAAATATAAATATCTTCACACCCCCCTCAAGCTGGAGCATAGATATCGATCATGCTCAGCTTGGATGAACACTTCTGAAATGATCCTCTGGGCAGTGGCTTGGTGAAGATGTCCGCAATTTGCTCTCCAGAGCTGACATGGGAAGTAGAAATCAGGCCCTTCTGAATCATGTCTCTGGTGTAGTGACAATCTACCTCAATATGTTTTGTTCTCTCATGCAAAGCAGGATTGTTTGCAATGAATAAAGCAGCCTGATTATCACAGTGTAACCCCATGGGTAGAGGAACCTCTACATGTAGATCACATAGTACTGCTCGGACCCATATCATTTCTGTACTTGCTTGAGCCATAGCCCTGTATTCGGACTCAGCACTTGATCTTGCTACAACAGTTTGTTTCTTGCTTTTCCAAGAAACGAGAGAAGTGTCAACGAATATTGCAAATCCCGAAGTCGATTTCCTATCCTTAGGACAACCTGTATAATCCGCGTCAGCATATGAGGATATAGAGAATGTTTCTCCTTTCTTGAATAGTAATCCAGAGCCTAGAGATGATTTTAGATATCTCAATATCATATATACATCATCCATATGTACCTGTCGAGTTTGCTCCATGAATTGACTCACTCGACTCACTGCAAATGCAATATCCAGTCTGGTAATTGTAGCATAAATGAGTTTTCCAACCATCTCTCTGTATCTTCTCTTATCGACTTCATCTGTATCATCATCATATAGCTTCATGCTAGGATCCATAGGAGTAGTGGAAGGTCGACATCCAATCATGCCTGTCTCTGCAAGCATAGCTGTAATATACATTCTTTGGGTCATCACAAGACCCGGTGCATTTCTATCAAATTCCAACCCCAAGAAATACCTTAGGGTGCCCAGATCCTTAGTCACAAATTGATTGCCCAAAAATTCTTTCGCCATCTTGATTCCATGCTCATCATCTCCTGTAACAACAATATCATCAACATACACCATGATTGCTACAGTACCTTTAGACGTCTTCTGCACAAATAAGGAATGGTCTGCATTTGACCTCTTGAATCCATGTCGTTCAATCAGATCTGAAAGCTTTTGAAACAACGCTCTAGGACTCTGTTTAAGGCCATATATTGCCTTATGGAATCTACAAACCTGTTGACACTCCCCATCAGCAACAAACCCCAGAGGTTGCTGCATATAGACCACTTCTTGTAGATCTCCATATAAAAATGCATTTTTCACATCAAGCTGGAGTAACGGCTAATCACGTGCTACAGCAACTGAAAGGACACGTAAAGTAGAATGGCGAGCAACCGGAGAAATGTGTCCAAGTAATCAACTCCATATGTCTGAGTAAAACCATGTGCCACGAGCCGGGCATTGTACCGATCAAGGCTTCCATCTGCATGGTATTTAACAGTAAACACCCACTTGCAACTAACAACAGACGCTCCGGGAGGAGGAGAAACAAGTGTCCAAGTTCCACGGGACTGCAACGCGTCCATTTCTTCTTCCATAGCAAGGTGCCATTTGCTATCTTGTAGTGCCTCCTGGTAATTGCGTCGAACTTCTACTGCAGATAGAGCAACTGCAAATCTCTGGAAATCGCCTGTAAGACGATGAAAAGAAACCTGGGAGGCAAGTGGATAGGGTGCACAAGTACACCTCTGCTTCCTAATAGCAATAGGCACGTTCCAAATCTCCATGATCTTCATTCTGCTGCGTTCCCTGTATCAATAGATCTGCAGACTCATCGTTAGAAATCAAGTTATCAGAACAAACCTGAGGACTGCTGGATGATGGACCATGACCATGAGCAAAGGAGGACCGACGAGTATAGTACTTTGGTAACGGTGGAACAATGGTTACTGGAGGTGGTAAAGGTGGAGGTGGTGGTGGAAATGGTGTAGAGGGTAACTGACTCATAGGAGGAGGTGGCATGAAGACCTCAGTATCAGAATGGGAAGTAGTCATTCCGTCACATGTAGGAGAGAAAAACATCACAGATTCAAGAATGTGACATCGGCGCTAACAAAATATTTTCAACGCAGCGGATCAAAGCAACGATAACCCTTCTGTGTCCTGGAGTATCCCACAAACACAAATTTGACAGCCCTGGGAGAGAGCTTATCAAAACCTGACACCAACTGATGGACAAACACAACACAGCCAAAGACACGGGGTGTAAGAGAGAACTCCTTCTCAGGAAAGGCAATAGAGAAAGGAGTTTTCTCACCCAAGACAGACGAGGGCATGCGATTTATTAGATAACAAGCAGTGAGAACCGCATCACCCCAGAACGAGTGTGGAGCATGATTCTGAATAAGTAGGGTTCTAGTGATATCCAAAAGATGACTATGTTTCCGCTCTGCAACACCATTTTGTTGTGAAGTGTAAGCATATGAAGTTTGATGGACTATACCACGAGATGAAAAGAACAATGAAAGAGCTCTAGTACAGAACTCCGATACATTGTCAGAACGCACAATTTTCACAAAAGAAGAGAAAATATTTTGAACTTCACTGATAAACATTTGAATCACATCTCCTGCTTCAGATTTATTCTTCAATAAAAACACCAAGAAAAGCGAGAAAAATCATCTACTGCAATAAGATAGACCATGTGTCCCTGGTGGTCAGGAACATGACTAAGACCCCAAATATCAATATGGACTAACTCGAACAAGGAGCTACTGCTCCGACTCTGACAACTCGAGAAAGTAGACCGATGATGCTTTCCCAACTGACACGCTTCACACTGGAAGGACGACTTCGGAGAAATATGGGGCAAAATACGACACATCTTCTGAAGAGGGAGACAACCAGATTGGAGATGACAGGTATATGGAGAGTCTGATCCTGTATAATGGAGAGATGCACCGACATAGGGAGTATGGACCAGACGATAGAGACCATTCTGCTCACGGCCAAGGTTCGAAATCTCGATTTCGATTTCGTTTCGGTCACCTCCAATACCGAAATTTCGCCGATATTTCGGGAAATTTCGACGATTTCGGTGGAAATTTCGGAAATGGCTCAAAAAGTCATTTTTCGACCATTTTTTTGCAAATTAAGATCTTTCAAGTTATTTACAACAATAAATAACTCACATATACATAATTTTATCATACATATTGCTCATATATGCCCCTTATATCGCACATATCGGTCATATCGATCATTTCGTTGTTAAGGTTGATTATTGATGATACATATTGGAAATGGATTCATTAAATCCAAGTTCTTAAAACAACAATAGCTAACAAATGCGTACTTATATCACACATATCTCTCATTTATATGCCTTATATCACACATATCGATCATATCGGTCATTTCGTTGTTAAGGCTTATTATTGATTGGTACATATTGGAAATGGATATAATTAAATCCAAGTTCTTAAAACAATAATAGCTAATAAATGCACACCTATATCACACATATCTCTCATCCATATGCCTTATATCACACATATCGGTCATATCGGTCATTTCGTTGTTAAGGCTGATTATTGATTGATACATACTGGAAATGGATATCATTAAATTCAAGTTCTTAAAACAATAATAGCTAACAAATGCACACTTATATCACACATATCTCTCATCCGTATGCCTTATATCGCACATATCGGGGCATATCATTGAGCTGACTGATAGATATTGGAATCGAAATTAAAATAACTAAGTTAAAAATACTTATAGAATGTCTTTTTGTTCAGAAAAATAGATTAGTATTTTTATTCTAAAATGTAGATAATTATTAATAAGACAATGTTTAGTTCATAGAAATAACGGTCATATACGCAATTCTAGTGAATTACATATATAATATTATAATTATAGACTTTTTACAGCAAAGATGATATTTTTTACAAAGATAAAAGACAAAAGGAATGAAGCAAAGAAGCTATAACGGATCTCTAGAATCTATAGAGTTGCGTTCATCTCTATTTTGCAAAGAGAGGTGAAGCTCCCTACGTTGAAGAAGCATCGTATGCATCCCCCCTGTTGCACCATACCCTACCAGAACGGGGGTCTCGCTGCCCGGTCAGCGAGCCTGGGGGGGCTGGGGGAGCCCAGGTTGGCCCCCCCTGCGGGGGTGCAGGTTGCGGTCTCTAGAAAACATATAATTTTTTTCTAAATCATTATATGTTTTGATATAGAGAATTGGCAAATACTAAATAGTTACTATTAGTTAAATGATTAAAATTAAGATCACATGATTAATATCGTTGATTTACATAGGTACCGGCGAAATTTCGCCCATATCGGTCAAAATCCGAGAAATTTTGAACTGAAAATGTGAATTTCGATCGATATGAGTCGAAATGTCGAAATATCACCGATATTTCGACCCATTTCGGTCGAAATCCGGGAAATCGATATATATAGGTGTTTCGAAAGACCCTCCCTGTCGAAACCGACGAAATTTCGCGAAATTTAAGACCATGCTCACGGCCATAGTCAATCACCTTGCCCGAGGTTATGTCCTGAAAAACAAGAGACGATGAGTCAAAAATAGCTCGACGGTTCAAATCCTTCGTAATCTGGCTAATGGACAGTAAATTCATAGAGACATCAGGAGCATATAACACATTCTGCAGTCTCATGGAAGGTGTCAAGTTAATCTCCTCTTGTCCTGTGATCGGAGAATGTGTCCCATTGGCTATCACCATAGTTCGTCCTGACTTCTGAAGAGACCAGTCTATATGCAGTGAGCTGCTCTTTGTCCCCACAAGATGATGTGTCGCTCCAGAATCCATAATCAGTTTGTAATCATAGATCCATCATAAGAGGTGAGAGCATAAGAACTACCTGAGGTACTGGCTGTGGCAGGTGAACTGGCAGAGGCAGAGACGGCCACATCTGACTGACCTCCAGGAGTTGTATCAGGAGGCATGATATTCCTCAGTCTGGCAACAATATCATCGAATCGTTGGTCCAACGAGGAAGGTGCAGGGGACTCAACTTGTTCTGCTACCCGAGCCGATGCAGGAAAGCCATGCTTAAAGTAGCATGTATCTCGGAGTGACCAGCGTGACGACAATAACTGCATGGTTGACGAATCCGACCCCCGCGACCCCGGTGGCGACGGCCACGAAAGGTAGAGGAGCCACCTCTTCCTCTGAAGGTTGCCATCGCTGAAGGTGTCTGACTGGCAGTCGAGCTTGGGACAGTAATTCGACTCAGTCGGCGAAAAGCTTCCTCCATAGGAGGAATAGTGGCGTCAGCAAGAATCTGAGACCATGCAGCATCGTACTCTGGATCAAGGACAGCCAGGAATACACCTACCATGATAGCATTCTTGTACGTCTTCTGCTGCTCAAGAGTGGCCGTCAACGGCATGAAGCTATGGAGCTTCTCAAACATCCCTTGTAGGGATGTGTACAGTGAGTGAAGGGGGCGCCCATTCTGTTTGACTGTAAAAATATCATGTTGCAACTGAAGTATCTTGGTCACGTTCCGCGCCTGCGAATATGTCGCCGCTAGAATATCCCACATAGCCTTAGCCATGGGCTGATGCAGTACATCGTTGGCGATCTCTATCATCAACGTCCCAGATAGCCAGACTTTGGCATACGCATCATCCGCCTCCAACGAGGCATTCACCCCAGTCTTCTCCACCAGCTCCTCTTCGGTAAGAATATACTTCTTACCATTCGACTTCATCAGGCTCAGGAACTGCATAGCCCAGAGCTCATAGTTTGTCCCATCCATTTTCACAATAGGCGCTGGACATCTGAATGCGCCAGTGGCAGGTACATCAACCTTGTTCTCAGACATATTGCTGGAAGAAGACTGCTGCTGGTGCAAGAAATCAGAGTTTGTGTGTCTAAACAGACATATATGGGTTTGGGTGCACGTGTAGGCTCATGCACACCAACCCATCAATCAACTGACGAAGCTGATAAGCACGGAGCTTGCTAGGGTGCCGCGTACGAAAGACAAGTCACGCGCGAGGGCTGTGAGCGCAAGGCAGCGCGCGAGACGGCGCAATAGCCCTGCAATGCGTGCGAGACGCGCCCCGCGCGCCTCGCGCGCACCGAGCGCTCGCCTCGCATGCATGTTGGAGAAAAATAAGAGCCTTATTATTTCTGAGAATCCTAGGCTCTCTTATATAGTAGAGAGGCCTATGGGTAAATTACATAAAGTGGAAAACAGAAATAGAGAATAAGAAAGAGGGACATATGAAATATGAAAATATAAATATCTTCACACTTTTGGCTATATAAATCTCCATTGTTCTTTACATAAAAAAATCTTCATCGTTCTCCTCAGCAAATGGATGGCTTCAATAGTTGAGCGACATGACATGAATCCAAATTGGTCTTGAATAGTAAAACAACAAAGCTACCGAAGCAAAAACAAAATATCAAGAGTGAGGAAGAACATGTTAAAAAACACCACCCATCACCCAGTTGCAATCTTATTAACAATTGCCATATAGTATTCTGGGATGTTTTCAACATAAAGACATGATGAGAATCCTTTTCCCTTCCACTTAGAATTCTCTTATAGCTGCATTGGCAATAGATTTCAATCGTCTGCAGATCTCCAAATCTCACATGCTTTATCAACAATCCTTGCCCACACCAATTTTTATAGGGTAACGTCAGTGTTCACGAAAGCGGCCCGTGCGGCCGCATATGCGTGTGCAGTGCCTTTAGCGCACCGCTTTCATGAAGCCCCTCATTATGCGCCTTGTGCGCTTATGCGGGTTGTGTGGCCATATGTGGCCTGTGCGCCCGCATACACATTATTTTATTATTTTATTTTTTAATTTGTGCCATGTTTTTATTGTGTTATTTGTGCCACGTTTTTCCTTGCTTTTACATGTATGCCAACCAAGCATTCCATGATCATTTAAATCCATCATCAAAGTAGTTGTACTGCGAGATTGGAATAAACAAGCGGGGAAAAAAAGAATAACGTACCAATAATTTAGCAAACTGACTTAGCCAAGTAATAGTTACTTTTGATGGAGGATCGGTTATAAATATAACGACAGAGATAAATGACATTATATTCAACAATAGAGGCATTTTGTGTGCTAACTTTTCTATTTTGTTGATTGTTGTCAATTATTTTGTGTGCTAACTTGAAGTATTGGTATTTGATTAATAGAGATGGTTTTGAACTCTATATGAAAGTTATTTTTCTTAAATCCTCTGTTGGATCACAATTATACATAAATTTAGTTCTGATGTAGTCACTTTTGTATATATTTATTTATTTTTAAATAAAAAATTAGGAAACCGCGTAGAACCGCATATAACCCGCATATGCCCCCACTTACCGTTTAAGCGCTATTCAGTGACCTGTCCGAACGCATACGCATACCGCTTTCCTAAACCTTGGGTAACGTGCAAGCATGGTTCTTTACCCAGCACACTGTATAACTTAAGTAAAACCTGCATCAATCCAACGATAAGGTCAAGAGATTTCCTTTATTTGTAAGACCGGTCTCAGGTGCCACGTTTTTATTGTGTTATTTGTGCCACGTTTTTCCTTGCTTTTGCATGTATGCCAACCAAGCATTCCATGATCATTTAAATCCATCATCAAAGTAGTTGTACTGCGAGATTGGAATAAACAAGCGGGGAAAAAAAGAATAACGTACCAATAATTTAGCAAACTGACTTAGCCAAGTAATAGTTACTTTTGATGGAGGATCGGTTATAAATATAACGACAGAGATAAATGACATTATATTCAACAATAGAGGCATTTTGTGTGCTAACTTTTCTATTTTGTTGATTGTTGTCAATTATTTTGTGTGCTAACTTGAAGTATTGGTATTTGATTAATAGAGATGGTTTTGAACTCTATATGAAAGTTATTTTTCTTAAATCCTCTGTTGGATCACAATTATACATAAATTTAGTTCTGATGTAGTCACTTTTGTATATATTTATTTATTTTTAAATAAAAAATTAGGAAACCACGTAGAACCGCATATACCCCGCATATGCCCCCGCTTACCGTTTAAGCGCTATTCAGTGACCTGTCCGAACGCATACGCATACCGCTTTCCTGAACCTTGGGTAACGTGCAAGCATGGTTCTTTACCCAGCACACTGTATAACTTAAGTAAAACCTGCATCAATCCAACGATAAGGTCAAGAGATTTCCTTTATTTGTAAGACCGGTCTCAGGTGAAGACTATCAAACTGCCTTTTCTTGCATTATAAGGGAATACATAGGTTACTTGCCTCCATTCAAATCTTTTCTGTATCATTCCAGGATTTGGATCTGATTCATCTGAATAACGTCAAGGTAACTAGTTCTTTCAAGTGCTCACCTCTACAGTTCGTCACCCGACTTCACATATATTCCAAGACATTTGGTGAAACTAATATAAAAGTTTCTATTTGTTCAGTTTTTTGTTGATTCCGGACCATACTCTAGGTCGATCAACAATTTTAACACAGCCATTGCATCTTATGCGGTGTTAGCAGTACGAAATCAAGAAGTTCCTGCAGCGAGAGATTATCACCATTATCAACATGGTTCGTATGTTGCCTTCGTAGCATTGAATGCAGTTATAAATTAGTGCACTTAGTTTGATTTTTCCATCAATAGTAGATTAACACAATAAAGATATTCAAGGCGCAGCAGCAGAAACAACCACCACCACCAAGCCTTTTCCCACCATAAGTGAGCACAGCTATATGAATTCTTTGCTTCGGAGATGTTGGGAAAAATGAATGACTTGTATATTCCATAAATCCTAGGCTCTCTTATATAGGACAGTAGCCTTGGGTAAATTACATAAAGCATACAACTGAAAATAAAAATAGAGAAGGGACACAGACACTACTATATGTGTTAACACTCCCCCTCAAGATGGAGCATAGATATCAATCATGCTCAGCTTGGACGCACACTTCTGGAATGGGCCTCGTAGTAATGCTTTGGTGAATATATCCGCAGTCTGATTCTCTGAGGTAACATGAGACGTAGCAATGAACCCCTTCTGAATCATGTCACGTATGAAGTGACAGTCAACCTCAATGTGCTTGGTCCGCTCATGGAATGCTAGGTTGTTTGCAATGAACAAGGCTACCTGATTATCACATTCCAAGTTCATAGGAAGTGGTACATCTAAACATAGGTCTGTAAGTACAGCTTTCACCCACATCATTTCTGTAGTAGCCTGGGTCATAGCCCTATATTCGGATTCAGCACTAGATCTAGCTACCACCGTCTGTTTCTTGCTTCTCCATGAGACTAGGGCATCTCCAACATAGACGGCATACCCTGAGGCGGACTTCCTGTCCTTGGGACATCCTGCATAGTCTGCATCCGCACATGCTGAGATAGAAATCCCCTTTCCTTTCTTGAATAGTAGACCTACACATGGAGATGATTTGAGATATCTAAGAATCATATGTATTGCATCCATATGAACCTGTCGTGGTTGCTCCATGAACTGGCTTACACGACTCACTGCAAATAATATATCTGGTCTAGTGATCGTGACATACAACAGTTTGCCTACCAGTTCTCTGTATCTTCTCCTGTCCACCTCCTCTGTGTCATCATCATAGAGCTTCATGCTGGGATCCATAGGTGTCGTAGCAGGTCGACACCCAAGCATACCTGTTTCACTCAATAGATCTTTAACATATTTCCTTTGTGACATTACTAACCCATATGGATTTCTAGCAAATTCCAACCCCGGAAAATATCTAAGAACACCAAGATCTTTAGTGACAAATTCGCTTCCCAGCATTTATTTCGCCTGCTTTATGCCCTGCTCATCATCTCCTGTGATCAAGATATCATCTACATAAACTATAATTGCAATAATACCTCTAGCAGTCTTCTGTACAAACAAGGAATGATCAGCATTGGAGGCTTGGAGCGTTTGTATCCTTATTTCTCAAAGAGGTCTGAGAGCTTATGAAACCATGCTCTGGGGCTCTGCTTAAGGCCATAGATAGCCTTATGTAATCTGCATACCTTGGAACACTCCCCCTCAACAGCAAAACCGGGTGGTTGTTGCATATAGACTTCCTCCTGCAAATCTCCATATAAGAATGCATTCTTCACGTCCAGCTGATAGAGCGGCCAGTCTCTAGCAACTGCAACGGACAACAAGATCCTGAGAGTGGAATGACGGGCTACATGCGAGAATGTATCAAGGTAATCCACCCCGTATGTCTATGTAAAGCCACGTGCAACAAGACGTGCCTTGTACCTATCAATAGAGTCGTCTGCATTGTGCTTCACTGTAAACACCCACTTACAGCTCACGGGGTTCACATCTGGAGGTATAAGAACCAAACTCCAAGTTCCTCTGGACTGAAGTGCCGCCATTTCTTCCTCCATTGCTAGCCGCCATCTACTATCCTGCAGAGCATCTTGATGACTCCGTGGAATATCTACAGCTGACAGTGCCACCACAAATGTCCTGAAATCTCCAGATAATCTCTCAAAAGACACAGATGCTGACAAGGGATATGTAACACAGCTTCTCTTTGATTTGCGTAGAGCAATGGGAACATCTAAATCTGTTGTAGCCTCATCTGGCCCCTGCAACATATCCTGCTCAGAAGTGTCGTCAGATCCATCAATAGAAATATTTTCATTACATACCATAGGCGAGCTAGGAAACGAGTCATGACTATGAGCGAGAGGAGACCTGCGGGTATAATGGAACGGTAGCGGTGAGACAGGTATATGTGGTGGTGGCGGTGGTGGTGGTGGTGGTGGTGGTGTTGATGACGGTATTTGAGGTGATGGTGTCATGTATATGGCATCAGTAGATGGAGGTGGTAGCTGCTTGTCTTCCGAGGCTGAAAAATACATAACGGATTAAAAAAATGTAACATCTGCACTGACCATATACCGTCGACGCAGGGGATCAAAACACTTGTACCCCTTTTGAGTTCTGGAGTACCCAACGAAAACACATTTGACAGCCCTAGGAGAGAGTTGTCAGTACCATGCGACAACTGATGGACAAAGGCAACCGAACCAAACACACGAGGAGTAAGAGTGAACAGATCCTTCCCAGGATGGATGAGGGAAAACGGAATCTGTTCATTCAAGACAGAAGAAGGCATACGATTGATTAGGTAACATGCAGTGAGAACTGCATCCCCCAGTAAGAGTAGGGAACCTGACTATGTATAAGAAGTGATCTTGTGACATCAAGAAGGTGACGGTGTTTCCTTTCAGCAACGCCGTTTTGTTGAGATGTATGAGCACAAGATGTTTGGTGAACAATCCCTTTTGAGGAGTAATAATTGGCAAGAACATTGGTGCACAATTCTAAGGCATTATCACTTCTCACAAATTTCACAGATGTGGAGAAAACATTTTGTATTTCATTCAGAAAATGGATAATGATATTTCCTGCTTCAAACTTATTTTTCATCAAAAATACCCATGACACTCTAGAAAAATCATCCACAAATACTATATAAAATCTGTGTCCCTGATGATCAGGTACACGACTCGGTCCCCAGACATCAATATGAAATAACTCGAACTTGGAGGTACTACTCCGACCTGGACGACTGGGAAAGGACGACCTGTGATGCTTTCCCAACTGGCACGCCTCACATTGAATAGGTGTGTGAGGAAGACTATAAGGTAACACGTGACTCAACTTCTGAAGCGGTAAATGGCCAAAGCTCAGATGTCACAATAAAGTAGATACTTGTCCAGTGGAAAGGGATGAGGTTCCAGCAAATGGGGACTGATTCAGGCGGTAGACACCTCCTTGCTCATAGCCACGACCAATCACGTTGCCCGTATGGATATCCTGAAAAATCAAAGAAGATGGATCAAAAATTGCCCGACAATGTAGATCCTTCGTAATCTGACTAATTGACAACAAATTCATTGAAAAATCAGGTGCATGTAGCACATTCTTGAGCTGCATAGAAGATGTCAATCTAATCTCCCCCTGACCAGTGATGGGGGAATGTGTTCCATTGGCAATTACTATTGTTCGGCCTGGAGGAATCAGAGTGTATCCTGTAAGTAAACTCTGATCGCCACATAGGTGATGTGTAGCGTCCGAGTCCATAATCCATGGTAATGTATCTGATCTACTACTGGTGAATGCAAGTATACTACCTGAAGTATTGGTAGACGCAGAGGCAGAAGCAACGGCATCAGATTGACTCTCCGTAGTCGGTGCTGGACCAGATGGTGGAATAATGCCCCTCAGACGGGCAACCAGATCGTCGAACCGTTGATCCAAAGTTGCAGCAGATGGAGGCTCTATCTGCTCAGCAACTCGTGCGGATGCAGGAAATCCATGCTTCGATAAGCATGTGTCTTCATTATGTCCAACGCGGTGACAGTAGATACATGTTGGCCTAGTGCGGCCACCTCTTCCACGAGGTCCACATCCACGGCTCTGGTGATGAAATCCGCGACCCTTGTTGGTTGCCATGGCTGAAGAGTTCTGATTCGAGACCGTGGAAGGAACTGTGATCCGACTCAGTCTATGGAAAGCTTCCTCCATGGGAGGAATAGTAGAGTCAGCCAAAATCTGTGATCGTGCCGCCTCATACTCTGGATCAAGTGCAGCCAGGAACACGCCCACCATAGTCGTGTTCCTATATGTCTTCTACTGTTCTGGCGTGGCTGTCAAGGGCATGAAGCTATAGAGCTTCTCGAACATCCCTCTCAATGATGTATAGAGAGAATGTAGAGGGCGACCATTCTGCTTGATAGTGAAGATATTATGCTGGAATTGCAGAATCTGTCTCGTTCTTTGCCTGTGAATATGTGGCCGCCAGAATGTCCCACATATCCTTGGCTGTGGGTTGATGTAGAATGTCATTGGCTATCTCAATTGCCAGTGTACCGGATAGCCACACTTTGGCGTATGCATCATCTGCCTCCCAAGAGGCATTGGCTCCAGTCTTCTCAACAGGCTCTGGTTCGGTAAGGATGTGCTTCTTACCCGTTGACTTCATCATGCTCATGAACTGCATTGCCCACAGTTCATAGTTTGTACCGTCCATATTTACAATAGGCGCTGGACCACGAAAGGCGCCAATAGATGGGATATCCGCCTTACTTTCTGACATACTGGAGATGGAAGACTGAAGCGATTGACAGAGGATGAGATTCGTCTACAATGACATAGACGGGTTTAGTTGCACATGTAGACCTCACGCAACTAAACCCATGTAGATGAAGATGTGTGTGCCCTAGGGCTTAGGGCTTAGCACACGTACACGCATGCTAGACGCACGCGCACACGCAACTGGTACACGCGCGCAAGAAACACGCGCAAGCGAGGAGATGCACGCGCACAGGAGGTGTACGCTCGCGCACAGGCGATGCACGTGCAAGAGGGCTACAGTGCAAGAGGGCTACAGCGCAGGAGGAGATGCACGCTCGCGCACAGGCGAAGAAACACGCACAGCGCCGTGGAGGCGCGCTCGCGCACTAGGGCTACAGCGCGCAGGCGCGCTCGAGCAAGAGGCGCAGGGGCGCTGTTCGCAGGAGGCGCAGCAGGCGCAGGCGCAGCAGGCGCAGGGGCGCTGTTGCGCGCAGGGGAGAGCAGCAACACACGCGCACGACGGTGCTGGTGCGGCTGCGGTAATCCCCGACAACGCCGATGCAATGGAGAGAGAGAGAGAGGCCGGCGGGTGGGGTGGGGTAGGTTAGGGTTTCGAGAACTCCGGTCTAGAACCGTCGCTCTGATACCATGTTGGGAAAAATGAATGACTTGTTTATTCCATAAGCCCTAGGCTCTCTTATATAGGAGAGTAGCCTATGGGTAAATTACATAAAGCATACAACTGAAAAAAAATAGAGAAGGGATACAGACACTACTATATGTGTTAACAGGAGAAAATCTGAATCGGGTCATAAGTATACTTAGATCCAAAACAGCATACCATTCTTAGTAATCTCTTAACTTTCTTTGATCGTCCTCGTTCCCTCTTACAGTCTCCACACGACCAAACCACTTCGAACGAGTAACTCTCATTTTCTCTTATCAGTATCATACCAATCTCTTGTCCGATCCTCAATTTTTAGAAGCCAAACGATGCAATTATTTCCAAATTGATAGGGCAACCCGAATTGAAGAAAATGTTGATTTGGAAAATTTTCAAATTAGGGATTTGCATTCCTAATTAAGTATTTTAATTAGCTTGCTTATTTAATCTAAATAAATTGAGATTGTAATCTCAACTTTTTTGGAAGATAAAGTTAATTAAGAGTCAATTAGAATCAATTAAAGTCAATTAAGATCGAGACAGACTTTATTTGAATTTGAATTCGATTCACTTTCTATTTTTTTAATTCCACCTCTCTTATATAAAGAGGTAGGCAGCCTATCGTGAAAAAAGAGTTCAGATGATATGAAAATTTGAGTTAATCTTTGTCTCTCTATTTCTCTCTCTCTCTCAACGTGAACTTCACGATTCTCATCCCAAAATCCCACGCATCCGGCGTGTTATTCTCCTCTCCCACCCTCTAATCTCTTCTCCACCGATAATTCGACCTTCAAAATTTATCAATTACTATTGCAAATTTCCATTTGCATCAATTGTTATCAGAGCATGGAAATTGAATCGTTCTTACGATTCGACGATCCGATCACCTATTGGCGTTTGCAGTTCGATCTAAATCACATATCTCATGGTCCGCATGCGCATTCACGTCAACAAATGTTCAAGAAACGTATTATAGCATCCATGAAAGTCCAAGCATGGTTGGACACGATATTCAATGAAGATTCATTCGTCGACAACAAAATTCAGATCGTTGAAGTTGCTGTTCAACACGGTTTCGATCAAGAAAACGAAGGTATTTACATGCAACACAAGTATTTACTGATACAACGTCAATACTAGAAGAACAAGCGGACAAAGAACCCATCTTTGATGAAGATCCTACAAAAGAAGCATGGGAAATCATCGATATGTTCGTTGTTGGAGCTGCTGTCCAAGAAAAAAACAAGAACCCGGAACCCATCTATGATGAAGAATACAACATCCTCGATCTGCTCTCATCCGGGGCTAATATCCAGGAGGTCACCAGGGTCGAATCCGTGGCCCTAAAGACCCCTCCAGTGCCTAAACCTCCATCACCAACGCCGTCACTACCCTTTTACCCTACCATCGTCCATTCAAGTTCACAACTACCACCATTCCCCGCTCTAGACACCGCCAAATCCCATCAAAATCTGATGTGCCATTGCCGCTGCGTGCACTTCAGGCATGGTCCTCATCGCAGGAGCTTCAGGTGCTGCCATCGTCGTCACCTCCATTCTCGGTTCCGTTGCCGCCACCTTGTGTGCATTAGATCACCACATCTCTGCCATCAGAATGGATGCTTCAGTCATGGCCACGCCTCGCGTGCGATGATGTACCACTTGTGCACTGCCTTCGCCTAGCTTGTCGCCACTCCATATGATGCACAAGCCTCCCACCTTGGCACCGTTGTGGACGATATTTGAAGGGGTGAGGAACCCTAACGAGTGCGGGAGATTCCTCCTCAATCAGATCCCCTGCAATAAGGGATGAGATATTTTGGACATATTACAAGTAAACCCCTCCTCACAAGAATATTTATCTAAAGGGTCAATTGGAAGGTAAATTATGTTATTTGTATATTTTAAGCGAAGGGGTAGAACATTTGCAGCCATGCCCCTTGGTGGACAGAAATTACAAACGTAACGTTGAAAAGAATGCAAATTGGATCAACCAATTAAGATTCTCCAATGACGAGCCGAAGATCAAGTAATTCGTCAGGAGACGATTTATTCAAGCGGAGGAGAATTGATGCAATTATTTCCAAATTGATAGGGCAACCCAAATTGAAGAAAAGTTGATTTGAATTTTTTTCAAATTAGGGATTTCCATTCCTGATTAATTATTTTAATTAGCTTGCTTATTTAATCTAAATAAATTGATATTGTAAGCTCATTTTTTGTAGATAAAGTTAATTAAGAGTCAATTAGAATCAATTAAAGCCAATTAAGATCGAGTCAGATTTTATTTGAATTCGATTCACTTTCTATTTTTGTAATTCCACCTCTCCTATATAAAGAGGTAGGTAGTCTATTGTAAAAAAAAGAGTTCATATGACATGGAAATTTGAGTTTATCTTTGTCTCTCTATTTCTCTCTCTCTCTCTCTCTCTCTCTCTCTCAACGTGAACTTCACGATTCTCGTCCCAAAATCCCACACATCCGGTGTGTTATTAACTTATTCTCCTCTTCCACCCTCTAATCTCTTCCCCACTGATAATTCCACCATCAAAATTAATCTTTCACCGTTGGAAATTTTCTTTCTGCATCACCAAAGGATGATTGTCCACCCAAGAAATTTCATTAAAAAACAACATGATTACAACTTTTTTGCACTATGCATACAACGCTTATGCACTATGCACTTTCTCTACATAATATTTCACTATCTTGAAAATTACAGCAATCCCTCTTGCTCCAAATAGCCTTTCAGGACACACAAGTGGTATGTAGGGTTGCTAATCGAACCAAACTGTAATGAACAAACCTATGATCGAGTTTAGTTCGATAAGAAAGTTGGAAAATTCGGATTCGGGATCGGTTTGATAAATGTTCGATAGGATATGTTCGAGTTCGAGTTTGTTTAGAAAATGAACGTTTGGGTTCAGTTCAATAATAGTTCATTAACGATTTAACTTAACTCAAAATTGTTTATATAAATGAGTTCAAAATCGGAGTTCGATAATAAGGTTCTATAAGCAGTAAAAATACGAAATTACTCAAATTAAATAGGTACAAAGCCCAATAAATATCAAAATTTCTTTAACCCCAAATTTATCATGTTTACAAATATGAAGTTACACACACAAATACATAAATATACATATATCGAACTCGAACTTTTATCAAACGAACACATGTTATGTTCATATTCGTTAAGCTAACGAACTTGAAGTTCAAGTTTAGTTTATTTATAAACGAATATTTTCCGAACTATTATCGAACGAATTCTAATCAAATGCGAACATGATCAGTTCGATTAGTAGCCCTAGTGGTCAGCATCTATCTCGTTGCCTCATGTACACTCCTCTCCCCCGTCCATACCTTCGGATCAAAAGCTTGCCCAAAAGGTGGCTGCACTTGGATCAATCCACAGAATCCCAAGGTCTCCCTACACGACAACCACATTCAGGCATGTAAAGAACGCGTGCTCCACATCTTCCTCTACTATGAACTAGGCAAGTACCGTCCAAGCATGATGTAACCTTTTGTCATCATGTGTGTCATGGTGTCTTTTGTCTCAAGCATGATGTAACCTCATTATCAGAGCAGTCTCACAGTAGGAAACATGTTCATGAACCCCCTCGACAAGACGACCTCCTTGGCAACCGACTCTGAATTCAAGACTAGGCATCTCCCATAGCTGACTCCAAGATCTCACCACACATCTCATCCCTCCCAGACAATTGCACAACCCACTTGACCAACAATACATCATTCAACTTCTGCGAATTCCACCCCCCCCCCCTTCTCTCACTTTTTTCTCTAATGATTAAGGTGGGAGGGTGGGGTTGAACCTTGATCTCACCCCCTTCTCTCACCTGTCCAAACAGGAGCTTCGACCCCCTTTCTCATCTTCCTTCCAAAGGAGCCTTCTATGGACCCCATTATTAAGCTTCTCCACTTTGTTGGCATTCCGGATGCAAATACATAAACAAAGACAGCGACAAGAGCATGGACCTAGAAAGAGCAGATGGCATCCCCCATACATCAGTTACCATCGCCCAACCTCTGAGCCTCTGCTCCATCCTTATTACCGCTGAGCTCCGATCCACTGTCCTACAGAATGTGCTGTCAAAAAGATGCCTGATACCATTACTGCATGCTCTTGCCGCAATTACGAAAAACATCCAACTTTTTATGCCCTTTAGAAAATATTAGTTTAAGGTTTCTCTGAACAAGTAGATGCTCAATACATCTTCCAAGCCATGTCCTAAATGGCGATCTTTCAAGGATAATGATTCTTTATAATGAAGAGTATTTACAAGGCACAACCTCATAAGACTGAGAAACAAAATATCGCCGAACTCTGTCCATATTTTAAATGCAAAATGCAGCATAATGCCATGCAAAATGATCCATGAGTGGGTTGTACATTCCAATCAGAAATCACCGTGTGCACACTCTTACCTCTACAAGCTGATGCATCAAAAACAATAATCGATCTGCGCAAATTCCCATGTATTATAAAATTATCAAGTAAAAATACGCAGTGACATACATCTTCCATTCTAAAGAAGGCATTCCATCAGTCTGGCTAGTATTTTTCTCTGACGTCCCTGAAACATAAAATAATTTCAAATGAAAACTTCATAGATTTAGATTCCATAATAATTCTTTATGGAAAGGAAATAAGTGTTTGATGTCTGATAAAGATATGGATGTCAGAATTTGGAGCACAAAAATGTTAAACCTCGGAAATTAAATCAATTACATAAGATAGTTTAACCCACCTTACTAGCATTTAATGCAAAAAATGCTTAAAATTTTAAGGATATTTACACCCATAACAGTAATTTCGTAATTGCAATCATAACCCTATGCAATCGTGAATTACAGGATCCGTAATAGTGCTTAACTCTTACACCCACAATGTTGTAAAAGTCTCCCGGCTGGTCCGACTAGTCTAGCCAGTGGGGTGGCCGACCGAGTACTGACTAATTCAGACTAGGCACACTAGTCAATCAATTTTTGCTTGGAGATACCATGTTTTTTATTTTTTTGCTCTTTTGAAAGGTAAATTTATTATAATATATTTATGTTTTATTTAAATTTAATTACTTCTTTTATTTCATTATGATAGTGTAAAAATATACAAAATATATGTAAACATATGTATAAAAATGATTTATATTTTTAAAATAATCAAAAAAATTCAAAGCCGATGAGAGCCCGACTAAATCTGATTAGTCGCCCGACTGCCGATTAGTCCTTAGTCAGTGACCCGACCTACTGAGTACCGACTACCAACTTTTGCAACCTTATACACCCATAATTCTTGTGTTAACTTCCATCCAACTTCCTGTTAACTATGATGTTATCCGTCAAATATTTTACATTTTCAACCTTTATGTTATCATTATTTACAAATAAACCACTCTCCCTTCCTCCCACCCTCCAGCCGAATACCTCCTCCAGCCCCCAACCACCTCCTTGTGCTCTTCCTCCTCCCCCTGCCAGGTCATCAAGTCCCCCCTCCTCCTCTGCTTCCATCTCCTAGAGGCGCGCACCCCTTCAATGGCAGTCAGCGGAGGCAGTGTAGATGGTGGAGTCGAGGGTGATCACGATGACATTGACTGCATCATCATGGGCAGGGATGGAGCCGACCCAATGGAATCCATCCGTAAGGTACCATATCTTCACGGCTTTATCTCAAGAGGCGGAGTAGAGGAAATATGCGGAGGCTGCGAGGGCGAAGACGACATCAATGTGCTCGATCCAAAGGAGGCGACGGCAGCGGTGCATCTGGACGTAGTTGCGGGGTAGGGGGAGCGGAGGAGGCGATCAGTGAAGGTAGGTAGGGATGAGAGAAGGCGATGGAGTTAGAGGAGAGGGAGGCGAGGAGTGACTTGGAGATGGAGGGGTTGTTGGGGAGGGGAAAAGGAAGGAGGAGGTGATGTTGAAGGAGTGGGTGTCATGGAAGGAGGAGGAGGTGGAGGCCGAGGTTAAGGTCGAGGCTGAGATGGAAGAAGGAGAGGGGGAGATGGTCAACGGGGGTGGGGCGAGCTCGAGGAGGAAGAGGGGAGGGGGCAAGCTGGAGGAGGAAGAAAGGGAGGGGGTGAGTTGAAGTAGGAAGAAGGGGAGGGGGCGGTCAGCAGGGAGAGGGTGTCAGCGAGGAGGTGGAGGGCAAAGGGCAACAACCTGGAGGAAGAGGGCAGAGGGTGGCAGCTTAGAGGAGGAGGAGGGCGAAGGGCGGCAGCCTGGAGGAGGAGGGTTGTAGAGATATATTCTATGTTTATGTATCTTTTATCTATTTTTCTTTTCCTATGTCTACTCTATGTAATTTGCCCATAGGTTTCTCCCTATATAAGAGACCCTAGGGCTCAAGGAATAAATCATCTCTCATTATTTTCCCAACATGGTATCAGATCAGCGGTCCTAAACTAGAGCTCCTGTACTGAACCCTAACCCTAATCCCCACTCTTCAAGCCTCCGTCATCGACGGGAGGGAGGGGGAGGGTCTCGAGCGTTGGAGAAGGGGGAGGGGGTTGGGATTTTTTTTTTTGAAATTTTTTAATAGTCATTGGATAGACCATGGGTTAGATTAATCAAATGATATGGTTGGGTTAACGGGAAAACTAACGGAGGGTTATGAGTGTGAGACAGAGTGACTATATAGGGTTTCTCGTGTAATTAACGATTACACCGAGTTATGATTGTAATTATGAAATTACTCAATCAAAGTTATAGATGCAAATATCCCAAAATTTTATAACAAAAAGGAATATTGTGGTTTGATGCCTTCTAAAATTACCATGAGATTGCTCCAACAGCTAATAAAATAATTTCATTTTATCTCCGTCTAAACTCTTCCAATAAATAGCATTCCAACCAAACTTAATAATCACTCTAGAGTCATATTCTAAATGACATCTTAGCATTTCCTGGCAGTTTCTATAACGCCTCTCTTTCAACAAGGTTGACATGAAAATAAGAACTGATTGAGGATCTACGCCATTTTGAAACTTGAAAGTTACTTTCCGTATATGTAGCCGTCGATTTAGATGAAATGTCAAGTTCGAAACTCTCCTTTTCAAACCTAAGGCTGTGTTGTTTTTGAAACTAGAAAGATACTTTTAGTATATTTGTCTAGCTATAGATTTAGATGAACCGTAAAGATTGGAACTCCCTTTTTTCATAGATGATGGATTTTATGCCATTGAAATATTTTCTGGTACGTATTAAAAAAATTGTTCACAGAGCACATAAGTATTGCTGGCATGCAACTAAGTGTGTCCTTGTTTGCGAGGCCAAACATGAAGGTAATATTTATATCTAATAAAAATTAACACAGCATTCCTTCTTTTAACCTTTTCTAACACTTTTTCTGTTTTTCATAATATATCATAGATATCTCTTGATAAAAGGATTTGTATGGTGTTCCATATTTTTCAGGTACAAATAAAAGTTGAACGTCTATAGGGCTTTAACACCCCCCCCCCCCCCCACCCCGGCCCCCCAAACACACACCGCTGAGTCGCAATGCTCAAAACTGAGCTTTTATGATTGACATCACTGCTAATGAACTAATAAGAAGAGTTCTCATGCTCTTTTATATTGGGACAATCAAGAAGTTCGTGATCGTGTTAGTGGATGATGACAATCAAATATATTCACCTAACCCAAAGTAGCACATAAGAGCATTCTACATACATCTTGCATCCCTCAAACACCCCATGCATTTTCACCTAATCGAACAAAACATGGAGAAACCTTTGCCTTCGCATGAGAATTTCTCCAAAAGGTCTCCCAAGATGACAAGGTTGAAGACACTAAACGGTTCAATCACACCAAAAACATGGCACAAACCAAGAGATTTAGATTGAAACAATATGGCAAGATCTTTCTAAAGTTATCTACTCTGATATTAGTATGGGATTGATGGGGCTGCCCCGCACCATTTTCCTGCATTTTTTATTTTTTTGGCAAAATGTCACCATGTATATTCATCTATATATCCCTCCAATTTGTCACTCAAATTTCGTCAGAAATGGAGACTCCTGTGCCCTCCATCTAGAACATGTCGATTACAACAATGTTTAGACCGTTAAAATCATGTTCTAGATGGAGGGCATAGGAGTCTCCGTTTCTGTCGAAATTCGAATGGCATAGTGGAGATATATATAGATGAATATACATTGTGATATTTTGCCAAAAAATGAAAAAAAAATTACAAGAAAATGACGCAAAGGCAGCCCATTGGGGGCAGCCCCATTTTTTTCCTATTAGTATATACCGCACAAACTTCAGATTGATACTATCAAGCAAACTACCCCGATAACAAGCAAAAAAATGTATAAGATGAACAATCAACATCAATATATGCAAAGTTCATGATAGTTAGATTCTTCTCTTGACTTTTCTCGATTGAAATGTTAAGAAGAGGCTTGGTCTGTAGGTAAACATCCTTGCAGATATATCAATCCAAATGGTGTCCGACTTGTGGAAAGAAAATAATAACTTATTTATTCATGAGATCCTAGAGCTCGTTTATATAGAGATGAGAAACCATAAAGGGAAAATTACATAATAGAGACAGAAAAAATAGAAAATTCATAAAAGATAATGAAAGACATATATATCTCGACACTCCCTCTCAAGATGGAGCATATATGTCAATCATGCTTGGCTTGGAACAACCCTCTGGCTAGAGGATGAAAACATATGGTGCCAATTCCTCTGAACTGGAGTGGGAAGTAGAGATAAAACCCTTCTGAATCATATCATGCATATAGTGACAATCTATCTCAATGTGCTCGATCCTCTCATAGAAGACATGGTTGTTGGCAATGAAAAGAGCAGTTTGGTTATCACATTGTAGCTGCATGGGAAGAGGCATGTCAACAGTTAGGTCAGTTAGAACGGACCTGACCCATATCATCTCGGTGCTCCCTTGTGCCATGGATCTTTACTCTGACTCAACATTAGATTTAGCAACCATGATATGCTTCTTGCTCTTCCATGACACCAAAGAGCTTCCTATGAACACAGCAAGACTAGAGATAGATTTTATGTCCTTGTGGCATCCTGTATAGTCTATGTATGCACATGTTGTGATGGAAAGGGATGTCCCTTTGCTAAAAAGAATAATCCAGTACCTAAAGAGGACTTCAGATAACTCAGAATCATGTGAACTGCATTTATGTGTCTGTCTTGGTTGCTCCATAAACTAGCACACAACAAAGGAGATGTCTGGATTGGTAATAATCATGTAAAGGAGCTTCCCAAAAGCTCTATGTATCTCCTCTTGTCCACCTCCTCTGAATAATGATCATATAACTTCATGTTGGGATCCACTGGAGTAGTGGCAGGTCTGCAATCTTCCATACATGTCTCTGAAAGGAAATATTTAAGGTACTTACTCGGGGTCATCACAAAAGACAATGTTAGTTCCTGACGAACTCAAGCTTTAGGAAGTATCGTAAATCGTCTAGGTCCTTAGTGACAAACTATTGTCTAGGAACTCTTTAGCTGCACTAATACCATGTACATCATCTCATGTAACAATGATATCGCCAACATAGATCCGAATGACAATGGTACCTCTTGGAGTCCTCTGAACAAATCGTGAATGATCTGCAATCGATCTTGTGAAGCCATATTGTTCTATCAAGTTCAAGAGCTTTTAGAACCATACTCTGATACTCTATTTAAGGCCATAGATAGCGCTATGAAGTCTGCAAACTTCCTAACACTCCCCCTCAACAGTGAACCAAGGTAGTTGCTTCATGTGGACCTCCTCCTGCAGATCACCATATAGAAAAGCATTCTTCACAGGCAACTGAGACATGGACCAGTCACGTAACACTGCAACAGAGAGAAGGATCCGAAATGTAGGATGATGCGCCAGTAGAGAGGATGTGTCGTAATAATTCACCCCATAAGTATGGATGAACCCATGAACCACAAGCCTAGTCTTGTAGCGATCAACGTTGTCGTTTGCAGGGGGCTTTATTGTAAACACCCATTTGCAACCAACCATGGATGCCTCCGTAGAGGCAGTAACCAAGCTCCATGTACCACACGACTGGAGCGATGCCATCTCCTCCTGCAAAGCAAGACGTCGTTGATTGTCTTGCATAGCCTCCTAGTATATTCATGGGATCTCCACAGTTGAGAGACCTATGACAAACCTACTGAGATCTGCTGAAAAATACCCCAAAGAAATGTGGATAGTGAGAGAATACGTAGCACATGTACACCTCCGCTTCTGGAGACAATGGGCAGACCAAGGTCTATTATACCATCTGCATTCCATAAAGTAACCTCATGAGGAGGAACATGCTCATCATGTAAAATAACATGTTGTATACTATAGACAAATCATCAGTGTCATTAGTATGACATTAGTAGAAACCAAGCGCTCAGAACAATAATTAGAGCATGATGGACGATTGCTAAGGCACATGAGCATGTGGTACAGAAAGAGATTTGCAAACGTAAAAGTAGGCAAAACTAAGCCAAAGGAGTAGGCACCGGAGTAGGAGGAGGTGGTGAGGGATGTGATGAAGGTGGTGGAGGCGTAGGACGAACCATATGTAAAGGTGATCGTGGCGTAGGACGGATGTGAACCTCATCGCCAGACTCAAGTGGGGTCATCTTGTCACCTGTAGGAAGAACAAAAGTGCATGATCGACTCAAAGAAGGTGATATCAGCACTAACATAGTACTTTTGTATAGCTAGATCAAAATACTATTACCTTTTTTGGGTACGGAAGTATCCCATAAAAATACACTTAACTCTGAGCGTTCGTTTGGTTACCGGGTTACCCCAGGGTAACCCAGTTTACCCCATGTATTCTTGGATCATTCCTGGGTTGGAAGTCCATCACAAATCAATGTGACATCACATCGCATTCCTTATTCCAACCCTCTACCAAACCTCATAACCAAAGAGCTACTATTCACAGGAGGTTACCCCAACCCACCCAACCTAGTAACCAAACTAGCCTGAGTAAGAGCTTGTTATGGCCAGGAGTTAGATGATGCACAAATGTCATGGAGCCAAAGACACGTGGTGGTAGTAAAAAAACGATCCTTGTAAGGAAACACAATCGAAAAAGGAACATTTTCACCTAACATGAAAGGCAACATATGGTTAATCTAGTAGCAGGCAGTGAGAACCCCGTCACCTCAGAAAGAGTGAGGTGCACACTCTAGATAAGAAGGGTCCAAGTCACATCAAGAAGATGACGGTATTTGCATTCAACAACATTGTTCTGTTGAGAAGTGCATGCATAAGAGATATTACGTATAATACCAACAGATCTGAAGAATTGAAAATGTTGAATGATATAAAACTCCAAGACATTATCAGGGTACACATATTTAATACAACAACAATAACAGTCTTTTCCCACATTAAGCGGGGGTGGTTACACGGATTCTTTGCATCATTCAGATCTATCTTGAGTCATTCTCGGTCTTAGATCTACAAAATTAAGATCCATCTGCATAGTCTCATTCCTACACTTCTTCGCCTTCCTCGTCCTCTCTTTGCCAGCTCAACATCCCAAAACTCGCATCTCCTCACTGGTGCATCAGCTGGCGTCCTTTGCAAATGGTCAAATCAGCTTAAGTGATTTTCTCGCATCTTATCCTCGATCGGAGCTACACCAACTTTCCTTCTGATTGCATCATTCTGAATCCGATCTTTAAGTGTGTGTGTGTGTGTCCACACATCCACCTTAGCATTTTCATTTCTCCTACTATCATTTTATACCCATGTCTAAGGTTCACATGCCAACATTCAAATCTAGTTAGATCGTACATATTTTATAATAGTAGAAAATTATTCTTTACGTCATTAATGAAGGTTTGAATGATAGACCTATCCTCAAACTTACTTTCCAGAAGAAAAACTCAAGAAAGTCTAGAATAATCATCAATGATGACAAGA
The DNA here is from genome assembly GCA_037367405.1 of Ottelia alismoides. NCBI lineage: Eukaryota > Viridiplantae > Streptophyta > Magnoliopsida > Alismatales > Hydrocharitaceae > Ottelia > Ottelia alismoides. The sequence continues at coordinate 691,355 of JAZKJV010000429.1, forward strand.
TTAAACATTTGCCCCTAGTGGTCAGGAACACGACCATGACTCGATATATCAAAATAAACAAGCTCAAGTAAAGAACTACTACTACGACTCTGATGAACATGAAAACTAGAGAGCGATGCTTTCCACGTCGACAACCCTACACTGAAATGTAAACTAAGATGAAATCTGCAGGATGACTCTAACAGCTTCTGTAAACTGCAGAGGAAGGCAAAGGAATTGAAGGTGCTACATGTACGGACAATTTGACCAGTGAGAACGGAAGATGCACTAGCATAAGGAGACTGAACCAGACTGTAGATACCTCCTTACTCACTGCCACATCTAATCACCCTACCCGTGAGTATATCCTGAAACACTAGTGAGAAGAGAGTTAGATAGGGCATGTCAATGCTAATCCCTGATAATCTGATTAATAAATAATAAATTTATAAATAAATCAGGTGCATGAAGCACATTCTATAGAAGCATAGATGGTGTTAAACAGATCTTTTCATGTCCTATAATAAGGGAGTGTGTCTCATCTACAAGAACAACATAATGGGCATACGGATCTGTAGGACGTGAACTGAGCTATGTATCAGCACAGATGATGAGATACACTACAATGCATAATCCACTGTCATGTCTACCATGTGACAATTGGAAAGCACATAGCTATATCTGAAGAGCTCGAAGGAGCACTAGTAGTAGGGGTAGCATGAGCCATAATCTCCCTTAGACGAGTGACAAGATCGTCGAACTTCTAATTAACAGAAGTGATAGGAGGTTGAACTCACTTTGCAACATGAGAAGAAGCGAGACAACCATGATTCAAAAAGTAAGTAACCTCAGAATTGCTAAAACGATGACATTAGGTGCATAGTTGATGCAAGTGCCCGCCTCCTCTACCATGGGCACTCCATCCTTTAAACTAAGATGATCCTAATCTGTCATGAGATGCAGCCATCTCAAAGAAGGTATGCGTGGTGAACATAGAAGGAACCATGATCATGTTGGGTCTTAGGCATCTCCGTAAGAGGTAAAGACGCACCCATTTGCTTCCACAAAGCATTCACCGAGCCTTGTTAGTCAGAACAGACTGCGCCAAGATGTGCTTTTTGTTATTGCACATAATGATTGTCATAACATGCATGGACCACAATTCATAGTTGTTTTCGTCCATCTTAACAACGGGTGAGGAGCCCTTGAAGACACCGAAAGAAGATATGTCACCTTTGTTTTTTGGCATGATGAGGATGCCGTGAAAAGATGCAACTGGAGCTTAGACTGATATGAATGTGTCTACATGATCATATGAGGAATCAATTGTATGCAAACTCATACCACAACCATTCTCATCAATTCTAAGTTCATACTAGGGCCGATGGAGTTATTTATAGGTCTGAAATCACTCTTTTCTGGTCAAAAACAGGCATCTCACGATCCTCGAATGCAGAAGAAGCATCAAGGGGAGAAGCAAGAGGGATTGCAAGGCCATAGGCGGCATGTGGGGGGAGCGGAAGGGGAATAGGCAATGCTGGTGGTGAACGCCAGAGGCTGTGCGTGAGGCCGGAGGTGGTGCTGGCGGGGTTGTTGGCTGTCACATCGAGGAGGGTGGCGAGAGAGGTGACCGCGACGGCGAGTTGCCACAAGGTGGTTGGCAACGAAGAGTTGGAGAGGGCAGCGGGTGGCAGTATGATCTATAGCTTCAGAGCTCTGGTCTAGGATCACCACTCTAATACCATATAAAAAGAAAATAAAAATTTATTCATGAGACCCAAGAGCTCTCTTATGTGGAGAGGAGAAATCCTAGAGGGAAAATTACATAATAGATACTAAAGAAATAGAAAATACATAAATGATAATGAAATATAAATATATCTCTAACAGGTCTAAACTCAACACTAAGTCTTATCTAAAACCAAGAAAGGATCCAACTACCCGAGACTATCCACCTAAAACCTTTGATTTTTCACCACTTTAGGCGTGAAAAGGCTTGTTGTTGCTATTCTTGTATAATTGAATTACAGAATATTGTCTTATTGTGATTAACAAATATGAAAAAAATCCATACAATCAAACTGTACTGAAGCAACGCTAACATGACATGGGAATACTGAAACTGACCCTCAGCTGATTCTGGTTTATAGCGAGCTGTTCTGTATTTCTGCAAAATATTTTCACGTGATTCCACTAAACACAAGGTAACTGGAAATTACCAGAACATGAAAACTTTAAGGGCAACTTGAATACCTGAAGGTGGCTCTTGACATGATATATGGTCATGTCATCATAATTCATAAGTTTCAAGACAGCCTTAGGTGTGGCTTCTGCACATCGGTTTATTAAAATACTAAAGTTAGAGATAAAGTCGATATTTTTTGGAAAAAACTTAGAACTATAGTCATTAATACTTAAATTATGTAATCACAATACTAAACTTACTTTCACAGCCCCCAAGCTGATTGACAGCTTGCACAAAGCGTTCGTGCTTCTCCGGTGTCCATCGCATTCGTTGTTTGCTTGGAATATTCGAAGAGGATAAGGGAGGGCTAGGGGCTGTAAACGTCTCTCTTGATTGTGAAGGCACGGTCTGAAGAACTCGTGGTTGTTGCGCAAACGAGTCGTTAGGTTTGAGCTCTGACTGGGGAACCTATTAATGCAGCAGAAGAGCATCACATCTATAGAAAAATATTGAACACGATGAACTGCTCCGACACGATGGCCAATTGTGTTTTCAAGAAGCACTATTTTTTCAATCTTGCATTGCTCCACTAAATATTCTGAATATTTAAGCAAGAAGTATGCTCACAAATATTAAAATTAAAACAATTATTTCAAGTCCAAAACTCTTACAAATAATAAAAGAGCCAAAAAATTACAGTATCGACAGCTAGCACTACATTATGATTTTGGATGAATGGCAATGAAACCTAAATAATTATAATGATTCTCCATGTGGATGTCTCAAGTGGAAGACTACCTTTGGCCCGGAGTCTGAGGTAGGTGCGTCTTCAAGAAGCTTACTCCAATCACTCACCATGCTGTCATCGTCATTCATCCACTCAGACCATTTGCTTTGTTTGGTGAGATCATCAGAAGGAATTGAAGAGGCACTTTGAATGCCAAAAGTTTCATCTGTAAGATTATCAGGGAAATCCAAGAAATATGGGATCGAGTCGGCGTTCCACGGAACAGCATCTGGCTCCTTGGAGTAATTATGGACTGCTTGAGATTGAAAAGATACTGATTGTGTTTGGTATTCCAGAGGCAGTGTAATTCCATTATTTGATGATTGGGAAAAGTAAGGTGCTCCAGCTAGTTGTCCTCCACGTGAAGAAACCGAAGAAAAATGGAGATTTGAAGTAAAATCTGAATCTGACGACAAGATTGGTCCCACAGCACTGCTGTGGGAGGTCAAACGAGCAGACGTATATGCCGTCGTTACATGGTCAGATTGCGATTCCCTTTCCCTGATAAGAACTTGGGAGCCACACAGCTTCTCCACTTCCAGAGAGACGGGTGGGAGAGGTAATGAAGATGAGAAGCTACTTGACCCAGTGGAATAACCAGGACGAAGCTCATCCGACCTCTTCATGGATATACCAGACGATTGACTGAACCGCTCCATTAAAAAAACGCAGCTAGATTGATGCTATAAAAGAGCACCACTAAAGAACTCCATTGATTCTGGTAACTTCAAAAGAACCTTTTCATCGCAACACGTAAAAGATAGACGCTCCGCCTATCTGGAAAAAGGGCATAACATCAGAATATAAACATATCTCAAGTTGAGCAATTAGGGAGAAACATCATCATGAAGTGAAGTCAGCTCAGCAAATCAAGACATAGCATTAAAAGCAACTTGCATCAAATCAAGTTGATCTCAAGACAGAATTACTATCAGTTACATGATCCCCCCCCCCAATTCAGTTGGCAAACTCTGAACAAAATGCAGAACCACTACTCATCTTCAGATGACGTGTCCATTGGCCGGTTCGTTTGGATGAATAAGATGTGGTCGACGTAGTCACGGACAGCAGGATTTTGTCGACAAAGCGATCAAATAACCCCAACCGATCTAACTGCCAGCAGCTAAGCCACCGAAAGATTACAGACCCAATCTAATTAAACCATAAACTAAAGGAGGAATAATCCAACCCAACTAAATAGGTTCCACGCTGCAAACAACAAAATTGGAACAAAAAAGGAAAAGATTTTTCCTTCCATCTACCATACAAAAACAGAAACTTAAAACCCCATAAACCCAATAAACTTCCTAAAACCCATCCAAATTTCCATTGTCGTAAGCTCAGACATCGAAATAATCAGAAAAGGAGGGATCTTTCCCTGCCCTAATTGCCTAAAAAACAAAACCCATAAACCCCACAATCATATTCGCAACAAAAAATCGCCCTGAAATTTTCCCTCTGCTCTCCGCTCAAATACCCAACAAAAGAAGAAGAAGAAGAAGAAGAAAACCCTCTTCTCCTCCTCACACCGCCCAAAAAAAACCCTAGATTAAACCAAACATAACTACCGATGATGGGATTTTAGAGAGACTCTCACCTGGGAATTGGATCAAAGGCCGTGAATTCGAAGCTTCCCCAATTCCAATGGCCCGATGGACAACGGGATTTGGAATGGGGGGTCTATCCCTGCAAAGGTCCCACCTTTATGGAGGGGTTTCTGCGAGAATAGAATGGTGGGGGCGTCGACGGCAAGAGGATCGAAGGAACAAGAGAGAGATCGAGAGACGTAGAGAGAGAAGATGCGTTGAGAGAGAAAGCGGAAGGAATGTTTTACATAGATGTCCCTTCAAGTTTTTATAAAGGACTTTTACGTAGGTACCCTCGCGAGGATATATGATATGTAATTATGGTACACTTCTTCTATGCACCTTGGACCTAAGATTAGTCGGTTAGTCCTAGCTCGGGTTCTTAACTCGAGCTGACTCGAAAATTATCGAATGCAAGTGTTCCATTACATAAAGTGTCAGTTGCACTCTGTAGGATTCTCTTTATCAAGCCGGACGAAACATGTAATTGGTGGGTTGCCATCCATCTGAGGTCTGGTCAGCAAGATTAGGACGTTAGTATGTAGGTCGACAAGTGCTCTTTTCCATGATCAGTAGGACAAGAAGATATAAGTCATTATTTAGTTAAGAAGACAAGCAAACAAATATCGAAGGTCTCAGAGTCTAGTCAAAAAGGGGATAACAACATGGTAAGAGACATTCTTCTTAGGATTCGACTTTACCTCAATAGACTTTGGTCAAGTATTATGTCATAGTCCGAGGCATTACAATATAAATCAGTTGCTTTGAAAGATGCTACAACAATAAATCATTTTCTCCAACTACATGTATTCTTTACCTCCATTCAGATCTATATTGGGTCGATCTCGGACTTAGATCCAAGAAACTTTATATCCCTTCATATAGTCGCATTCCAACACTTCTTGAGCCTTCCTCACCCTCTCTTAGTTGTCTCAACATCCCAAAACTCGCACCTCCTAGCTGGTAAACCACCTTAAATTGCTTTGAAAATATATTTTTAAAAATATTTTTCAAATAAATTAAATATTAAATAAATAAAAATTAATTAATAAAACAATCGGAGTTGAGGAGAGAGTGAGTTGCTCCCTCACTTTCTTTTAATATTTAAGAAGATATCTCTCCTTCCCTACTCAAAAGAGACAATAGACATACCCTATTGCTTTTTTGTTATTAGGACAGTAATTCAAGAGGGCTGGCTTGTGGTGGAACCTGGGTTTATCTGCTTGTCGTGCTAGAAAGTTAAGGAAAGAGACTCTTGTTAATGAAAAGCTAAAATCAGGTCATACATCAAATTTTCTCCCTTTTTATTGATTTTACTTTTCTTTGTGTGTGATGAGTAGCAAAACTATGTGTAGGAGTGAAAAAATTCATAAGTCAGTCAAAACACAAGAAGTTGGTGCTTAAGGGGTTAGGTTGCTTGTAGTAGAGTGCTTCTTTCTCCTTTCGGTTGTCTAATGAAAAGATGGAGAAAGGAAGGTCGATATCATTCTCCTCGTAGGTCTAGCTAAGTATAGGAAAATCTTTCTCTCCCTCCCTTTCGCTATCTCTCATCTACATACCCCTACAACCTCCGTTAGAAAATGCTCATGCATGGGCATAAAAGATTTTTAGCCCTAAAAAAGGGAGTGAAGTCTCATTCAAGGGGAAAGTACGGAATCTTGAGGCCAAGTAAGCTTCCTTCATATCAACTAGTAGATAGTTCAAGACAGGGTCAATTAGATGAACTCTTTCCTTAAGCAAGGATTTCTCTATAAAAAGTCGCTATTTCATATGCAGCGGTAGGAAGTCGAGTCATTGGAAGACTTAAGGGACGTGTTGGGAAAGCTAGTATTGCAACGGATGAAAAGACTTACTCTCAGGTAGAGAACTTTTTTCAATTTTAAAAATAAAGCAAGACACCAAGCTTGAATTACGATTAATGGCAACTAATTTTCAGCATCCTATCTTCGATTAATGCCTCACTCCTTCCATGTATTGTCTAGTCATGTCGAGCAATAGTGAGATCATGTCTATGTGTGTTGAACTATAGGATGACTTTCACTTCTTTGATGTCTTCTTTCTATCCCTTTTTGCTTTCGAGCTTTAAAATGCTCTAGTCCATAGTCGATTACAACTCGCTTATCCTCCTTCCCTTAGTCCACTTCAAGTTGGAAAGAAAGGAATAGAAAGTACCCATATCATAGATATGCTACTATGAACAGTGTTGCAGAATCCAGACAATTAATGTGCATGATGAACTTACAGATTCATTTACTCAATAGCTTCATCTTGGCCGAAACCCCCGAATAAGTTTATGTAAATTCAATATGATTGCATCTTATAATGAATGTCTCTGTACGAATAAGAACATCAATTTAACACAAAAATCATACAAATATATAAAATGATAGAAAACAACCAAAAAGAGAACCAGAATCATGTACCATATGCATATATACCGACAAATCTGAATTAATGTGATTTGTATATTGTTCGCAAACCAAACCAAAGAGCCATGTAGACTAACCAAGTCAGCAAATGTATTATATAAAAACATATATATAGCATGTACAATATCCATTCTGCTTTAATATTTTCATATGACCCCAAATGAAACAAAACTCCCTCAACCTTGTATATTAAAATAAATACTAAAATATAAAAAAACTACCAAAAATACTGACTGCGTATACAGTGAACAAAAGTCAAACCCTAATTCTATAAGCTAGTCTTCTATAGCAAATATCTCATACATACTTTCAATTATGAAACTCTATTAAGTTTAAAGTAAAACATATTCAAATACCTACATTTCAATACCTCTATCAAGGGGAATCAAGTTAATATGTGAAAGTTCAAGTTTTGACCGATATCGTAAAGTACACAATAATAAACACAAATATTCTATTATTTTATGTACATTCTTTATTCAGTATTAGAGGATTAGTTGAGGTAATGTATGATGGCATAAGTTCATTAGATCAACACAACCTCCAATCATGGAGTATCCACAGCTTCAAAGTCCATGAGAGGTGAGGTGAATCACCTGGACTAATCCTCGACATGGAAGAGAAGGAATATGACTTAATATTATGAAAAGAATTGGATCTTTGTTGGTATAACAAGCGTAGCTAAATTTACCCTTAATGTTTACTTTTCTCTTCTTCATTTCTTAACGCTCACTAATCTCTATCCTATGATTTTTGAAAATCCAATAAGTATCGATGAGCCATCGCGAGAATTTTAATCAGCCAACCAACTAACCAACCGAAGCAGCTTATAGTATAAGGTAGTTTGTAGTTCTTTTGAGTTCTTTTCCATCAACTTGATGTATATGTAAAAGAATATGTTGGGATAAGTTTCTATGTAAGCCTTATTTTGTGAGTGAAAAATGTGATATGTTCTATGCGTAGCATTTTTATTGTAGTTTGTTTATGAACTTTAGTTGTTATTATTTTATAAAGTTATTGATAAGTAACCGGATCTGGTAAAGGGTAAGATTCGATGACCCAGAATATGGGTTGCGACATATCCTCGATTAAAATGTAGCTATGGATAAATGGAGAGAGAGCTCTATGTAATAGATAAAGTACTCATTGGTCATCATAACCCCTTGCCTCAACTCAACAAATAGTATCCTCTGGGTCCTCTACCAAATGGTCTAGGTAGAATTGGGTGTGGAACTCACCCAAGAATACATCTCAAGAAATGGACTCAGTCAAGTTATCTTTGGTGGTGAGCCTCCAATGCTTAACATTAACTATTAATAAATACTCTATAAAGGTTAGACAGATCTCCCCTAGCGTGTGGATCATCCTTAGAACCTTATACACTTATCCGTCCACAATCAACTTCTTTTAGCATAGAGGTATAAAAGAACTATAAAACCAGAGCTTTTTGATAGGTTGTGTATGTACTTTGGTGATTTTTTGAGGCATCAAATTCTCAAGCACATCCGATCCTAGAGATATCGAAGGTTGACACTGCCCTCCTCCTCGCAAGAGGGACAATAAGAGGAGTCCTACTAGACGAGTCTATGTTCAATTGCGTCTTAATTTTATAGTTGGTTCTACATGGCTTGGATGGGTGCAGCTAGTTGATGTGCCACGTTGAGGTCAACATGACTCAACATGATTCCATGAAAATCCTTATATTAGTTATTGCTTCCATACTTTAAGACAAATGGTCATGATCATAATAACATAGACTATTCTCCTTGAACTCGTGTTATATTTGGAAGACTTTTGATACTATATTATATTTTGAATTATACTGATGATCTAACATGCATGAGAGGGATAGGATTATCCTTTCTCTGATATCATCTATGATGCTTGGTCACGTATGGACGATGCGAACACCAATGTTCAACACATTCAAGATCTACGATACTTGTAAACCCATCCCATGCTGATTTTATCAACATTTAAAATATTAGTACTAAGAGAATAATAAAATAAAATGAATGAATGAAAGATTGCATTCATTCTTATTAACTATATCCACTAGAGTCTGCGTCTATGACTTTTAAAATAATCATGTATGTAAAGCTATAACTTTATGATCTCAAATGTATATCTCTCGATGATGTCTCTCACAAATGTAATAGTTGGAAGCAAAGGAAATGCATAATAGTAACACACCTTGTGTAGTATAAGTTAGTCAGAGAAGCCTGAACAACACAAACGTTACTATTACGTATGTCTAAGTACTTCAGTTGGGTTCATAAAAAATGTAATTTTTGAGCAGTTTTCTATCAATGGTGTTAGCAATAAACACTAGTATAATTGTAACTCAAATTGTAAGTACTCTCCTAGGTATGCTATTACTAAACGAGACGCTACAAGGCATATCTCGACGCATAACGGGTTACATATTCAACGGATGTATCTTTTCGTTCATTATTATCCAATTACAAGGACAGTCATAAGCCACATGTGTCCACTACGCATGAGCAAAAGTCATAAATGGTATAGGACATGAATCTGATCTCCTGATCACTAATCCATCTTCTTGTAGTATAATAGGGTGAAAGCCTTCAAGAACCTTTATTTTTATCCATATATAAGAAAAATTCATCATTCTTCTCCTTTTCTACCTCTCGAAACTCCTCTCATAAGGGTAATACATGGAATATCATTTATCAAATTATATTTTAAGTATTAACTCCATGCACATGAGCCAACCTTAGGCTACCAATTGCACCACTTAGCATTAACTCCATTGAGTAGATGCTACAACATCAAGCACCAAGTGCAATGCACCACCTAACTCATCTAATCGAGTGTGTTGGATATGCAAGCCCATGCTGAGCAAGTATGCAATAAATAATATTGCAAATCATTCCTTAATTTGAAATAAAGAATAGCTAATTTTCTTAGTTGGTCTCTATGTACAATTAGGGTTATGTATCATGACCATCTTAATGATCATACAGCTGTTGATTCAAATGTTGAATCGTAGATGTTGGTGCCTCGTGATATCTAAAGAGTTAGATTGAGGGCTCATCAAGTACTGTCAAATGATTATTAAGAAAGGATCTCCAGGCTGAGAAGGAGATGATAACCCTTCTCTAAAGGCTAATATCTGACCGAATTCTTGATGTAGGTCCTCTTCATATGAATAGAGATTTGGATGTTGTAGATAAGTTAGATCAAAGATTTGACTTAACGACGTTGAGATAACCAAAAACTATATCGTATATTTTCACAATAAACGCACGCATCATCTAACCGGAGACTGATGTGTTACTATATATATGAGTATGTACATTTGGCAGACCGATAGGTTGATGACCTAATCAAGGTCTATACATCATTGAGCTGATGTGCATATGAAGGCATATGAGTAATACGATCTCTCAAAGGGATCATACAAGTCCATTACTGAACCGGAAGACACGACCTCACTCATTAGATATTGCGATCAAATTCCATGTGCAATCGTTTTGCTTTGGAAGATTGGCCGAATTTATATGTATGATATATTTTTTTGGAAAGCATATAATCTATACCAACTCCTAATGATCTGATGAGAAACTTAATGATAAAATCATGAAGAAAATAGCTCAAATATGATCTAATACTTCAGGTTTAATCTAGGTCTTCCAGTATGCAGGATGTACGGGTATTAGGAATACCCGAGGGTGATGTGATCATAAACGATTATATAATCATGACACTTCCATTCCGAGAGAGTGGTGAAACATGTTTGAATTTTAGTGACTCCTCTTAGTAGATCAGTAAACTAATGTTGGACACTGATCTAAATATGATTCGGATGTAATGAGAAGGTTAGATTTATGTTTTGATTTATCCAAACAACTATGAGAGGTTCATGAGATCTGGATTTGAGATATGATCTTAATCCAAATCACTATACATGGAATGTACAATCGCTTTGTCTTTATCTCCAAGTATCCATGGATAAAGCACATTATTCTTGAATGAGTTCAAGAATAATTCAATTGTTGATAATGTATCTGAGCAATGGGAAATGAATAATTAAATAAGATTTAATTATTATGAATAATATGAACATGATTCATATTTGGAAACTTGAAAATAATTCTCCAAGATAATTAAACATGATTTAATTATCATGAATAATGTGGATATGATTCATATTACTCTGACAACATGAAAATTGATATCTAAGATAATGATTTAATTATCAAAGATGTGATTAATATGGATATTACTACCCATAATAATCATAAATATTATAAATATGATTTATAATACAACAGGGAGAGAAAATTGTAAATAGGATTTACGAATTAAATGTTGATGTGAATTGGATTCACATTGTACAATTACTTGCAAACGTAATTTACATTTTATTGGGTGGTTGAATTTAATTCATAATTGTCCATGGTTTTGTTTGCAATTATCACAAATAATTTGCAATAATTGTTTGGTGGTATTTTGTTGACATAAGATTCTATGAGTTAAGATTTAATGTAATAAGAACATTAGGATTGGAGAGATTTCTCTCTCCAATCAAAGATGCTTGTCCACCTTAATTAAAAGGGAAGGAGGCTTTCTCCTTTTCCTTTTAATGAGAGGTGGAGGCTTACCTTATTCCATTTATGAGAATCTTGATTTATTTGAAACTAAATATGTTAAGATTATGTACAAATTATTTATTTTATTATTAATTAAATTAATTGTTGTAGCAAATATTCACAACAAAATCTCAACCATTTAGTTAAATTAGGAGCGCATCTCCACCATCCAATTTAGTATAAAAGAAACAATAGAGCTAGCCTTTCTTTTACACAACGTATATACAATTGTAAGAGCAATACACACTCTATTTGTCTCTCATGCATGTCCTTATCCTCCCTCTCTCAATCCCCAGTGGTTTCCCACTTTAGGGTTGTTGAGAGCATTGGCGTCGTCGCGTCACTATTATGTTGTCTCTGCCTTCTTCGGCGTTTCTTCCTCGTGAAGAAGAATCCATATTTCATGATACAAAATCAGGAGATTATTTGCCCGGATCGTCAACTCTGATTGTGGGAGTTGTGCATCTCATCCACGTGCCCGCAAGTGCATTCTTTGTCGGATCGGACTTGAGACAGGAGAATCTCTTACTTTAGAGTAGCAATCGCAATCACGCTTCAAGAGGTATTCCTTTGACTCATTTTTTATCTTGATGAATTCATTTGAGAAGTGTTATCATATCATGTGGTTTTATCTATTTACAAATTTTAAATTATGTTGCCACATGCAACTAGTATGATTGGTTGACCTAGACTATATTCGATGCGGTCTCCATGCTTCCATGATATGCTAAGGCCTAAAGCCACGCCTTCAATTGGTATCAGAGCCTTGGTCAAAGGTCTTGCATGTGATCCAAATCCCTAGCTGAACAAGGTTTTGTATATCGGATGCACATGAGCTTGTTGTTATACATTTGATGCATGTTTCGAATCGTTTTTTGTTAAAATAAAAACCCTTGTTTATGCATTGTTTGGACAAATTTTTTAAATAATAAAATGTATTTATAATGTCTAAATATGTACACAAAATAGTAGCCAGTTTTTTACACCAAATATGCATAATTTAAAATTTAAAAAGTTCATACACTGACATTGCTTTTGCATGTACTCACGGATATATAATAATTAATTTTTGTTACTATTTTCCATTATGAAATATGAAATAACATTTTAATTAAATATATAATTAAACCACCAAACCACACAATTTTATTTCATGCGATTCCGACGTTGTTTGCCCTAGATATTCCATATTTAGTGAGATGGATTGGATGATGATTGGATCATCAAGATTACTTTATTAATATATTTATCATTAGATGTCAATCAAGGAAATTATAGATTAGTCATAATTAGTTGATGTTTAATATTTATTTTGAAAATATTTGATTAAACATAATCACCATTGGATTAATATTTCATGACAAAACTCTAATTTAACCTACAATAGTTGTAGGCCAATTTTACATGCAAAACTTGTTTGCTTGTTATGATCAGAAATTTAGGATCTCAAAATTATTTTAAGATGTCTAAGATTTCTGAGAGATTAATATAATATAATGTTGGACATCAAAAGGGTTATTGATAAAACCACATGTACATTGATGAAACGATTATTGTACTTGAGTCGTTATGATGACGGTGTCTAGGCCTTGGATATGCTAATGGGCTACTTAATTGGTACCCTCCGTAGCATTTGGAGTGGAAGTATTCATGTCCGACCTGGCTTGATCCATCTTGATGATAGGGTTATATGAGTGATGAATCTGTGATTCACCACATCAAAAGTCAAAAATAGAGCCTTGTTCCCAAGAAAATAGAGGCATATTTCCTTTTATCTTGCATAAATAACACTCATGCATGCATCCATAATTCATGCATTATAGCAGCTCATTTGCATTTAAATAAGAAGCCAAAAATCCCCTGTAAAAGACATCTTCATCAAAATAACTTCTTCCCTATACTATATATATATTCATTAATAAAACAGGGAGGAATCACCCTTGTAAAATAGCCCAAGTATCCTGAGAACCCCTGTACATTAAAACACACATAAAGCCCTCATACAAACCCCTAATTAGGTCTACTCACTCTTAGAATACTACATATTAAAAGACCTTTAAAATGAGACTAATTTCATTGCAATTGGAGCTTGTATGAGAAACTTGGGTTTTTGGGTCATTTTGTATACTACATATGTATATTTATGTATCCTTGTATTTATGTATCATATTTGACCTCATCTCCGTCTTTGGTCAACATGAAACTTGTAGATCTCATCTAGATCTACAACTTTCATGTTTTGAGTTTTTCCAAATTCGGCTTCCTCTTCTCTCTACACGTGTTTCCTTCTCCAGCCATTCACAGCAGGCCACGTGGCGCCCTCTGGTTGCGCCACGCGGCCCGCTGCCCATCGCCTCATCCGCCCGCGCCCTCCGCCGTTGGATCTCGCTTCAGATCCAACGGCCCCTCTGTGACCACGTGCGCTCATTCTCTCAGCCGTTCGATCTTCATCCGCATTCAGATCTGTCCGCTCGTTAGCGCCTCAAGCAGGGCTCGCCATGTGGCGCGTTGACGACCGATCGATCGCATCTCAGAAGTTGCATCTCAGCCACTCCTTTTCTTGGTGCCTCTCAACCGCTCGATCGGCCTAAGCTCTCCATCATCACCGTTCGCTAGCGCCTCGCGCACAGCTTGCCACGTGGCCGCTTCATCGACCATTTATCTCACCGCCTCAGATCTAATCTGGCCCGTCGCTCCACGCTCTAATCTCCACCGTTGGATCACAAGATCCAACGGTGGAGACTTCGTCTCCTACCTCCAGGCGCCCCTCTCCCCCACGTCCCTTGCCTTGCGGGAGGGGCGCCCCCTTTCCTTTTCTGGGCACACGTCAGCCTTCTCCTCCGGCCGCTGACCTCGCCACGACGCTCCCCACTCGTCCCTCTCCCTCGCCAACACCCTCAATCGCCACCACCTCCACCGTATTCGCTCCACGACGACCATCAACTTCGCCAATCCACCAGCTAACCCATCAACTCCACCTTATAAATACGCCATCACCAGCGACCTTCACCCCCATCCGCCACTCCAGAGAGGAACCTAGAGCTCGGAGCCTTCGATTTGTGACAGGAATTGAGTGAATCCTTGAGCGAAGACGGCCCTTCTTCTCCGGCGAGATCCACGGTGCCACCGCCGTGTCGCAGCCGCCCTCCGCGTAGCTGCTTGAGCTCGGGGCCTTACCGACCCCTCGAGCGACGACCTGGAGCTCAAAGCTGAGCCCCAATCCCCAGGTAACCTCCTCCATTTCTCCTCCGATCATTTTCTTCTTTTTCCTTCATCTTCGCCGATTTTATTCTCTGTTCACGATCATCTTCGCACCTCGCCTTCACGCCGATTAGCTCCGCGTCGGAGCTCTCATTCTCGCTGACCTCTCCGCATCATCAGACGCTCCACTCCACCAGCCAGCGACCTGTAGCTCCGCCACTTGGCCGGAGCAACGTCGCCCGACCACTTCACGTCGCCTTAGGCCTCGCTGATCACTCCACCCTCTTCCACGATCACCTGCACGCCTCGGCTATACTTCTAACCTTTTGCAGGGACTCAATTCATCACAGGCCGGAGCCTCGTCGGAGCTTTCCTCGAGCTTCATCGACTCAGAGCTCCAGCCCTCCTCCAGTCATCCAGAGACCACCGGAGGCTTCGCCGCGCACTTGCGATTCTTCCGAGCAAGGTGGGAGCTGACGAAGCTCACTACCGGAGCTTGACGACCGAGGCGGAGCTCGGCTGCTTTCATCGGAGCGCAGCCCTCTCCTCCGCAGGCGGCGGAGCATCGATAGAGAAGAAGGAGCAGCAACCGTTCGATCCTCTGATCGAACGGTCCTCGCCTCGCCACGCGTCCTTTCGCCGCCATCGTCCTCGACCGTCGATCACACCTCGGATCGGACGCCTCACCAGCCGCCACGCGCCTTCACCGACACCCCTTGGATTCATCTTGATCCAAGAGCCTTCAAGCCGCCACGTCGTCTTATCCGAGCCTCGGCCTCCCAAGCCTAGGCTCGGGTAACCCGAAGCTGCTCCGAGGCTAGCCCGAGCCTCCAGAAGACCCGAGCCTCGCTCCGAGCCTCCGACGCCCTCCGAACCTAGGCCGCCCCACGTGAGGAGCACGTGCGGCCTGGGTTATTTGCATAGACGCCCTTGGAGCTTTCAGAAATTGCAAAAAGACCCCTGTGAAGCAGACATCACGTGAGGAGCACGTGGTTCGTGGAGAAATTGCATAGAAGTCCTGCATAGTATTGGTAATTGCATTTTAGTCCCTGTCAGCACGTTTACTTATTGAAATTTTATTTTCCAGTATTGCATTTACACCCTTGTGTTTGCACGTGTCCATAGTATGCATTTTTCATCATTTTGAAATTCTAAAAATTGCAAGTTGTTGAGAATTTTGTCCTCTATCTTTTTGTACACGTGTCTGATTTTTGTTGGCTTAACTGAATTATCAATGAATTAATTAGTTCATTTGAGACATATTTTGCCCAGTGATGCCTTTTGATTTTTTAATTAATTATCTGTGCCTTCAAAAATCACCAAAAATTCACAGTAGCTTCAGGACATCATTTTCAACACTCCATAAAAATTTCATGTCATTTGCACGCATAACGAGGCCTAAATAAATAGTTTAGTGATTTTCTTTAATTAATTTTAATTAATTCATTTCACAGTGAATTTTAGATCTGTTAATTTTCCTAGGTTCCTGATCATTAGACCTTCCTAGGATAATTTTAGTTCTTGGAAAAATTGTGCTTTGATATTTATTAAAAATTAAGCACTGAAAATCACTCTGTCTGTTTACTTAATTCACAGAAAAATTATTTTGAGTCGAAAAATTCCAAAAAAATTAGTGTAGCTTAATTTCATTCCATGTCATAATCTGACCAAGTTTCATAATTTTTGGACTTAATTTGATATCTTAAACTGATTTAATCTCAACTTGGCTGGATTTTTGCATGTGTCTGCATTGAAAATAAAAAAAGAACAAAAAAAAATTTGTCCCTTGAATATCAACACTTGAAAATTGCTGTAATCCACCTGAGGAGACAGTTGCCTCCCTGAGATCGACCTTGGACTCCACCAAGTAAAAAAATATCACCGCTTAAAATTGACCCAAAATCTGACTTAAGTGGTTTTTGATCAACCTCTCGTATCCGACTGCAACGAACACTTAAAAATAATTTGGACCATTAATTTGCCCGAATTAACTAAGGGTGCGGGAGCGGTTTATCAAAATGGCGCCGTTGCCGGGGAGGCACGGCTTAGGTTAATTGTAGCATATTTTTGAAGTGTTTGATTTCTAATCCCCGGGTAGTCTGACCCCCGGTTTTTCTTGTAATTATCTCTCTTATTTGTTTTCTTTTTGCTTTATTTTTGTGTCACTCTCTGACCTCTATTTCATTTTTTGTGCGAGGACCGCGAGGAGTCGGCGACGCTTCAAGGACTTAGCATTTAAAGTGTGTTGAGAGAAAGAGAGGCATTGTACTTTTTATTTTATTTTTCTTTTGCATTATTTCCAGCGGTTCCCGTTTGGGAGCTCGCGCGTGTAAATATAGTGGAAACTGTGTCCCGTGTGCTGTGTGGGTGATTGGTAATTTAGCTTGCACTAGCGGCTCCTCGAGCCACTCTAGGACTTGTTGTGCTCGTAATCAATAGGACCACACAACACACTTAATAGACGCACCTAGACCGCAGGACTTAGTTCAAATTAAACTGTTCTTCATGCTAATAGAACTACCTGTCTAGGAGCGGCTTTCATCGCTTGCATTTGCATGTAGAGTAAAGTTTTCAATTCTGTATAGCATCCTGCATCAACAAACGAAGGGATCACTGTAAGTACTCTTTACTTAGCATACGCATCATTGATTTCAACCTTGCATCGGCTTTTCTCGATTTCCTCCCCTCTGATTTTCTCACTTAATTTAAAAAGGAAATTGGGACTGTACGATAGGCGTGCTTTGTGGTGATTAATTACAGTGATAACCTAACTTTAAAACCGGGACTGCTAACAGTATTGACCATAAAAAGGGAATAAAAGCTAAAAATTGTTTGCGGGAGACTAATCCCCGACCTTGTTTTCAGGCTGAGTGAGGGTACCTGAGTGTGTGTGAACACCCTAAGGTAGAGCCCAAATCCCCGTCTTCCATATCACGTTCTAACTGATCTTAGCAAATATCACGAGCCGAATATTTTCAGATTCTTTAACTAGTACCAAGTAGCCTCCGCCTGTCTCAGGTAGATAGGGGCGAAATTGCGGTACTTCGCGACAAGTTGCCAGTAACCCTCCAGGGCGAAGTTCCGGCCTTGTCAGCCTCCACCTGCTTGCAGGTAGATAGGGGCGTGGTCACTGAGTCCATCGGCTTGGGATAGGAGCGAAGAAAGGAAGGAGCGGCGGTATCTTAGACGACAGGATAGACAGGGAAGACGCATCCAGCTTTGAGCCGACTTCCCTCTAGGCCGCGTAATCCTTGCTAGATTTGCTTGAAAATCACACTTAAAAACTACAAGATAAATTGGACTCAACTTTGAGTCCTTCACTGTGTTGAGTGTGAATCCAGGGTCTTGGATTGATCTTGTGCTTGCTTCAGGTAGGAGTAAAATCCTATCTTCTTCTTGCTTCACCAAGATGAGTGACTGGGGAGATCTCGACGCACCGTTCACTGATCTCTCTATGAGTCCCCCAAGTAACTCGTCTTTTCCGGTCCGAGCGCACCTTGGACCACCCAGGACTCATGACCCTCTTGAGTCCTGGTTCCCTCCGGCTCAGGGTGGTTACTCTCAAACCAACCCTTTTATCTCCTCTGAGATTACCGAGGAAGATCATTGCCTCGGTAATCCCTTCCTTGATTCAACCTCTAACACCG
The DNA here is from genome assembly GCA_037367405.1 of Ottelia alismoides. Classification (NCBI taxonomy): domain Eukaryota; kingdom Viridiplantae; phylum Streptophyta; class Magnoliopsida; order Alismatales; family Hydrocharitaceae; genus Ottelia; species Ottelia alismoides. The sequence continues at coordinate 709,785 of JAZKJV010000429.1, forward strand.
ACCTTATTTTCCAATCCCCAGAAATAGAGGAAGAAATGCCGCCAAAGATGCCGCCTGATGAGGACCAGATGAGACAGATTCTAAGACGCCTTGCTGAAGCTGAACAGAAAAATGCTGATCTCACTGCACGAATGGGGCGGATAATAGTAGCTGAAGGGATCGACCGACCAATGGTCGATACCTATAACCCGGCGGAGAACGAAATCCAGAATTGGCTCGCACCTGCAGTTCCCGACCAGGCATTCGAGCTGAAACCCCACTTCCTTAGCCTGCTGCCGAAGTTCAACGGAAACCTCAGTGAAGAGCCGTACACTTTCCTCCGTGACTTCGAACTAGTCTGCAATAATCTGAGCCATCCCAATGTTGGCCAAGATTATATCCGGCTGAAAGCCACCCCGTTTGCCTTAGGAGATAAGGCTGTACATTGGCTGAAAAACCTCGGGGTGGTATGTACTACCTGGATGCAGTTCAAGGACCTCTTCTTGAAGAAGTTCTACCCACTCAGTAGGACCAATCAGATGCGAACGAAGATTGCCAGCTTCGCCCAAGGACCCTGCGAACCGTTCCACGAGGCGTGGGACAGGTTCAATGACTTAGTACAGAAGTGCCCATGCCACGGCATTTCTAAGGCGATCTTAGTCCAGACCTTGTTCTGCGGCCTAACCCCAGAGATGCAGGGGTTAGTCAGCGCCGCCTGCGGAGGAAGCTATCTGAACAAGAACGAGCACGCCGTATGGAAAATCCTGGAGCAGATGGCAGAAACCGGCAGGTCACAGGCCACAAGGGCCTATCAGTTGTCTCCCTCGATTCTATCCAATGAGACAACTAGAAGGACTGTTGCAGATCTGACAGAGGACCTCATCCCCAGCATGGGGATGATTGCAGACAAGCTTACCATGGTCGAACAGATCCACAAGAGAGTCGCGGAGATGGAGTCTCTTTCGAGCCTTCCCAAGAAGGTGGAGGAACTCTCTGAAAAGGTAGCCAAGATTAAGCTACCCACCCCTTCTGCACCACCTGTACCTGTACATCGAGTCAATCTTGTACAGGAACAGGCACCGGGGTCTCAGAGCAGCTGGGATCAGACTTACACCCAGCAGAACCATCATGCACCCCCACCAGTGGAGACAGAGTATGAGGAGCCTCCACCCGTTTACGAGATCAACGGGCTCTGGTATAGCCGCGACCCAATATTCCGGCAAATCGAGATGGGGAAGGACCAGGCACACCGCCCAACCCCAGTCTACCAGGAGACCAGGCCCGTCACAATCCCGCGATATCAGCCCAGGCCAGAACAGGGGTACCAGCCGCAGCAGCGCACCTACCAGCAGGGGCCAGCACCGCCCCATCAGCAGCAGTATCGGCACGGCCAGCAGGGCCAGTTCAGGACCGCATCCACTCAGCAGCCAGCCCAGCCCACCGAATTGGAGTCCCTCACCTTGGCGATCCAGACCCTGTCTGATAGGGTCCAGCAGATGCAGAACGACTACCTGGACATGAGAACCGACATCAATCGGGTCTCTCGTGCTCAGGACCAACAAATGGCGCCAAGGACTCCAATTCCCGCACAGGTTCAGGCCAACCCAAACAGCGTACATCAAGGCCAGAACCGACCCCGAGATCAGGTATACTATTCAGATAATTATTTATCTGAACATGAGATCCTTTCGTACGATAATGTTAACCATATGTCCCTCAGGAGCGGAAGGACCGTGACCATACCTGATCGGGCCCAGGCACAACAGGAAGGAACCTCCGAAATTCAACCTGAGGAGAATTCGGAGGAAGAAGAGGAGGAGCACCACCGTCATCGCCAGCAGAAGAAGAGGACATCTGAGTCCTCGAAGCACCAACCCCGCAGTCATCCAGAGTCCGACGACACCGATGAGCCCGCACCTCCATCTGAGGAGGACCAGCCAGAAGAAGCGGAAGAAGCATCACCGGTTTCGCCCAAGCATTTCCCTTTTAGTCAGAGTCAGAGTCAGAGTCTGTATAAAAGTCCGAGTCAGAGTCTTGTTCAGAACTCAGTTTCAGCAGCTAATGAAGATATTTCAGTTCCAGAACCTGAGTTAATAATCCCTTTCCCCCAAGCTCTCAAGGGTGGGAAGAAGAAAAACAAAAAAATCCAAAAAGATGACCCTGAGATGGCTGAGTTTTGTAACAAACATATCAAGGTCACAATCCCCTTTGACAAGTTCGTGGAAATGACCCCTGCATTTCAAAAATACCTTAAGGTGAGATGCACGCCTACTAGGGTTAGCAGGAAAACCAAAAGCCGTGTTGAGAAACACGTCCTATCAATAGCCACGACTTGTGCAATAAAGAACTCGTTTCCTCGGAAACGAAGAGACATGGGTGCACACTATGTAGTGAGTCATGTTGATGACATCGCGTTTGCACGCACTCTCCTGGACAATGGTTCCTCGATCAACTTAATGCCCACGGCCCTCTATGAGCGGCTCAATCTCGGACCTCTTAGGAAATCTAGAGCTATTCTTCAGTTTGCAGACAAATCCACTAAGAGGTCCCAAGGAGAGTTAAGGAACATTGTGATCAAAGTCGAGGGGCAAGAATACATGGTGGATTTTACTGTCCTCGATATGGAAACCCCTCGTAATTGGAGAGATTCCCAGATCATTTTGGGTAGGCCCTTCCTCAGAACAGCAGGGGCCTTATTCGATTATAAGAATGGGAAAATTCAGTTCCAAACTCCAGGCGGAGATGAGGAACTAGAGATGAAGCAGACGAGATGGCAGAGACCAGACTCCGAAACCAGCACCGAGTACTCTTCTATCGAAACAGACCGTGAGCATGTAGACTTAGTTGGGCCATGGAGACAGAACCCAGCCAGCACCGATGTGTCCATCTCCTTTGAAGATGATCCAGTGCATGAATCAGTCTGCGAGATCCTCAGGAACGAGTACAGCTCTGAGCCTGCATCGCCCTTCATCTTCGATGACATAGAGGCCCAAGTGGGCCTGTCAGTCCTTACATCCTTAGGACAATCGGAAGATGAGGAAGACGAGTCGGACGAGGCGTTTGCCGATTGCATGGAGACCTTTGACGATCCGACTCCAGAGCCGAGCTTGGTGGCAGCCAATGCAGAACAGGATCCAGCCACTTCCAACACCGAACCAGATCGGATTGAGCCAGACTTCTTAGACGATCATACCATCCCTGAGCTCAAACCCTTACCCACAACCCTGAAATATGCCTTCCTTGCGGGCCAAGACAAGAAATTTCCGGTCATTATCAGTTCGCAATTGACCGAGGAGCAGAAATCTCGCTTGCTAGAGATCCTGGAGAAGAACCGCAAGGCAATAGGCTGGAGCATTTCCGATCTCCACGGGATAAATCCCGCTCTGTGTTCGCACCATATATATTTGGAGAATGAAGCTAAACCCTCTCGTGAATTCCAACGTCGGTTGAATCCAAATCTACGAGAGGTTGTGAAGAAAGAGATAGAAAAATGGTGCGACGCGGGTTTTATTTACCCAATCTCCGATTCTAAGTGGGTGGCTCCAATCCATGTTGTCCCGAAAAAGTCGGGAATTCAGACGACCACCAACGAGGACGGAGAGGAGATCGTGACAAGAGTACCCACGTCGTGGCGCGTCTGTGTGGATTACAGACGCCTGAATGCCGCGACGAAAAAGGATCATTTCCCCCTACCATTTATTGATCAGATTTTAGAAAGACTAGCGGGGAAAGAATTCTTTTGTTTTCTTGATGGGTTCTCGGGCTACAATCAAGTAGCCATAGCTCCGGAGGACCAGGAAAAAACTACGTTCACATGCCCCTTTGGTACCTATGCTTTCAGGCGCATGCCTTTTGGGCTATGCAATGCTCCAGGTACTTTTCAAAGGTGCATGATTGCTGTATTCGCCGAAATGGTCGGCGAATTCCTGGAAGTCTTCATGGATGACTTCTCGGTCCACGGCGACTCTTTTGATTCCTGTCTTAGGAATCTGGACCGAGTCCTCAAGAGATGTTGTGAGGTTAATCTGGTGCTCTCCTGGGAGAAGAGTCACTTCATGGTGACGGAGGGCATAGTGTTGGGGCATGTCATCTCCAAGAGAGGAATGGAGGTCGACCCTGCCAAGGTGGACGTGATCAGACGACTCCAGCCACCAACCAACGTAAGGCAGTTGCGGTCGTTCCTCGGGCATGTCGGATTTTATCGGAGATTTATAAAGGATTTTTCTAAGATTGCCCAACCGCTAACTGAGCTTTTAGGCAAAGACGCGGAGTTTATTGTCGATCACAAGTGTCTTGAGGCCTTTAAGCGATTACAAGGAATGATCATGGACGCACCCATCTTACAAGCCCCAGATTGGTCTCTTCCTTTTGAGATCATGACTGATGCCTCAGATTATGCTGTTGGGGCTGTATTGGGACAAAGAAGAGACGGCGTCCCGTTTGCAATTCACTACGCAAGCAAAGTGCTTGATGCTGCTCAGCGTAACTATACAGTTACCGAAAAGGAAATGCTTGCGGTAGTGTTTGCCTTGGACAAATTCAGATCTCATTTAATCGGATCCAAGGTAACTGTGTTCACAGACCACACGGCACTACGATATTTGATGGAGAAGAAGGACGCGAAGGCGCGTCTTCTTCGTTGGATTTTACTTCTCCAGGAGTTTGATTTGGACATCCGTGATAAACCTGGAAAGAAGAACGTAGTAGCCGATCATCTCTCTCGTCTCGAAGATCTTAATACTTCCGAGATTTCCCCGATTCGAGACTCCTTCCCTGACGAGTCGATTTTTGTTATCGACTCACTCCCATGGTATGCCAATATCGTGAACTATCTTGTCTCCAAGAAAGTTCCCGAGGATTGGCCCAAGAGCCAAATTGACCGACTAAAGTCGGACGCTAGACACTACCATTGGGAGGATCCGATCCTTTTCTTTGAAGGACCGGATTGTGTTTGGAGACGGTGTATTCCTCAGGAGGAATACCAGAGTGTCCTTTCTTTATGCCATAGCTTAGAGGCAGGAGGACACCACTCCGGGAAGAGGACCGCATGGAAGGTACTTCAATGTGGCTTTTACTGGCCGACTCTGTTTCGCGATGCCACCGCCTTCGCGAAGTCGTGCCCAGTTTGCCAGAGGATGGGAGGAACCGTTGGTTCCAAGGATGAGATGCCAATGCAGCCAGTCATCATTTGTGATGTCTTTGACGCCTGGGGCATCGATTTCATGGGCCCATTCCCTGTCAGCCACGGGTTTGAATACATCCTTCTTGCGGTTGACTATCTGTCCAGATGGGTGGAGGCTATCCCGACCCGAGCCGCAGACAGCAGGACTGTCTGTAAATTTATCAGAGAGCACATAATCTCTAGGTTCGGGATCCCCAAAATGATGATATCAGATGGGGGTAGCCACTTTGTGAATCGGGAGGTGAAGAAACTCCTGAAGGACTACGGCATCGAACACCGTGTCGCTAGTCCTTACCACCCACAAACCAATGGTATGGCTGAGGTGTCGAATAGGGAGGTGAAAACCATATTGCAAAAGCTCGTCCGCCCAGACAGGAAGGACTGGTCTCAGATCCTGGATCAAGTCCTCTGGGCGTATAGGACGGCTTACAAGACTCCGTTAGGCACCTCCCCATTCCGAATGGTATTCGGAAAGCCGTGCCATTTGCCCGCAGAGTTAGTGCACAAATTAGAATGGGCAATAAAGAAGGTCAACTGGAACACACACCTAGGCCAGAAACAGAGAGACATGGATCTGAATGAGCTTGTGGAAGTCAGAAACCGAGCATACGACAACAGTGTGGTGTACAAGGACAAGGTGAAGCGTTGGCACGATAGATATATCAGACGAAAGACCTTTGTTCCTGGACAGAAGGTATGGTTGTTCAATGCCAGGCTGAAGACTTTCCAAGGCAAACTAAAGTCTAAGTGGACGGGACCATTCGTTGTCCGAACGGTGCATGATAGTGGATGTGTCGAGATCTCAGATCTCGCAGATGACGCACCGACATTCCTAGTAAATGGGCAGCTGTTGAAGCACTTCGTCGAATCCAATGAACAGTTAGTCCATGTGGAGGAGATTGTATTCATATGCGGGACAAATACAACAGATACATCTCAAGCAGCGTATGAGACCTTGCAGCAATGAACTCCAGCCATCAGCAGCATCTTCAAAAGATTCAGACCGACTCAGCTGTATATATATCATTCTTCCTGTATATCCTACCCTTACCTCCACGATTCTAGTAACCCGTCCCCACATCATCGAATCATTATCTCGGACTGTACTTAGGATGACCAGATCCTAAGTATAGGGGGAAGGGGTCACCCGAGTCGATTCATTGTACATTCTCCAGATCACATTGGTCCTCTTACTCACTCCTGTCCTATACTTAGGCTGACCAGAGCCTAAGTATAGGGGGGACCGATGCCCACCGTGTATATATTCATTTATTTCCCCTCTTTTCCTCGTCCGCCCCATTTCTGATCTTCTTCCACACTTAGGCTACCAGAACCTAAGTATAGGGGGGCGGGACGATTTCTATACTTTTTGTTACTTTAGCTCTCCTACGCTTAGCCCGAGCTATGTCTTTTTAGTCGCTTTCGTGCTCTGAGGACATAGCACACGCTAAGTATAGGGGGGCGTATATATATTACATATATACTTTACCCATAGCTCGTACTTTCGCGTATTGTTGTATATATTTTGCAATAATTACGGGTGGGTAAAAATATGAAAAAAAAAATATATGAGAAAAAAAAATTTTATACTTGTATAATATGTACTATATGTATAATACTTGTATAAAAAGTTGTAAAATTCTTGTAAAACATACTTTTGTAAATAATTGTTGTATACCAGAAAAATAAAACAAAAAAAAGGCTTCTTATTTACTCTTGCATATCATCCCTGCATAAAAAAATATAAAAAGAGTCCTGCATTTTCATAGCATGACATCTCATCTCATCTGCATATTTCTGCATATGCAAAGTGAAAAGCTAGTGGGTTCTGAACCAAGTTATGAGTAGATATTGAGGATGGACTTGATTTGACCTTAATCCACCTAATTTCAGAGGAACCTTATAGGAACTGGAGTTAAGATTTCTCAGGTCAAGAGACTTAATTCTTTGAGTCCGCAAGTCTATGTTCACATGTCATCTTGACTAGTCTAAGTAGAATATCTCGTGCATACGCAGGATTCTTTTAGATAATGACCTAACTTGGACAAACACTATGCACGTAGCTCTTCATTGATGATGTGGTAAGGAGGTAGTTTCCTTTGACTTGGGGTAGCATATGAGGGTAGTACTTCTAGGCGGAACCTCTCTTCTTCTTATAGTGATGGAAGTGCGTCTCAACTTGGTCTAGTGGTGATGAAGGCTAAGGACGGGATGTTGTGGGTTGCAATAATGCTTCAAACGAGGGATAGTCTACTGGCTCAAGAGGAAAAACTCCTGATGTACATGCTGCTTTCAAAAAAAAAAATGTATATTGCAAGAACTCCAAAAAAATCAGACAGGTTCAAGAAAAAAATAAAATACCTGTCGGAGCCTGTATACTAGTAAAGAAATGCAGCTGGATGACTTGGCTATACTGGTCAGGCATCCCGGGATAGGTAGCTACACTGGCCACCATCCATTCTCTTCTCTACCCCCTCCTCTTGAGTTGGTCGCACTTGAACTTAGAAGGGAATACCCCGCTCCTCGAGGAAAGAGTCACTGGACCAGGTTATTGAGTTACCTTGTTAAAGGAGGCTGGTTCCGCGTCATTTCTGATGTGGAGAGTTACATCTCACTTACACAGTACAAGTAAGAATCATAGTCATCAGAAATTTGCGTTTGAGGATTTGTTCTGACCTGACTGTTGAGGCGTCTTGAATAGAAGACTTGTGGAACTTGAAGTCTGTTAGGTCTTAAGTTCAGGTCCCAATAAGGTTCCGTCACGCAATTAATCCAAAGCTCGAGTCAAGCTCCATTTTCAACTTTTGTTCATGACCTTGGTATGGAACCCAAAATCATTTCACTCTTGCATTTCATTTAGTTGCTCGGGGACGAGCAAGGTTTAAGTATGGGGGGTTGATGAATCTGTGATTCACCACATCAAAAGTCAAAAATAGAGCCTTGTTCCCAAGAAAATAGAGGCATATTTCCTTTTATCTTGCATAAATAACACTCATGCATGCATCCATAATTCATGCATTATAGCAGCTCATTTGCATTTAAATAAGAAGCCAAAAATCCCCTGTAAAAGACATCTTCATCAAAATAACTTCTTCCCTATACTATATATATATTCATTAATAAAACAGGGAGGAATCACCCTTGTAAAATAGCCCAAGTATCCTGAGAACCCCTGTACATTAAAACACACATAAAGCCCTCATACAAACCCCTAATTAGGTCTACTCACTCTTAGAATACTACATATTAAAAGACCTTTAAAATGAGACTAATTTCATTGCAATTGGAGCTTGTATGAGAAACTTGGGTTTTTGGGTCATTTTGTATACTACATATGTATATTTATGTATCCTTGTATTTATGTATCATATTTGACCTCATCTCCGTCTTTGGTCAACATGAAACTTGTAGATCTCATCTAGATCTACAACTTTCATGTTTTGAGTTTTTCCAAATTCGGCTTCCTCTTCTCTCTACACGTGTTTCCTTCTCCAGCCATTCACAGCAGGCCACGTGGCGCCCTCTGGTTGCGCCACGTGGCCCGCTGCCCATCGCCTCATCCGCCCGCGCCCTCCGCCGTTGGATCTCGCTTCAGATCCAACGGCCCCTCTGTGACCACGTGTGCTCATTCTCTCAGCCGTTCGATCTTCATCCGCATTCAGATCTGTCCGCTCGTTAGCGCCTCAAGCAGGGCTCGCCACGTGGCGCGTTGACGACCGATCGATCGCATCTCAGAAGTTGCATCTCAGCCACTCCTTTTCTTGGTGCCTCTCAACCGCTCGATCGGCCTAAGCTCTCCATCATCACCGTTCGCTAGCGCCTCGCGCACAGCTTGCCACGTGGCCGCTTCATCGACCATTTATCTCACCGCCTCAGATCTAATCTGGCCCGTCGCTCCACGCTCTAATCTCCACCGTTGGATCACAAGATCCAACGGTGGAGACTTCGTCTCCTACCTCCAGGCGCCCCTCTCCCCCACGTCCCTTGCCTTGCGGGAGGGGCGCCCCCTTTCCTTTTCTGGGCACACGTCAGCCTTCTCCTCCGGCCGCTGACCTCGCCACGACGCTCCCCACTCGTCCCTCTCCCTCGCCAACACCCTCAATCGCCACCACCTCCACCGTATTCGCTCCACGACGACCATCAACTTCGCCAATCCACCAGCTAACCCATCAACTCCACCTTATAAATACGCCATCACCAGCGACCTTCACCCCCATCCGCCACTCCAGAGAGGAACCTAGAGCTCGGAGCCTTCGATTTGTGACAGGAATTGAGTGAATCCTTGAGCGAAGACGGCCCTTCTTCTCCGGCGAGATCCACGGTGCCACCGCCGTGTCGCAGCCGCCCTCCGCGTAGCTGCTTGAGCTCGGGGCCTTACCGACCCCTCGAGCGACGACCTGGAGCTCAAAGCTGAGCCCCAATCCCCAGGTAACCTCCTCCATTTCTCCTCCGATCATTTTCTTCTTTTTCCTTCATCTTCGCCGATTTTATTCTCTGTTCACGATCATCTTCGCACCTCGCCTTCACGCCGATTAGCTCCGCGTCGGAGCTCTCATTCTCGCTGACCTCTCCGCATCATCAGACGCTCCACTCCACCAGCCAGCGACCTGTAGCTCCGCCACTTGGCCGGAGCAACGTCGCCCGACCACTTCACGTCGCCTTAGGCCTCGCTGATCACTCCACCCTCTTCCACGATCACCTGCACGCCTCGGCTATACTTCTAACCTTTTGCAGGGACTCAATTCATCACTGGCCGGAGCCTCGTCGGAGCTTTCCTCGAGCTTCATCGACTCAGAGCTCCAGCCCTCCTCCAGTCATCCAGAGACCACCGGAGGCTTCGCCGCGCACTTGCGATTCTTCCGAGCAAGGTGGGAGCTGACGAAGCTCACTACCGGAGCTTGACGACCGAGGCGGAGCTCGGCTGCTTTCATCGGAGCGCAGCCCTCTCCTCCGCAGGCGGCGGAGCATCGATAGAGAAGAAGGAGCAGCAACCGTTCGATCCTCTGATCGAACGGTCCTCGCCTCGCCACGCGTCCTTTCGCCGCCATCGTCCTCGACCGTCGATCACACCTCGGATCGGACGCCTCACCAGCCGCCACGCGCCTTCACCGACACCCCTTGGATTCATCTTGATCCAAGAGCCTTCAAGCCGCCACGTCGTCTTATCCGAGCCTCGGCCTCCCAAGCCTAGGCTCGGGTAACCCGAAGCTGCTCCGAGGCTAGCCCGAGCCTCCAGAAGACCCGAGCCTCGCTCCGAGCCTCCGACGCCCTCCGAACCTAGGCCGCCCCACGTGAGGAGCACGTGCGGCCTGGGTTATTTGCATAGACGCCCTTGGAGCTTTCAGAAATTGCAAAAAGACCCCTGTGAAGCAGACATCACGTGAGGAGCACGTGGTTCGTGGAGAAATTGCATAGAAGTCCTGCATAGTATTGGTAATTGCATTTTAGTCCCTGTCAGCACGTTTACTTATTGAAATTTTAGTTTCCAGTATTGCATTTACACCCTTGTGTTTGCACGTGTCCATAGTATGCATTTTTCATCATTTTGAAATTCTAAAAATTGCAAGTTGTTGAGAATTTTGTCCTCTATCTTTTTGTACACGTGTCTGATTTTTGTTGGCTTAACTGAATTATCAATGAATTAATTAGTTCATTTGAGACATATTTTGCCCAGTGATGCCTTTTGATTTTTTAATTAATTATCTGTGCCTTCAAAAATCACCAAAAATTCACAGTAGCTTCAGGACATCATTTTCAACACTCCATAAAAATTTCATGTCATTTGCACGCATAACGAGGCCTAAATAAATAGTTTAGTGATTTTCTTTAATTAATTTTAATTAATTCATTTCACAGTGAATTTTAGATCTGTTAATTTTCCTAGGTTCCTGATCATTAGACCTTCCTAGGATAATTTTAGTTCTTGGAAAAATTATGCTTTGATATTTATTAAAAATTAAACACTGAAAATCACTCTGTCTGTTTACTTAATTCACAGAAAAATTATTTTGAGTCGAAAAATTCCAAAAAAATTAGTGTAGCTTAATTTCATTCCATGTCATAATCTGACCAAGTTTCATAATTTTTGGACTTAATTTGATATCTTAAACTGATTTAATCTCAACTTGGCTGGATTTTTGCATGTGTCTGCATTGAAAATAAAAAAAGAACAAAAAAAAATTTGTCCCTTGAATATCAACACTTGAAAATTGTTGTAATCCACCTGAGGAGACAGTTGCCTCCCTGAGATCGACCTTGGACTCCACCAAGTAAAAAAATATCACCGCTTAAAATTGACCCAAAATCTGACTTAAGTGGTTTTTGATCAACCTCTCGTATCCGACTGCAACGAACACTTAAAAATAATTTGGACCATTAATTTGCCCGAATTAACTAAGGGTGCGGGAGCGGTTTATCAATGAGTAAATCAAATTCTACTCTATTACTAAAACTCAAGAATAATGCATACTTGTGAGAGCTAATACTATATGATAATATAAAAGAAACTCCAATTATTTGTTAGTTGATTGATTAGATTGACAATTGATTTAATATGATTAAATAAATTGGTTTAATTAAAATAAAAACTCTATTATGAATAGAGATGTAATTTCCTTGGAATAATGAATTATGTGAATATGATTCGTAATAATTAATTAAATTTTGAACGAGATATGAAGGATCATATAAATGATATCCATGATCTCTCGTCAAGAAGAGGGGTTCCGTCGTCATGGATTGTATGCCGGAGATGCATGTCCGAAGTGACAGCTCCTACATACAAGCGCACATAGATCGGGCTCTTTGCTTCACGAAAGGTTAAGGTCGTATGTGTAATGACCCCAATATTGATCCTCATATAACTGGGACAGTATTAGATTGCGCATAGCGAGTGCTATTCTTGTGATGATCGATTCAATTAACAAAGGATCAACATCACCTTAGGGGTGATAGGCCCATGTGTTAAGATCGAATTGGGAAATACAAGTTGGACTTGCAAGGTGCAATGAGTTCCCACTTCTTTTTACCCAAGTTGCAAGTTCTCATATAATTGGGATGTAACAAAGTAGAAAGGAGATCCCAGATCTTGCTAGAGATATAACAGTAAGTATAATTCTTGCTTTGAAAGTGAACAAAGGAATGAACTTTAGGAGTTTAAAAGGCAAGACAACTTTGATATAAAATCCGTAATCAAAGTAAAATATATTTATGGAAATTATCTTATTTCAAATAACCTCCTTTGAACCCACTCAAAACTATAATAAATCATAACCAGTATAATATCATGGATTAGATCCATGATCAAGATATAGTACTTGGAATTGAACACATAAGTATGTGGTTGCAATGTACAATTTTCCTCATAATAATGAGGAATGTCAATTAAAAAGACAACAGGACAACAAACTATGTTTTGTGTATCTCTACATTCTTCCTCTCTCATCAAATGTGCTTTGGAAGTATCATATCGATGATGATCGCAATTGTCAAAATCCTTATAAAACTGAAGAAGATGTTTTGGCAAACATATGTACTCTCAACATTTAATCATGAATGTTATGGTTCGCTGCATTATGCAGAATGAAGGCTCGATAAGAAATGATATACTCAAAAATGTTTGAATACCTACCTGAACCAAAGTCTATAAGAGTTAAGATGCGTGTAGATATGATGAGTGTCATCATTCTACTATTTATACTCAAGTCTTTTATGAAGTTTCATAATATTCGTATTGTATGAATAGGATAAAGCATATATAAATATTGAAATAATCTTATATTGAAGTCCCTTGAGGACATCTTCAATTTAAGAGATCCTTTATGATTACGGAAGTGCAGTTGAAAATTGGTCAGGCTCAAGTAAGCAGGAAAGTCAAAGTGTTGATTGTACTTCTGTATCTTCCATACATATGACATCCAAAGAGTTGGATGAATGCCAATACTGCAATAAGTCGATATACTGATAGTGTGACTATCATGACTATTCAGAATCCTTAGTGAACGAATCATACATCATCATATTCTACTTCTACATATCATCATTGAAATCGACTTCCGTATTAGATAAGATTAAAAGTCTAATAATTGTAACTCGTTCTTATAATGACACTTGCCAATTTATTGCACATAAGATTTAGTAGTCATCCACATTGGAGTTGATGCAATTGTTGCAACAATCTCCATTAGATAGATAAACTACATATTTTCAATGGGAGAATTCTTAGTCTTAGAGAATGTCTTTATGAACTAGATATTAGAATACATTCATTGTTTGTTTCTAAATTTTGTTGAAAATAAACATATATCATGGAATAGACCTATCATAAAGAGTTATGATGGATATATTTCACATAGTAATCAAACATATAGAGGACTCTATTGAATTAAAATATTAATGAATGGTTCTAATATTTTTCTATTACCGAAAATTAAATATTAAAAGTTCATAGGAGGATAAAGATCATTTGACAATGATCAAACAACAATCCATGTACATATTTCTGTTGAAAAGATCAATAGACTAGTAAGGGATTGAAATTTAGATTGTCTGAAAGTTCAATACTTACATACTTATGAATAGATATTCAAAGTAAAAATGTCAAATGCACCCTTCTCTGGGCATAGTGTAAGATGGATAGATATTCAAGATCTCATGCATACTGATGTATAAGGACCCTCTATACCACAATGAACATTAATGATATGTGATATCCATTAATGATTGTTAATGGTATGAGATTTCTTCTTTTACCTATTAGAACCCTTTGAGAGATTCAAAGATTTCATATTTTTTTGTTGAGAACCAAAGTTAGAAGGAGGATGAAAAGAATTTGATTTGATCAAGGTAGCCAGTATCTATCGGATAAATTCAAAAGAATACATTATAGAGAAATGAATATTGTTTCTATCTCACGTCTCCCTATATACCTCAGCTTAATAGAGTTGTAGGAAGATACAATTGAATCGTGTGTGACATGATTTGATCAATGATGAATCTAAGCATAATTACCTATTAGTTTCCGATTTGCAATAGAGACTGCAATGTATAATATTACATGCAAATTTGAACCCAAAATCCCTCGTAAATTATGGTTTGGAACCAAACTCAGTGTTGGACACTTGAGGATTTAGGGTTACTTAGTCCATAACCATAACATGGATGCATGTAAGCTGGAATCTAGCATATGAGAGTGTTGCTTCATTAGGGATATAAAGGATGGTATTTGATACCTACTTTATGACCTTTAGATTCTTAAAAGATTTCATCTCTAAGTAAAAGGACTCATTGAATCCAAAGGCTCTTAAAATTGGAAACTAAAAGGATAATTGAATATAAAACACACATACCTTGTCAAATCAGCTTGAGGGTGGTAAGATCACCTAGAGGGTATGGATTCTATGTGTAAGAGAAATTTGACAATGATCTAACTTCATACGATGAAGTTTCTAAAGATCATGACATGGAAAGATGAATAAAGTTCAAAGTAGTTTTCATACACAATTGTTATGTATAGGACCTCGAGGATCCTAATGGGTCTATAGGGGTCAGACCCATTAGGTGCAAATGGATCTTTAAGAGAAAGAGGGAACCTGATGAGAAAGTAGAAACCTTCAAAGCACATCTCATAGCCAAGAGCTACACATAGAGAGAAGACATCGCTTGCGATGAGGCTTGTTCTCCTGTGTCAATGTTTAAACCCATCAGAACATTGCTAACTAAAGCTACACAATTTGACTATGACATCTATAAAATGGAAGTCAAGATTACTTTCATCCATGAATACCTCAACGAGGATATTCATGTGAAGTAGTCTCATGGCTTCATTTTTTAAGAATGCAAGGTATGCAAGCTAAGGAACTGCATCTATGTACTCAAATAAGCTTATTGTAGTTGGAACATCAAATTTGATGAAATTATAAAGGTTGTGATTTTATATAGAATCTTGATAAACGATGTGAAGCTTAGTAAGAGTGTCATTGTGTTCATCGTGCTAAATGTAGATGAAATCTTAATAATTTAAAATGATATAATGGTGATAACAATAAGTGTTTTCTGATCTGGTTGTTCCATATCTTGAGATGAAAGATCTCAAGGATACCTCTTAGATCTTAGGTTTGAAGTTGTTCAGAAGTAAAGAGAAGATGGCAATGGGACCATCACTTAGTGGTACATCTTGGGCAGATTCTATTTTGGAAAAAAAATTAAGGAAAGCTTCATTCCCTTAAGATATGGTACTGACCTATCTAAAAGGATAACATCTCAAAGTATTTGATTATGCGGATGCTAAAGCTGCTTGCCCTTATGCATCAGGTACAGGAAGCATGGTGTATACTGACTGTGTGCAAAACCTAGATGTTTGCCATGCAATGGGAGTATTAAATTGTTACTAATCCTACTATGGAGATAAAATACATAATTGCAATAATAACAATGCCTTCAAAGATAACTAGACTTTTGAGATAGTGATCTAAAAGTCTTATCTTTAAAAACTTAAGATTTTATAGATAGTGATCTAAAAGATCTTAACTATAGATGCCTTATAAGACTTGAGACCATGACTTAGTCTAAGGAGATAGAGACTTCCAGGCATAAGGGTGATCTAGTAAGGATAATAGAAACTTCTTATTAATTATAATAATTATAATTATTATTGAGATGTAGTGTCAAAGATACTATAACCACTTTAACAAAATTTAGTATTGGTTGCATAAGATGCAACATTTGCATTGGATGTGAGCATTGTTACTAGAAAATATGTAAGTACCGTAAAAAGACTTGGCGTAGTCTCTTAAGAATAGAGTGATTGGTTAGCTTACCAACCCATTTTTCTAAATATCTTATGATTAGCACATGAGTGTAGGTTTAAAGATTAGACCATTAATGGCTCTTTGGGCTAGTGGTAGATTGTTGGACATGCGAGCCCATGACGAGCCATTATGCAATAAATTTTATTACAAATCACTCCCTGATCTGAAATAAAGAATAACTAATTTGCTTAATAGATCCCTCTGTCACTTAAGGTCATGCACCATGATCATCTTTATGATCATATAGTTGTTGACTCAAATATTGAATCATAGAGGCTGATGCTTGATGATATCTAAAGAGTTAGATTGAGGGTTCATCAAGTAGCGTCAAATTATTGTTAACAAAGGATATACACCCTGAGAAGGAGATGGAAATCCTTCTCTAAAGGTTGATATCTGATCGACCTCTTGATACAGGTCCTCTGCATAAGAATAGAGATTCGGAGTGTTAAATATGTTAGGTCAAAGAGTTAATTTAACGAGATCGAGATAACCAAGACCTATATCATATACTGTCACGATATAAGCACGCATCCTCTTACCAGAGATAGATGTGTTGCTATATATCTGAGTATGTGCATTTGGTAGACAGATATGTTGATGACCTAATTAAAGTCTATACACCGGCGAGTTGGTGTGCATATGAAGGCATATGAGTCATATGATCTATCAAAGGGATCATACAAGTTCATTTCCAAATCGGAAGATACGAGCTCACTCATAAGATATTGGGATAAATTCCATGCATGGTCGTCTCGCTTTGGAAGCTTGACGGAATTTATATGTATGATACATGTTTTTTGGAAAGTACATGATCAATACCAACTCCTAATGACCTGATGAGAAACTTAGTGATAAAGCCCTGAAGAAAACAGTTCAAATATGATCTAATACTTCAGTTTAATCTAGGTCTTCCAATATGTAGGATGTACGGGTATTAGGAATACTTGAGGGTGATGTGATCATAAACGATTATATGATCACGACACTTCCATTCCGAGGGAGTGATGAAACATGTTTGAATTTTAGTGACTCCTCCCAGTAGATCAGTAAACTAATCTTAGTTCAAATGTTGGACGTTGATATGAATATGATTCATATGTAATAAGAATATTAGATTTACGTTTTGATTTAATCAAACAGCTATGAGAGCTTCTCGATATCTGGATTTGAGATATGATCTCAATCCAAGTCACTATGCATGGAGTGTACAATTGTCGTGTCTTTATCTCCAAGTATCCGTGAAGAAAGCACATTATTCTTGAAAGAATTCAAGAACAATTCAATTGTTGATAATGTATCTAAGCAATGGGAAATGGATAATTAAATATGACTTAGTTGTCATGAATAATATGAACATGATTCATATTTGGACACATGAGAATAGTCGTCTAAGATAATTAAATATGATTCAATTATCATGAATAATGTGTACTTTGACAACATGAGAATTGACATCAAAGATAATAGAATATGATTTTGTTATCAAAGATGTGATTAATATGGATATTATTATCCATAATTATCATAAATATTATAAATATGATTTATAATATTATGCAGAGACATAAATGTAAATAGGATTTACGAATTGAATTTTTTATGTGAACTAGACTCACATTGTTTGATTAATTTTAAATGTAATCTACATTTTATTGGGTGGTTGAATTTGATTCATAATTGTTAATGGTTTTGTTTGCAGTTATCATAAATAATTTACAATAACTATTTGATGATATTTTGTTGATAAAAAATTCCATGAATTAAGATTTAATGTAATAATATTATATTAGGATTGGAGAGAGATTTCTCTCTCCAATCAAGGGCAGTCGTCCACCTTGATTAAAAGGGAAGGAGGCTTTCTCCTTTCACTTTTAACAGAAGGTGTGAGCTTAGTTCTATTCCATTCACGAGAATCTTGATTTAATTGAAACTCAATATATTGAGATTTTTTATAATACATTTATTTTCTTTAAATTAAATTAATTGTTGTTGCAAATTTTTACAACAAAATCCCAACCATTGATTTGAATTAGGAGTGCATCTCCACCATCCAATTTAGTATAAAACAAACAGTAGACCTAGTTTTACACAACACATATACAATTAAAAGAGCAATAATCTCTCTCTCTCATACACATCCATAGCCTCCCTCTCTCAATCCTTAGTGGTCATCCACTTTAGGGTTGTTGAGAGCATTGTCGTCGTCGCTTCGCCGTTGTGTTGTCGAATTGACAACTCGTGCATCTCTGCCTACTTTGGAGCTTTTTACTCGTGAAGAAGGATCCGTATTTCATGATACGGGATATTCTTCGCTCGGATCATCAACTCAGATTACGGGAGCTATGCATCTCGTTTACGCACCCGCAAGTGCATTCTTCGTCGGATCGAACTTGAGACAGGAGAATCTCCTACTTTAGAGATTAGCGATCGCAATTACCCTTCAAGAGGTATTCCTTTGACTCGTTTATAATCTTGATGAAATGATTTGATAAGTGTTCTCACATCATGTGGTTTCATCCATTTAAAATTTTTAAATTTCGCTACACCATGCAACTAGTATGAAGTTGACCTAGATTGTATTCGATGCGATCTTCACGCTTCTTTTATGAGCTAAGGCCTAAATCGTAGCCTTCATCTTGACCATCTAAGTTTCTAACCTCGAGACTTAAGGGTGTGTACCCATCCCTTCTGGCTCCTAACTCCATTAACCATCACAACGTGGAAAATGCATCTGAGCATAAGGCAAAAGTCTGAAGTTTAAAGAGTTCGTCCACAGGTTACAGACAACCACAAATAATGTTAGCGAGTTGTCAATGAATTTGAATAATTTGGTGTACTTATACACTATATTTCATCCACTCATGTCACTGGAATTTGACATATTCATTCAAAATCCTAAATTCATTATAATCTCTTAGAAATGAATTTATTTTAATCATTTTAGAAGAGGACTTATTCAACCCGGGTCAAGGGGTTTTAAAAACATTCATTTTGTAAAGTGTACTCATTGGCATACTAGTTGATGTACGTGTAGATAAATATGGCACATGAGTGCATATGTCTAGCGTATAATGATAGGCCTAGCGAGCTGATGCACTGCTCTGGTACTCTGTTGCATTGGTGATCATTGTGTCCTGATGCTCCATCAGTAAAAGGGCATATTATCTAAATGATATGTATACCGATGTAACATGGTTGGTGCATCTATGCAACTATAACATGGGCACAAAATTGCTTATTTCCTTGGTAATTTTTAAGGCGGTTTAAAAGGGATTTGGTCCCCCTTCTTCCATGGATCCTTTCCTCTTACTCATATTGTGTTCCCTAATGCGTTTCCACTCTAATTACGCATGCAATTCACAAGCTAGATGTGATATGACATCAAAGTCATGAATAGCATGCCACAAGAAATATCCAAGGCTCTACAGTTATTCAAGCACATAAGATCGTAAAAATGGTATGGAACCAATAATAAGAGGAGTGGGAAATTGTTAGCTTCGAGGACGTCCCCTCAGGAACTCGTATCACACACAAATGATGCACCCAACATGTTGTATGAAACCACAAGGCGTGCATGGTGAGGAGCTTGTGAAGCTCTCCACGATAATGCCCTCAGATTGCCTATAAGATCACTTTTTACGATGACAATAGTGGCTCCCCAACAAGTATTCTAACAACGACGGTGGAGCTCTGGCGAGGTAGTGGAGAAGGTTTATTATTGGCATCTCCTCCTCCCTATTTATAGGAGAAGGTGGAATTTCGATCCATTTCAGATTAACTACGGATCCCGAGCTATTTATCATAAAAGAATTATAACTTGAGTCCTCGAGTTTAGATTTCGACATTCTTGGGATCATTGAAAAAGACGAGAACTAAGAAATGGACTGGTCATTTTCATCATTTGTATATCGAAAACTCTTGAAATATTGAAAGCATGGGGTCATATAAAAAGAGAGCGAGAAAAGAAGAATTCGCTCATTATTCTTGTTGGCCCGCCTTAGCACGTATCATATATCTAATATTATCCATGTTACTAGATTTGTATCTGTTACGAATTCGAGAGCCCCTTAATAGTATTATCACTTGTCATTCTTAGTAAAAAACAAAATCATTTGCATAGTATCTTATCAAGGGATGCCTCCCTATCGTAGATCTGTAAGGTAAATTTGCATTAGAGAAAGAGCCTTCCTTGTGATTACTAGTAGGTGTCACAGTCTCAATGTTAGGTCATTAGATCCATCAATTAATCAGATCTAGTTGCTCAACTATTGCTTAATTCAATAACAAAGTCTAATATTCAAAAACTTGTTTTAACTTCAACAAAAATACTGTGACGATGGCATTCAATACATTTACATTCACAAGATAAAAAGTTTTGATAACAAGTTATCTATACATATTCATTTAGATGCACATCATGCTGAAAAGAAGGAACTAAAAGAACTACCAACAATCTACGACTAGAGTCAATGGCTATATGGTGGTCGGTTGTTGACCTTGTAATTAGCCATTGAGAATATTGGGTTTTTCGAATACATATGATATGAATGAATAATTGCCTGGTAATGAATAAAAGAATAACAAAACAAATAAATAAATTTACAAAAAAAACTAGAAATTTAACTATGTTTATCTCTTTCAATTATTTCATTTCTATTTTATCATACTCATAATTATATTACATGTCAAGAAATCTTCGGGGTACAATATCTCCTTACCTATTACGGACTCTGAAGCTGGATACTCTGTGATTAGAGGTTCTGTTGAAGTGATCTTATGTTATCGTATGTTACCTCAACCAATCTTCCAATGCTATATCAATAATTCATAATTATCTTTTGTAATGGGTCTTTAAACCCTCAACATCTCCGCAAAGGAAACTCACCTGATTATTTGAATCTACATTCTTGTAATAACTGAACTTTCTTTACTAATGGTTTAAGGTACAAACTATTATGGTGTAATCAATAATCATCCCCTTTCATGCCTCCACCTGGCGTGGTTACATCTTCAATCATGCAATCCATATGATGCATGGCAAATGAGTAACATATGTTGGAAGTAATTTATTTTGCGCACTATTTATTTCATGAAAATTATATACCACTTAGGTTTAACTTTCCATATGGATTTCTTCTAACAATCATGCAAGTTGCATGCCTGACCAATAATGTCTACTCTAATTTAGCCTTATCACAAGAGACAAAACATTTATCTGTTATTGGATCCATTTATAATCATGTCAATTAAATATCATAAAAGTACTAAACACATAATATAACAATAACATCTATGTGTGCCAATCTCTAACTTGATTCTTCAATATACATCTCTGTATAAATATGCATATCAATACTAACTTATTTTTTTATACTTATTTTAGAAGATTTAACTTCTCACAATACAATCTGACCTTATTCCTTATTCTAATCAAACCTTCATAAAACTTTCATAAGTCATAGTTATAGTGTTTATATCACTACAACAATTCAAAGTCTAGCAAGAAGTTTTGTTTGAAACATGAATATACCCGAAGTTCTTATAAGAAACATTTGAATGTTCTTCGCAACAAAGAACATGAATAATCAAGAATTGGATTAGATTTAACTTGAAAATCCAATAGCAAAAGGAGGGATTTCATTGAATAATGTGTTAATCTTCATGCAAGCTCTGATCTTCTTGCATTGTTGTTTACTAGGATGGTTAACCACACCTAAAGTGATAGAATTCATGTACGGATCAAGAACATGAAAAAGGCAAACACAAAGAACATACGAAGAATGCTAAGAACGTGAGGTGCATATCAAGAATGCAAAGAACATACAAAGCATGCAAAGAACACATCAAGAATGTGAATAACATAACGTGAAGCACATATGAAGTACATACGAACAATGCTAAATACACGAAGAATGAACAAAGACCGTGTGAAAGACATACAAAGAATGAAAAATCATGAAAAGCATATGACAAACGTGAAAAACTTACTAAGAACATGAAGAATGTAAGTAAGTTGAAATTACGACATAATTTCCTATTATAACTGGTGATATTTCAAAGAAAATTTTATAAAGTTTTCCCTTATATAAGGTAGTACTTCAAAGAAAATTTTAAAAAAGTTTATTCTTATAAAAGTGATATTCGAAGAAACATCAACAAAGTTTTATAAATAATGAATTGAAAAAGGAAATGACGAAGAATATGTATACCTCGCGTCATTGGTGGGTTTATCATGTGAAGAATCACATTTTTACCAATGGTAGAATCACCCTCACCTAATTAAGTAGGATATTACTCAAGCTTATACATCAAATAATAACACCACTATTAGCATGTAGTGAAAAATCGTTATGCTACATATCATGGGTGAGTGAATTATGTGAAGGATCACATGTTCATCGGTGGCAAAGTCGTCACCAATCTAGTAAGATGTACTCATGTTTCTTCCTTATTTGTTTATACTAATATACAAAAGAAGGAGCTTGAAAAGCTAGCTCATGTTAGATCTACCTGCCTCCTACCCAAAGCTTGATAAGAGAGGCACATGAATTATGTGAAGGATCACATGTTCATTGGTGGCAAACTCGTCGCCAACTTTTCTCCTTCTTCCCTCTTCTTTCCAGTGTGCTTCCCTTATGCTTCGTCATCACATCCTTCTCCTTCTATAAGCCTGTCACCCCTAGCCATCAGTGTAGAGTATGGAATGGAAGGGTAGAGAATGAAGGGATATGGGAAATTTATATGTCTCCATCTCTCCTATGTGGCATTCCACTCATCACCCAGTCATCGTGACAAGCAGAATAACAAACGGCTTATTGTGTAGTATGATGATGTGACATCCACCAACCATATCATCATATAAACTATCTACAATACGACTCGTCATTTTTCCCATGTATAGCACGGAGCACATGATTTCGCTAATGATGTTTAATTAATGTTAATCATAATTAATTATATTTAGGGAAAAATGTGTATGCCCCCTAGGGGGAGCTAACTTAGCTCCCCCTCCCTTTTTGACATAATTTTTTTATTTTTTTTGAAATCTAAAACCGTGTAAATTCATTATTAAATCACTTTATTATGCTATTAAAATTTCATGCGAAACAGAGACTCCTACGACCTCCATCCAAATGGGGTCGATTTAAAAAATCCTGTTACCGTTAAAAAATGACTGTCTGGATGGAGGCCATAGGAATCTCTGTTTCGCACGAAATTTTAATGACATAATATAGGGATATAGTGATGAAATTCCACGGAAGAAAATTTCAAAAAATAAAATAAAAAAACCGGGCGAAATGGGGCGGGGGGAGCCAAGTTAGCTCCCCCCAGGGGGCAGCCCCATTTATCCCTTATATTTAACTACAATATTACCCATTAATTCATGATTAAGCTCATAATCATGATTAATAAACTTAATTTTTATATGTCTCTTTAACTATCATGATTAATTAGTCATAACGATAAAGGTTAGGGTTAATGATGGGTTTAGCCAATACCAATCTCCCTTACATCAAAAATTCATAGTAATTCATAACAATCTCCTATTGGCATGAAACAAGCTTTCTTGGATTCGTCTTGTCCAATTAGATTGATATTATGAAAGATGGGATTTAGGGAATTTACTTTCTTACAATAGGAGCATCTATCATTTCATCGTATTCTTCGTTAAGACAAAGAGTTTTCTAATGAACTTCATTGGGAACCATATTTGTAGATACTCCAAAGGAATATGATCTATATCAACTAGCTTCTATTTTGAGGTAGATTATTTGATGCCTAGTTGATGTCTTCACCATTCTAATCATCATCAAGTATTATATCATTGCATCTCACAAGATTCTTGTCTATAGTGTCATACAACACACAGTCAAGCTCATCCTATCTATATCCCACAAAAATGCACTTTGTGATCTTCAATTCCAATTTGGATCTGTTATCTATTGAAACATGCATAAAGACTTTGCAACCATATACATATAAATGCTCAAAAGAAACATCATTTTCATAGCATGCTCTATTGGGAATATCTCCATCTAAAGCAATGTGTGGAGACAACTTGATCACATGTATTGTAGTATTCAAGGGTTCTTTCTAAAAGGAATTGGGTAGCGTTGTTTCAGAAAAGTTGGAGCTTGAATGCCTCCAAGCTAATCATATTCATCCTCTCACCAACACCATTAAATTGAAGAGTATCACGGAGTCTTCTAATGTTTAATTATATGAGACATGCAATACATGTTAAAGGGTCCCATATATTCCATGTGCATGCACTGCACCTTATTTCTTGTATGCCTCTCTACGAGTGCATGGAGTCTTTAAATACACCAAATATGTAATCCTTCCTCTTTAGTTTGTATATCCATATCTTCCTGAAAAAATGTCAATAAAAGTGACAAGAAAAAGTGCACCATCAAGAGAGCTAACCTTCAGAGGATCACATCAATCATGAGAACTAATTTTGGTGTATGTTCTTTTATTTCTTTCCTTGGGAGGCATGGTGGGTTTACCTTAGAACGTAACTTTTGACTACTTTCAGATCGATCAATAAGTGCATCGCACTATGTTTTTGTTCTTGACTCTTGAAAGGAGATTCTTCCTGATCATATATATATATATATATATATATATATATATATATATATATATATATATATATATATATATATATATTGATGGGGCTGCCCCCTGGGGATAGCCAACATGGCTGTCCCGCCCCATTTTTGGGTAAATTTTTTTATTTTTTTGAAAAATATCGTCATGTATATTCATCCTTATATCCCTCATATATGCCATTCGAATTTCGTCACAAACAGAGACTCCTACGGCCTCCATCCAGACATGGTCGATTTAAAAAATCCTCTGACCGTTTAAAAAATGACGTCTGGATGGAGGCCGTAGGAGTCTCTTTTTGCAACGAAATTCGAATGACATATAGAAGGGATATATAGATGAATATACATGGTAATATTTTTCCAAAAAAAAATGCGAAAAATGGGGTTGGGGCAGCCATGTTGGCTACCCCTAGGGGGCAGCCCTATTTTAGGGGGCATACACATTTTACCCATATATACATATATATATATATATATTTATTTATAGGAATTTTATCCAGAGGGCACTGTGCCCATTTTATACAAAATGAGCCCTTATTCCCAACCGTTGGATTAAATCATGCGATCCCATGATTATAGGAACCACGATTGTAACCGCCATTTTTGTAAAAATGAAAAATAATTACATTCCTTAATTAGCAAATGAGTCACTTCTTCTCGCGTCATTTTCTATCGTGGAAAAAAACCCCTTCTTGTCATTCGCGAGAGCTTCGAGCGATTCTTTACTCGTAATCTGGAACCAAAGGTACTTTGATTTGCAATTTATAATTTTTTATATGTTTTTCGTTACATGTTTGAGAAACTAATATGTATTTAATAGGTTCGTGTATGGATAATTCGCGAGTAGATTTTGATCTTGATACGTATGATTCAACGATGAAAGACGACTTTGTCCATGGTTCAGAAAATGAAGACTATTTATGTGAATTAGAAGATGAAGGCAGTCTTTTCGATCTGATTGATGTCCACGAGAACTCTGGAAGATTAGAGATTTTATATATATTTTATGTAATCATATAAATTTTAATTTCAAGTTGTTCATTGTATCATTGAAATTTGGCTATTGTATCATCATCAAATTTAAATAAGATCTAGTATTATATAAGCATCTTTTAAGTATCTGTAAGATCTCAGAGTAAACAAGTAATATACGTAAGATCAAATATCGTAGCACATGTAAACATCAGTAAGATTTATTATGACACAAGTAATATTTTTATATTCAATAGTAATATTTGCAAAAGAATCAGTAAGCACTAGTGTAGCACATGTAAGTATCAGTAAGATTTATTATGACATAAGTAATATTTTCATTTTCGATAGTAATATTTGCTAAAGAATAAGTAAACTCCTATGTTTCAGATTTATCAGTAAGTTATATGGTATCACGAAGTAATATTATCAATGTCATTAGTAATAACTGCAAAAGAATAAGTAAGTATCAGTAAGCTATGTTATGACACGAGTAATATACATAAATCAATAGTAGCACTAGTGTAGCACATGCAATTCTCGGTAAGCCTTATTATGGCATAAGTAATATTTTCAGTTTCGATAGTAACTTTTCCAATAGAATAAGTAAGCTCTTATGTTTCAGATGCATCAGTAAGTAATATGATATCACGATGTAATATTATCAAACTCATTAGTAATAACTGCAAAAGAATACGTAAGTATCAGTAAGCTATGTCATGACACACGTATTTTACATAAATTCAATACTGATACTTTAAATACGTAAGAATACGTAAGTATCAGTAAGCTATTGTATTAGTAAGTTATGCAATATCATGATGTAATATTAGTAAACTCATTAGTAGTAATTGCAGAAGAATACGTAAGTTCAGTAAGCATACTGATGCTTTAAATATGCATACTGATACTCTTTTTATGATTTATTCTTTTAGTCAATGATGAATATAATAGCGTTGAAGATTTAAATTATGACGATTCCCCTATATCAGTTGTTGATCCTGCTATTATCCCTCGAGAGGGTCTCTCTTTCTCAAACCTAAAGGAATGTGAAATGTTCTATGAGAAATATGCTACTGAACTTGGCTTTAATATTAGGAGGAGTAGCACCAAATATTGTTTTGATCGAAAAAACAAAGTTAAGAATCTTTCTTTTAAAAAATATGTTTGTTGGAAGGAAGAACAGTATGTTCAAAA
Source organism: Ottelia alismoides (assembly GCA_037367405.1). NCBI lineage: Eukaryota > Viridiplantae > Streptophyta > Magnoliopsida > Alismatales > Hydrocharitaceae > Ottelia > Ottelia alismoides. The sequence goes on from JAZKJV010000429.1 coordinate 736,541, forward strand.
TGCCAAAAAAAGAAAGATATCATCGAGCCTGTCAGTGGTAGACGCAGAAGCTAATCTTGATGGAATAGACAGCGAGGGTAGACGATGTGGAATAAGCCGTTGTGGTTGTAAGGCAAAGTTGTGTGTTAAATTAAATAAGATATCTAAACAGTGGGATGTGGTCTCATTCGTTGAGGAACATAAGCATAAACTTGTTTCTCCAAGTAAGAAAAAGTACTTGAGACTGAATAGGAGAATAACTAAGGCCACAAAGAATCTACTAGCTTCTATGTCTCAAGTGAACATCCCTACTGCCAAACAAATTGCTTTTTTGGACAAACAAAGTGGATCTGACGAACGCATTGGTTCTATAGCCAGAGACATATACAATTTGAAGCGTGATCAGAAGGAAGAAATTGAAGGTCATGATGCTGTTATGTTGTTGGAACATCTTGAATATTGCAAAAGCATTACACCTGAATTTTTTTATGTGTACAAGCAAGATGAGGATTTGTGTTTAACTCATTGCATGTGGATAGATTCTTATTCTATGGAAGATTATAAATTGTTTGGAAATGCTGTTACTTTTGATACAACATACGATACAAACAAGTATAAGCTCATTTTTGCTTCTTTTTGTGGAGTTAACAACCATAAACAGACTGTATTCTTTTGCAACGCATTCTTAATGAATGAGACAAAGGAGTCTTTTGTATGGCTTTTTAAAAATTTTCTGATGGCGGTTAATGTCGCTCCCAAGACAATTATTACTGATCAGTGTCCATCCATTAATGCTGCTATAAGAGAAGTCTTCCCCTCTACCAAATATAGATATTGTGGTTGGCACATTACAGCTAAAATGAAGAAGATGATTGGTTTAACAAAGAAAGCTGATATAGCAATTCCTGCATTGAATAAGATTATTTGGGGGGCAAAAAGTGAACAAGATTTTGAAGCTGAGTGGGACAGAATAGTTACAGAATGTAATTTAGACAAAAATAGATGGATTAATGTTATGTATCGTATCAGGAGAAAGTGGGTGCCTATTTACATGAGAAGTTATTTTTTTGCTGAGATGAGAACAACACAGAGGAGCGAGAGCATGAATTCATTCTTGACTAACCATGTCAATCAGCTGAATAGTTTATATGAGTTCATGACTAGATTTCAAACCGCAGTTGAAAGAATCAGAGAGCATGCTAATAGGATGGATAATGAAAATGAGAATAAAATTCCTAAGTTGGATACGCAGTGGAGCATTGAAAAACAATTTTCTGAGCATTTCACAAAGACCGTGTTTTATATGGTTAAGACAGAGCTTTTGGAAGGTATTGAACTAAATGTGATTCCATTTCCTTCTGTTGATGATGTTATACAATTCAGAGTATATCCTATTGGGAGGATTGAAGATTTCAACAGAGTTACTTTTCATGCTTGTTACAATAAATTCAAATGTGATTGTATGAAAATGGAATCAATGGGTATTCCTTGCAGACACATTATTAGTGTTTTAAAACACACTGATGCGTTAGAAGTTCAATCCTCCCTTTTATTGAATAGATGAAAGAAAGATATCAAGAGAAATGGTTACTACCCACTATTAGGAGGAGAACAGTGCAAGATGATAATAGTCAATTAAGGGTATTGGCAAATGAACTTATTAACGAAGATGATGGCAACAAAGAAGTATATGATTACATTAAGAAGGTCCTTATAGATGCTTCTGAAGGAGTCAAAGCTATTAAGAGCAAAAGGATCATTGTAAATGTTGAAGATGTCCATGATGTTAATAAAAAATGTGATAAGACAGTATTTGTTGTAAAAGATCCTAATGTAGCAAAACCAAAAGGGTCTGGAAAAGGTGGTAGACCAAAGGGCAGCACTAATAGATTGAAATCAATTAGTGAAGAGAATTCGTCAAAGGGTAGACAATGCAAATTATACCACAAAATTAATGCAGGACATGATTCAAGGAATTGCCCTTCAAAATCTTAATATAATGCATGGTGGTAAGAAATAATCTTATTCATATGGTTTATATAGTACTTTTAGTATATTAACGCTATGATAACAATATGTATATTTTTTCCATTACACAGTTGGTTACATTATCAATGTGCTGATATTTGAAAGTTTTGAAGTCAGATGTTATTCAAAGGAATGAGAAGACTGATGGTAAGATAAATTCTTATTCATATGGTTTATACTGTACTTTTAGTATATTAACGTTCTGATAACACTATGTATATTTTTTCCATTTCACAGGTGGTTACATAATCAATGCAGCTGATATTTGAAAGTATTGAAGTCAGATGATATTCAAAGGATTGAGAAGACTGAAGCTTATTTTCGCATACCCCATTGCACTTTATAGAAGAATTTCCATTTTTTTATGTTCTCCTTCTTTGTAATCTTTCTAAATTGTGTACTATTCATCAAGTATGAAGTTGTGTGTTTATGATCTGGTTGTAAGTTATTTTCTATTGTTCAATTTCCATTTGTAATTTACAAGTATGTATAAGTAAGTTGGTACTTGTCAATGGTCTTGTAAGTATGAATCATGTTTCAGTAAATTTCGTGAATGAATCAGTAACTTATGTCTCCCACATGTTTTAGTAAGTTTGGAACATGTATCAGGAACTTTGAAGAATGAATCAGTAAGTTAATTTTATTAATCAGTATATATTACCCATATTTTCTTTGACGTATGCATCAGTAAGTATGAAGCTTGTATAAGTAATTTTGTAAAGGACATCAGTAAGTTCCATCATTATAAACGTAAGTATCGGTAACTTAAATAATAAGTAAGTTTTTATGTATCATAAAAAGTATGCATAAGTAAGTTTTTTATATCAGTAAGATATTAGTTTATTCAAGTAATATTTCCAAAATCAACCTTAATTTTTTATGTAGTATATGTAAGCAATAGTAAGTATTAGTAAGTTTTTATGTAGTATATGTAAGTTCTTATTGTTCACTTTTCGTTAGTAATTTCCAATACTGTATAAGTAAGTTTGCTGAAGACATCAATAACATTCATCATTATAAAACGTAAGTATCAGAAACTTAGATAATAACTACGATTTTTTGTATCATATATAACTATAAGTAAGTTACTAACATGTCACAAGTACTATTCTCAAAATCATTAGTAAATTATTACGCATCATTTGTAAGTATTAGTAACTTATAGCATAATATATTTTAATCCGTAAGTTCTTAGCTTATTCAAGTAAGCTTTTCAAAATCAACTTTAAGTTCAAATAGTAGTATATTTAAGTAGTATTAAGTTATACAATACTCAAGTAATATTGTCTAAAGCAATAGTAACTTTTTTATTTAGCATTGTATGTATCAATAACTTAATGCATCTGTAAGAATCAGGTAGTAGACGAATGTATCGTCTGTAATAATTTCAACAATCAACAACCATCAAAATTTTCTCATTCATAAAGAATTTCATGTTCAAAAGAAAGATACTACATTTAAATTTTGAACAGTACATGTACATATTTACATCATCTCTATATACATGTCTAAGATATCACATTTCTGTTAATCTTTCTTCTGAACACTTGTAAGTAGTATAGCTACTATCTCCGCACGAAACTTGGGGATATCTTCGTGTCGGAACACTGGATCTTTTCCTTTGCAAATAATTCCATATACTTCATTACATAAATCCCACAATCAATGGAATCACTTCACTGCATTGGGATTCCTTTTTTTATCTCTACTGGCCACTTTTCAAGGTACTCTCAAGTAAATATCCAGAAGTATTCTGCCACCCAATCAACCTAAGTGTATTGTTAAGGAAATATGTTAGTAAAAAAATATATCAAAAATGGATGTATCACAAAATTTTATATCTTTTTACCCATTTTCTAACATTCATGAGGTGTTTTTTCATCCCGGCAAGTGAATTGTATGAAATGAATTTCTTCTCATCAAAATCAGCCACGAGAAGATGCCAATGATTGGAGGTGTGGATTACACAAAAGGCTTTTTTTACACTATCAAACATTGTTCTTGTGCATGAGAACAAATGATTTAGAGCCTCATAATCTTCTTCTGTTGCTTCTTTTACAGTCTTTGGGAACAATTGCTGAAATAAATAATATTTAGTTAATATAACTTAAATTAAAAACAAAAAATAGTTAAGTACTATTACCATTTGAGCCGTATTTGCAAAAATAAATGGGCATTCCACGTCACTTTCTTGATAAGATTTGTAAAGCACATCCATGAACATGTCCAAAATCACATTTATTACCATTTTGTTATAAAGTAGGTCTTCAATGTGTATTCCATTGCAAAAGTTGTCTCCTGGACCATGGTAAGTTGCTCCCATACTGAAATGTAAGTTAAGTTGTAACATTACAAAAAAATCAACATAAATATATTATGAAATGGGTCTAATAAATTAAGTAATTCTCCCCTTACTTGGCGACAGGATCCTTCAGAAATTCATGAATGGTTCCTCTCTCTGATTCAGAAATTGCATCATATCCAGCGTAATCGATGCGATTTAAATTGTAAACCTATAAATAAATTTAAGAAATTATCATTATTTTGTGTTATTGCGTCATCTCAATTTCTTACTTTTGAAGCATCACCAAAAGAATTTAAGCATTTGTATTTATGTAAGCATTTGTAAGTATCATTAAGATATTAAAACAACATAAGTAATATTCTCAAATGCGTCTGTAAGTTTCTTTGTATAATTTGTAAGAATCATTCAGTATGAAAATTACGCACCCAATATTTCTAAGATCGACAGTAACTTCTTAAGTGTCATCTCTAAGTATCAGGTACCGAAAGACACTAGTAACATTATATGTATCAACAGTAAGTTAATATGTAAGTATTTGTAATTTAATTTTTGACAGAAGTAATAATATATAAATGAACAGTTACTAAATTTTTAGCATATGTAATTTATTAAACTACCATCATTTCAATGACACTAAATAAAAAAAATTAAAAGCAACAGTATATGTAAAGTATGGTAGGATGATTTCATACCTCCAAAGCTTGTTCTTTGTTGTCTTCAATCTTTGGAATTTCATCTTCATCTTCTACCGTCATCACTTCTTCAATATTCTTTTTTTCAAGCTTTCTTTTTTTCATTACTATTTTCTCCTTCATTGGGATGGTTTGTGCTATTTCTTCTTCCTTTATTGCTCTTCTAGACTTGACCCTTTTTGACATGCTGCTAGGAGTAATAAGCTTCTTGCTTCTACCCCTCTTTGGAACACATGGTTTAATTTTGCCACGATCTTCAGAATCCTCCTAAATTCCAAGATCAAAGGATGGTGATTCGATCTTTTTTGTGATATTATTTTGGTCTTCTTGATCACCAACCTTTGTTGTCTTCTCCTTATGTTGCTTTACACTAACTGATTTTGTAAAGAATTCCTCAAACCATTGCTTTAGAATAAAGATTTCGACGTTCAGCTTCTCATTCTCCCTCAATGTATTCTTATATTTTTCTTTCATGTTTTTGTACTCATCCAAAGTGGGCATCTGAGAAATGAAACTCTCCAAATCACTTATTTTCTTCTTGTGTTCTTCACATTTACACTCTGGTGTATTTTGATGTTGAGCAGTCTTCAAAATTGATGTCATTGAACAATCATCAAGTTGCCGTTGTTGTGGTACAATGACACGCAATGCATAAGCAGTTGATATGAAACCCTCTGTTACGAAGGTTTCATAATCAAATATGAATTCATTTGGATCAATCTTGAATAGCTCTTTTTCTTCATAGTCTAGCTGGACAACAATCTAATGCAAGGAAATATATTTAGCCATCAATATGCAATATTAATTCTAATAAAAAGTATCATTTCAAGTTAAATTAATAATGAGAAGCATTAACATTTTACGCATTTATCAGGCTGTCAGTAGATTTCAAATCAGCAAAATTGACGCAGGAAGTAAATTTGAAGTAATCAGTAAAATATTTGATTCATATGAGACATGTATCATTTAATTTGAAGCATGAATTAATATTACTAAGATATTACTTCTCACATGTAACTATTTACCATAGAATATTTGAACAATTCTACATTAATTATGAAGCGTGTATAAGTAACTTTGATTAAGGCAACAGTAACTAAAGTCAATTTTTCAGTAATTTTACGAATTAGACGAGAAATAACAATTGGAGTATGTATGATTAGTAATTTTGAATGATCCAGCAGTAAGTTTTCTTTAGTTATTAGTAACTATTTTCAATATCGCATATTTCATGAATGCATCAGTAACTTCATAACTTGTATACGTACGTGAATTGTTCAAAACTTGCATTAGTAAATTGCTTTAGTAACTTGCATCAGTAACTTCCAAACTTACTTCAGTAAGTATTTGTGATTTATTGATAAATATTTTCAATATCGCTTTTTTCATTAATGCATCAGTAACTTCAAAATTTGTATTTGTACGTGAATTGTTCAAAACTTACATCAGTAACTTGCATCAGTAACTTGCATCAGTATCTTAAAACAGTAACTTACAAAACTTGCATCAGTAACTTCAAAAATTATATTCAATATTAAAATCAATAATGAAAATGTCAATAAAATTATGTTACCTGATCTTCATCAAAGTTCATGAATTGTTCGATGGTGACTTTGCAAGGAGTTGACCATTTCCTAATTCTTGGCAAGAGATTTTGATTCAATGCATGTGTTGGAAATAAGTGCTCTAGAGCCCATGCCTTAAAATAATTTAACATAATTAAATATTTGGTAAATATTTATTAAAAGCAAACTAGTAGTTAGAGATTAAAAAAACTTACATATAAACACGCTGCACATCCAGTTAAGTAGCCAACTGTGCCTTTCCCATCAGATGATGAACGCTTCCTCATTTTTTCCACTATGTCTTTCAAGCGTTGCATTATCATAGTCCCAACTGCATTAGACCAATTGAAGAAACGTGTATCTTCAATTGAATCTATGTAATTTAGTAGGACCTTTGGGAAGCAGAAGTTCGTTTCGGGGAATAGAAATGTACAAAACATCAATGATATTAGACATCTTATGTACATTCTATTTGAATGATCATCTTCTTGAGATCTTAAAGATTCAAGCATGTCACAAATGTTATGACGATTTAATAACATGCTTGGTTGGCAAAATTGCTCTTCGAATGAACTTGGCCATTCAAACGAAAAATCCCTTAGTTGTATAGGAAATCCTGATGAAGGCAACCCCAAAATCAAGCCTATGTCATGATCTGAGAATATGAGTTCTTTCTCTCCAAACTTGAAAATCCGATCTCCTTGATATCTTTGAACAATAAAGTCCAATACTTGATAATTAATATCAAGTTTTGTAATTGATACTAATCTTGAGAAAGCGGATTTATCGATCAACTCCTTATGCCTTCCAGTCAACTTGTTGTTACCAAGATATGTTACAAATTGTTTTATGTAACATCTGTGTTGGACGCAATATCTCGCTGCAATAATGAAATTAAAACCATTTAAGATTTTGCATATAAAATAGGCTTTTCTTAACTTACAATCTTAGTGGATATTTTCTAACCTGGCAATGGTTCTATCTTTGCATCATCCTTTACATTTGTAAGACTCAAAACTGATGCTCTTTCTACACAGCACAAAAGTCTGTGAATAGTAAGTTATGATATTAAGTATTACCATTTTGTATGTTAATAAGCAAACTTACCAGTGGTAATTTCAGTAGTTTTTTCTCCCTCAAATGTTGTATCTGTAATAAGTTACTTGTTAAGACATAATTGACTTATATTATATATTTTAAATTAAAAAATAACAAAATTACCACTTGCAGAGTCCATAGATCCTTTTTTTACATTTTGCGGTGTTCGTCTCTTGTAAGAAACATCAAATGTTTTTGCTTGTTCCATCTGCAAAATAGTAAATGAAATACTAATCTCAATTACTGATATAAGAATTTTAATGATTTCAACAGGAACATCAAGTATTAACTAATTTACTGAACCATAAATTTGAGATATATTCAGTATTTCTTTGTTAAGCTTCATTAAAATTAGGCAATGGTAAGATAAAAATGCAACCGCAAAAGTAAAAAACTAGACTTAATTGTAAAGAATTAGTAAACATATGTATGCAACTATTGGAAACATCTTTCTCATTATGTTATATGCATGCAGCTATTGGATTCATACGAAAGTGTTAAAAGTTGAAAGGATTTTTTTTCGTAATCCTAATACGTATAATTCCTAAAAAAAACTCATTTAGAAAGTAACCTAGCATTACAATGGAAGATGACGGTTGTTAATCTTTCACTAACCGTGCTTGACCGTGTTTAGCCTTCTCCGCCCTCGTTGCAATCGTCGAGAAGGTCTTCACTGCTCCGCCGCGATCCGAGCACTCTCGCCTGAAGTAACTTTTTGAAAGTTAACCTATCTTGTGTTTTATGATAAGGCGGTAAAAAGTAATTTATTGGAAAAATAGTTTATAATATCATGATGGTAATATTATATATATGGCAAGTAACTTTTTGTACTTACACAGGTAACTTTAAAGTCATACTATATTTTTTTCATTATCAATTAGTAAGTTACAAGCATGTACCAGTAAGTTCACGATGCTCATTGGTATCAGTAATTATGATACTTGAATCAGTAATTTCATGCTTCACAAAAGTATTCGTAAGATCGTAACACTTATCAGTAACATTGAAGAATGCATTAGTAAGATTATTTAATGAATAAGTAACTATTTCCCATATCACATTTGGAGAATACATTCAGTAAATTTGAAGGTTCTATCAGTAAGTTAGATGAAGACATTAGTAATTTCCATCATCTTATCAGTAACTTTAATATCAGTAAGTTAGATGAACACATTAGTAAGTTCCATCATCTTATCGGTAACTTTAATCTTTAAACTTAAAATAACATTAGAGTTATGGTTCTAATATTGGAACATGTATCAGTAACATTGAATAAGGCAGCAGTAACTTACAATTTTAATCTGTAATATTGATGTATCATTAGTAACTTTCTAAATCTTATCTATCAGTAATGTTCTTACTTCTCAAATTTAATTGTAAGATCATAACACGTATAAGTAACATTGAAGAATGCATCAGTAAGTATATTTAATGTATCAGTAACTATTTCCCATATTACATTTGGAGAATACATTCAATAACTTGGAAGGTTATATCAGTAAGTATGATGAAGGTTTCAGTAACTTCCATCATTTTATCAGTAATATTAATTTTTACAATAAGCTTAACCTGAGTTATTCTTGTAAATTTTGAATATGTATCAGTAACTTAGAATCATCAAGCAGTAAGTTTACTTTATTTATAAGTAACTATATTTAATATAGAATCTTAGAAGCGATAACATATTTGTTCTTAAACGAAAAAATCAAATGATAAATCATTTCAAAATATTTGAAGCGATAAACTATCTGTTCTTAATCCAACAAACAAAATTTTTCTTACTATCAGTACCTGTACATGATTTTTTAATAAGTCTGCATCAAAATTTAGTAAGATCTGAATCGGAATTTAAATATGTTTAAATTATAGGAAACAAAATATTTTCAAAATGTTCTTCAAAGACGACTATACATAAAAACTTACTGATGTCGAAGATGAAGCGACCTCAAAGCGACCTCGAAGATGAAGGCGTACGAAAGAAGGTATTGGCTTTGTTTGATCGCCGTTCTTCGAAAACGCAATAAGGAAACGCTATTTTGTTTTTGTTAATCATGTGAACAAATGGCGTCAATTAAATTAATTTACCTTCCATAATTCTCGCGATATCAGTTATTGTATTCAAAATATGTCATATTTGAAATTATCATCGAAATTTTATTAAGACCTCACGATTTTAATCGGACGTCTACAATTAGGGGTACATTAATTGCTAAATGGGCACAGTGCCCTCTAGATAAACCCTCTATATATATATATACATGGTAAAATGGGGTTGGCCCCTGGGAGTATCCAACTTGGCTACTCCCACCCCTATTTTTCCCTCATTTTTTATTTCTTTGGAAAATAAAAATTTGTATATTCATCACTATATCCCTCTAGGGTAAAATGGGGCTGCCCCCTGGGAGTAGCCAACTTGGCTACTCCCACCCCTATTTTTCCCTCATTTTTATTTTTTTGGAAAATAAAAAATTGTATATTCATTATTATATCCCTCTCACATTCTATTAAAATTTCGTCAGAAACAGAGACTCCTAAGCCCTCCATCCAGACGCCATTTTTTTAACGATCGCAGGATTTTTTAAATCGACCATGTTTGGATGGAGGCCTTAGGAGTCTCTGTTTCTGACGAAATTTTAATAGAATGTGAGAGGGATATAATTATGAATATATAAATTTTTATTTTCAAAAAAATAAAAAAATGAGGGAAAAATATGGGTGGGAGTAACCAAGTTGGCTACTCCCTGGGGGCAGCCCCATTTACCCCTCTCTCTCTATCTATCTATCTATCTATCTATCTATCCATATATATATGTCCTTTTTTCTCATATGGTTAAGTCTTCTACGACACAATTCGATCAAATTTATATCGACGGTTTGTATTTATTGCAATCATGCAACTGCATAACAAAGAGGTTATTATCACACTTCTTTCCTTCCATAGAGAAGTACCCTTGGTAAGCTTATGTTATCTACTACCAAGTATATTGCAATAGTCCTTGTCATCAAGTTTCCAGTTGAGGCCAAGTTCAATGCATATTTTATCTTCAAAAGAATACAAATTGCATTCTAGATATTTGAACTTATTCCTTCTTGTATCTCTTCCCTTTTAATCATGTATTTAGACTAATTTCGTGGCCAAAAACTCAAATTGTGAAGTAGAAACTTGATATTTTCTCATCATCTCATCATTCAGAACATCAGCTTTGACTATCTCTAAGGAAATGGCTCCATTAGGAACAGAGTTAGTGAGAAAAATTCCAAATTTCTCCCGTCTGGATGAGAAGCAAGTAGCAATAAAATCTAGAACTTCATCCTCAAGTTATATTTCCATGATGGAAAGTTGGCTTATAATTCCTAGGAAATTCATTCAAATGGTTAGAATAGAAGTATCTGAATAAAAATAGCCTTTTGTTCCCTATTTTCAAAGTATGCATGCTCTCCAATTTGGATGAAAGTATTCATGCATGAGTCTCATCTGAATATGATTGAATACCTCATGCATAAACTATGAGATAAATATGCAAACATGCTCATTCTCAAACTCTTTATTTCATCTCTCTTCGATTCAGAATTTTAGGTGGCAAAAACTAGAAGATATGTAACCTTCACAAATAACAAGTCTTTCATCTTATTTTTCAAAAATTATAGTTAGTCATGTTCATATGATCATCATGCCGGTATTATAGTATATCTTATCAACCATGTTGTCTCTTATGGTGATCTTGAGCAGGAAATCTACATGGCATTACCAGAGGGATTCATGGTCAAAGGAAAAGAAAACGATCTGTGCAAACTAGAAAAAGTTTGTATGGATAAAGGCAGCCCCCAAAGCAGTGGCATAAAAAAGTTGTCATTTATGGGAGAGCACTTGTATCACTGTGTTTTCTACAAGAAATTTTCAATGATTTTGCTATTTTGTTAATGTATATTGATGACATGCTCATTGTAGGTACTAATACATCAAGAATTTAAAGTCTTAAGGAAGGATTGATCAATTCATTTTATGTGAAGGATTCGAAACATGCAAATCTAATTTGGGTATGGATTACATATGGTAGAGAGTCCAAAAGACTTTAATTGTTCCAAGAGAAGTACATTCAGAAAGTACTTCAGAAATTCAACATGAATAAGTAGAAGCTCATAAGTACCCTTCTTGGAGAACACTTCAAGTTAAGCATCAAGCACACTTTAAGGATAAAAGAAGGAAAAAGTATATAGAGATGAATCCTTATGCACAAGCAGCAGAAAATTGTATGTACATTATGATATGTATAAGACCTAGTATTGCTTAATATTTTGGAGTTGTACGTAGGTTTATATCAAATCAAGGAAAAGAGCAATGGGATGTTATTAAATGTATCTTGAGGTATCTCTGTGCTTCTAACAACACATATCTTTGTTTTAAAACAAAGAAAGCATTTCTTCCATGTTGCATAGACTTTGGTACAACATGCGATATTTATGGTATAAGTTTCCATATATTGCTACTTGATGACATATGCATGCGGTAAAGTTTCATGGCAGTTGGTGTTTCATAAGGATGTAACATTGTATACTACAATGTAGAATTCGTTTCTGATAAAGAAGCAATTTAAGAACCCTTGTGGATGAAGAAATTCCTACGAGAACTAAATTTTATTGAAGATAAACATACCATTGTTTGTGACAAAAAAAGCACAATTCATCTTGACAAGAACTCTACCTTTATACAAGGTTAGAATACATCGAATGTAGGTATCATTGGATATGAGATGTGTTAGAATCAAAGCAATTTGTATGTAAAAGATCCTCCTAAATAATAATATTGATATGATGACAATGACTTTACCACTTGAGAAGTATAAGAGATTTTGTTACAGAGCAAGTTTGAAGTAATTCCCACATCGTCGATGAGGAGAGGATTTGTTAGGTAGATTCCCTTCCATGTGGGAGTTCAATCCTTAATAGGATATTTCTTAGTCCTGATAATAATGGGACTTAATTTGAGAAGAAGGCAAATTGCTTTTTTGGAATAGGTATGTACTCATCAAAGGCAATCGCTCAAGAGAAAAATCAAAGAGAGAAAGAGATCAAGAAGGGAAGTAGTTGCTCATTGCGGTGTAAGAGAGAAAGAGAGAAAGGAATGGTTCATGGGGTAAGAGTTAGCAAGTTTACGATGTCAAGGGGATAATTATGTTGTTTTAAAGGTGGAGAAGGTAATTTACAAAGTTTATAGGGTTCGTGGGGATAAATATCCCTATAATAAAATAACAAAGCCTTCTCCTACTATAAGTAGAGTCAGCTACATGGATTCTTGATCAAATCATGTTGAAAGATTCTATTATTTTTTACGTTGGTTGTCGATTACCTAACGCAACCCACACAAGGGGGGATTTGAACCCTGATCTTTTAGGTGGTATGCACACTACACTACCACCAGACTTTTTAAGTGGGTACATATAATCAAACATAATATATATATATATATAATATCAATCACAAAAAGGGTTACCAATCTTAGCAATCTTAAAAATAAAACTTACTCCGAACCAATCCACCCTTGTTACTAAACAATAAAGTGTAGAATCGTAGACATAAGAAAATAATAAGTGTGAATTACACAAATATAACCTATGAACACACAAAAACTGCATACGACAATTACAAATGAATATGAATATATTTGCATACTATGATAGCACAATAAAGATACAACATCATGCAACATTAAGCCTTGCACATTAATCGACAAAAATGACTAGAAGCTCTCGCATCCAAATCCTCGACTATCGAATGGATGAGTCCATGGTCGAAATTCTTCAAGTAGCTCTCAAGATCGTACTTGAACTGCAATTGCTCTCTGTTCCATCGCAACATGCGTTACTATCTGGAACTTAACCTCCATACCAATATCTCGAAGGACACCGAGCATTGGACCGGATTACCTTCTCCGACAATCCTACATGTCTCATCGTCCATGTTGAAGCTCTTCATTCTTTTCTTCTAGGTTCTACCTTCTTTTGCACTTCTTGGTCTAGAGATGGCACTAGCTTAAAAAATGGGAATGGTATCGCCCTTAAATTGAATGTTTTTTTAACCAACCTTAAATTGAATGATTCTTTGCAGTCACAATTGTTGAGGAACCAAATTATGATTTGTATGTTGGAAGTTGGAACTTTCCTTTTTTCAAAAATATATAGATATACCCTTACATTATCTTAAGGGACCAAACTAGGGTTACAATTCGCTATTTTGTATAGGTATTGTTTTAAAAGGTATTCATCTACTTTATATTAGAGTATCCATTCTGATGTATAAATATACATGTTAATGTATTTATAATTATACAGTGGTATGTTTTACATATAAGTGAGCCTTCGATAAGCGCATCAAGCCAATTATTTAAGGGTATGGTATACTTTTTAAATATGGCATCGCTCCATATCAAGATTTTTTAAAAGATAAGAATACAATAACACCTACATATGTTCTACATTTATTTTTTTCCATCCATATAACAAGCTTCATTTTGTTTATATGTGTATCAAATATTGAGTATCAGAAGGACATCGATCACTAGTAGATGTGGACGCAAACAAACGTGTATGTGTATCAAATATTATCATCTAATGTACTTATTTCACAATAGTCCTATCAAATATTATCGAATAAAATGATAGGTAAATTTGTGTATTAGAATGGATGTATGGATACACATTTTATGAATATTCAAATGATACTCATTTGCATCTTACCAGGGGTGAAATAATCTCCCCATGCCCCCATACGATAGGCAAACGGACGGTTGAGATGGAGACACAACATGCATCATGGTGCACATGTCATGTAACACGCTCCATTCCCTATAGAAGACTCGATGCTCAACCCTCGAGATCATCTCTTGACTCTACAAATACCTAGCAATAGTCGAGAGGAATACATACAATCGTCACTCGAAACATAAGAGAACAAAGAATGATAATGTATGCCCGATTGTCCAATAAAATACCGACATATACGAATCTGAGCGCGATGAGAAATCATGCTAAAGAGAGGTAAAGCTCCAACTACAAAGTCTTTGTATGTCTCATTCTAGAAGTGTATACTATCCTGAAATGAAAATTCAACTCGCTTCTCTTGCAAATTGGTTTGAAAAGCGAAGGGAAGCAACAGAATGAGCCAAAGTAGCCCAGTAATGGAGTAGAGGCATAAAACCATTAACAATTACTAAGCAAAGATATATGTGCAATTGGTTATATGCAACAACTTGTAAGCATCTCAAACAAGTAAATGAAATAGATGGTATCTCAAGGAGTCCAAAAAACTCTAGCAAAGCACATAGGCTAATCCGATTGAGCGGAAGAAACAAGGGTTTTTATCACTTATGCCATCTTAACTTATGCAATATCAGTTATGCCCTTCCTTTTCTGTAATGTCAAGTGTACCCTTGACTTGTTACAAAACTCGCAGTTAAGCCCTTCTGCTAAAGTAAGATAGGGGTATAACTGATATTACAAAAGGGCATAACTATGAGTTTTGTAAGTCATGGGCACAACCAATAGTACAAAAAAGGAGGGTATAACAGATATTGCAGAAGTTAAACCCAAGAAACAAAAACTCGATTATGCGTAAAGCATTTGTTATGGACATCACTGTTTACTTTGGACATGCTTATGTTTTTGAGATATATCATTATGCGTGCATCATAATCCCTCAGTAAGTTTTTACTTGGTTTTGCAAGAGTTGACAATTATACAAAACATGCATGCAATAACATTTTCCCTATATCTTGACATCTCATGTCATGTAGGATCTTCCAGTGTAAGCATTGGTATTTGGTTCAACTCTGCTCTCATCTAATGCTAGGGATTTTATAGCTTTATTTCAAGATGTAAGACATAGCCACTGCTTCCATGTGATGTTTCAAGTTAATCATGTTAAGAGATTTAACCATATCGAGATCATGGTATTAATTGCTGGAACACAGACTTGTATATCTTAAGTCGCAGGAGATTTAGGGTAAAACCTTTAAGTCAAGAAGACTACATCCTAAACCCTGCTACCCAAGGATAAACGCGGATAATGTAGGTTAAGTCACAAATTTCCCTTTCGAAGAAAAAAATCTGTCATGTTCCAAAACAATAGTACGTCTTACATAGTTACATGTACTAGAGCCATATAAAATGGAGAAGATTCCCCTCATGCGCATGCCATGGTTGACAAGGTGGAGAGAAACTCGACTCTCAAGGAATGTTTGTCCAACACTCCACACGAAGGAGAGGACATAATACATGTCATCTAAGTGTATGCTATGTACCCAAGACTTACCTCAATCAGAGGAGGAAAAGATTCAAAGATTTGGGAGGCGGCACTTGCCAAGGTAGCAAGGTGCAATGAGAAGCTTTCCACGACACGTCCGACCAAACCACAACATCGAATGCCCCTTCCTCACATCTCACCAATAATTTTATCTTCAATTCAGTCAAAACATCGTCTTTTCTAGGATCGTGATTCCTTAATGATCTAAACAAAGCTTAGAATCTCATAACTAAGGCATGGATCAACCCTTGCTAATAACCCATCTCATTGTTGCCAAAAACCATCATATAAGGATGATCATTTGTACATATCAGCACATGACCATAATTATACATCCTTACATCAGTTTCATGAGAACTCCAACATTTCGCTAACTGGTGTAGATTATACACAATCATTCCAACCATTTTCATGGTGTATATATTCTTTACAATCTTGCGCTAAGTTAACCATCTTATGTCACTCCAACCCATCTCACTTTTACACAACTTACCCTCAATTCATTTTAAGAGTTTCCAAGAACCTCTTTATCTCATCAGCAAAGTATACCTAAGACAAGTATATCTCATTGTCTAATCCACAATCTATTTATTTCATAAACCAGCCATAATCACCTCTCTCTCTCTCTCTCTCTCTCTCGCTATGCACCTGTCACACCTTCGTAACTCCAAATACCCTCAGTTCAATTGTGGTTGATACGTAAATTCACGATACATTTTGCAGAGTCCTACTTCATTTGATCCACACAAGGTCTTAGGATAGAAAGGAACTCTAACCTTCCATGGTTCAAAAGCATGCAAACTAGCTTGGAAATTTCAACAACAAAACAAGTTTTCAAAAACTTGAAATAATTTGTTTCCATCAAATTACCTCCCTACAATTTCAAATGCGTTAGGGATCAAGGTTTTAAAATAATAAGTTTTCAGTGCATTTTAGAAATTTGTTTCGTGAAGGTTTCAAAACAAGAGGTTTCCAAGGACTTCAACATAACTTGTTTTTCAAAGGATTTAAAAATTTTCACCTAAGTAGTTACCTGCCTGCAATATCAAGGGCCTCAAAACCCAAAAAGGCTTCAAAATAAAAAGTTTCCAAGAACTTTACTGAACTTTATTCCATATGAATCGCCTCACTTCGATTTCAAGAGCATGGGAGTACCTGATAAGGCTTTGAAAAAAACAACTTTCCCAAGAGTCCGTAAAATTTTTCCATATCAATGGTTTGCCTCGATTTCGAAAGTAACGATTAAGCGTAACTTATTTACTGACTCGTGGCCAACCTTCCATAATTGTGTGCCCGTGTTCATTTTTTTCACCTCATTCCCATTCTCGAGACGAGCAAACGGAATGTACAGATAAAAGGAAACTGATTGTTTTTTAAATATAAATACTCACCTCTAATCATGTCTTCCCATCCACCGCCACCACCACCAGAAGGGGATCGATGGCGAGGTCGAGAACCAAGCTGCAGTGGATCTCCAACGACTCGTCTCGACGTGCAGCATACAGGAAGCGCCGCAAGAACATCATGAAGAAGGTGAGTGAGCTTAGTACCCTTTGTGGTGTGCAGGCTTGCGCGATCATCTTTGGGGAGGGTGAAAGCAAGCCAGAGGTATGGCCAAGCGTCCCTGAAGCCAATGCAGCCCTCGAGCGAATGGAATCATTGCCACAAGAGAAGCATGTGAAGACTATGATGAACCAAGCAGACTATCTTGCAAGCTGCATCGAGAAGACATCTAAACAGATTAGTAAGATTGAGAGGCAGAATGACGAGACACATTACGATGCCCTTGTCTTCAAATGCCTTGAGAAGGGGCCTGAATTCCTGGAATCGCTCGACCTCAACACAACATTCCACCTCCAGAAGGCAGTGGATGCCATGCTTGTGAATGTGAGGCACAAGCAGGGGAGGCTTCAAGAGCACGCAGGTGCAACATCTTCGACGCCTTCCCATGCAACAACAGGACCGAGCACAGCAATGGCGATGATGAAAGAGGAAGATTGTGGCAATGATGACAAGATCAAAAGTGACTAGACAAAGCATGGCATCCTATACTCATGAATAAAGCATAAATAATTCATGCTAAGCATTATATCTATGATCATCATTAGATCTCCTTCTCCGTTTGTTTCTTTACCTTTTAAGGATAGAGCAAGTAATTGCATGATTGCATCAGTTATGGGTTTTGCATGTTACTGTCCGTGATGTTAGTTCTGCATGTTCTTCTTAAGGTAATAAATATTCACCTTTTTCGGATAAATAGCTGTGATCTTTTTCAAATAATATTTGCCCATCAGAAATATCTATATTCTTTGTGAAATACATTTGCAATGTTGAAACGAAAGGCAGATCTATTGTGAGAATGTTAGCAATGTGTCCCCTTCGTATGACTAAAGAGCTATGAAACAAATTATCAGGCTGCTGCATACAAATAGATTGTGTACCTTGAGCACATCAGATTCAATGCATATAGAGTAGAATATAAAAGAATATAAAGAATTCAATGGCACATGAGGAAAAAACAGGTGTATCTGATAATCAATTTCAAGTTTAAGAAGCCATGGTAATCTTCTCTCACGATTGTGACATAACTAATATTTGTGAATTGACTTGAAATGAAGTTGTCACTACGATGTGCATAAGAGCATTAAGGAGATTCACGATCTCTCAAATTATTCACATATTCACTTTATAAATAGGAAAATGATCTTATTCTAAGTATAGCAAAATATAAAGCATTCTACTTGCAATCATACACTTCAGTCAAAACCATATATAAAAGTTGATTTTAATCATATAATAGCTATTTCGAAAAAGAAACGACCTTGTGTGTAGTCATGGGCAAGGAAGGTCGTATCGATATTGATATCGTTATGGTCATCACTGTTATGGTCATCACTGTTTACTTTGGACATGCTTATGTTTTTTGAAATATAGCATTATGTGTGCATCATAATCCCTCAGTAAGTTTTTACTTGGTTTTGCAAGAGTTGACAATTATGCATGCAATAACATTTTCCCTATATCTTGGCATCTCATGTCATGTAGGGTCTTCCAATGTAAACATTGGTATTTGGCCCAACTCTGCTCTCATCTAATGCTAGGGATTTTACAGCTTTATTTCAAGATGTAAGACCTAACCACTGCTTCCATGTGATGTTTCAAGTTAATCATGTTATGAGATTTAACCATATCGAGATCATGGTATTAAACAGACTCGATTATCACTTAATTGTTGGAGTACAGACTCGTAGTATCTTAAGTCGCAGGAGATTTAGGGTAAAACCTTTAAGTCAAGAAGACTACATCCTAAACCCTGCTACCCAAGGATATTAAATGCGGATAATGTAGGTTAAGTTACAAACTTCCCTTTCGAAGGAAAAAGTCGGTCATGTTCCAAAACAATAGTATGTCTTACATAGTTACATGTACTAGAGCCATATAAAATGGAGAAGATTCCCCTCATGCGCATGCCATGGTTGACAAGGTGGAGAGAAACTCGACTCTCAAGGAATGTTTGTCCGACACTCCACACGAAGGAGAGGACATAATACATGTCATCTAAGTGTATGCTATGTACCCAAGACTTACCTCAATCAGAGGAGGAAAAGATTCAAAGATTTGGGAGGCGGCACTTGCCAAGGTAGCAAGGTGCAATGAGAAGCTTTCCACGACACGTCCGACCAAACCACAACGTCGAGTGCCCCTTCCTGACATCTCACCAATAATTTTATCTTCAATTCAGTCAAAACATCGTCTTTTCTAGGATCGTGATTCCTTAATGATCTAAACAAAGCTTAGAATCTCATAACTAAGGCATGGATCAACCCTTGCTAATAACCCATCTCATTGTTGCCAAAAACCATCATATAAGGATGATCATTTGTACATATCAGCACATGACCATAATTATACATCCTTACATCAGTTTCATGAGAACTCCAACATTTCGCTAACTGGTGTAGATTATACACAATCATTCCAACCATTTTCATAGTGTATATATTCTTTACAATCTTGCGCTAAGTTAACCATCTTATGTCACTCCAACCCATCTCACTTTTACACAACTTACCCTCAATTCATTTTAAGAGTTTCCAAGAACCTCTTTATCTCATCAGCAAAGTATACCTAAGACAAGTATATCTCATTGTCTAATCCACAATCTATTTATTTCATAAACCAGCCATAATCACCTCTCTCTCTCTCTCTATGCACCTGTCACACCTTCGTAACTCCAAATACCCTCAGTTCAATTGTGGTTGATACATAATTCACGATACATTTTGCAGAGTCCTACTTCATTTGATCCACACAAGGTCTTAGGATAGAAAGGAACTCAACCTTCCATGGTTCAAAAGCATGCAAACTAGCTTGGAAATTTCAACAACAAAACAAGTTTTCAAAAACTTGAAATAATTTGTTTCCATCAAATTACCTCCCTACAATTTCAAATGCGTTAGGGATCAAGGTTTCAAAATAATAAGTTTTCAGTGCATTTTAGAAATTTGTTTCATGAAGGTTTCAAAACAAGAGGTTTCCAAGGACTTCAACATAACTTGTTTTTCAAAGGATTTAAAAATTTTCACCTAAGTAGTTACCTGCCTGCAATATCAAGGGCCTCAAAACCCAAAAAGGCTTCAAAATAAAAAGTTTCCAAGAACTTTACTGAACTTTATTCCATATGAATCGCCTCACTTCGATTTCAAGAGCATGGGAATACCTGATAAGGCTTTGAAAAAAACAACTTTCCCAAGAGTCCGTAAAATTTTTCCATATCAATGGTTTGCCTCGATTTCGAAAGTAACGATTAAGCGTAACTTATTTACTGACTCGTGGCCAACCTTCCATAATTGTGTGCCCGTGTTCATTTTTTTCACCTCATTCCCATTCTCGAGACGAGCAAACGGAATGTACAGATAAAAGGAAACTGATTGTTTTTTTAAATATAAATACTCACCTCTAATCATGTCTTCCCATCCACCGCCACCACCACCAGAAGGGGATCGATGGCGAGGTCGAGAACCAAGCTGCAGTGGATCTCCAACGACTCGTCTCGACGTGCAGCATACAGGAAGCGCCGCAAGAACATCATGAAGAAGGTGAGTGAGCTTAGTACCCTTTGTGGTGTGCAGGCTTGCGCGGTCATCTTAGGGGAGGGCGAAAGCAAGCCAGAGGTATGGCCAAGCGTCCCTGAAGCCAATGCAGTCCTCGAGCGAATGGAATCACTGCCACAAGAGAAGCATGTGAAGACTATGATGAACCAAGCAGACTATCTTGCAAGCTGCATCGAGAAGACATCTAAACAGATTAGTAAGATTGAGAGGCAGAATGACAAGACACATTATGATGCCCTTGTCTTCAAATGCCTTGAGAAGGGGCCTGAATTCCTGGAATCGCTCGACCTCAACACAACATTCCACCTCCAGAAGGCAGTGGATGCCATGCTTGTGAATGTGAGGCACAAGCAGGGGAGGCTTCAAGAGCACGCAGGTGCAACATCTTCGACGCCTTCCCATGCAACAACAGGACCAAGCACAACAATGGCGATGATGAAAGAGGAAGATTGTGGCAATGATGACAAGATCAAAAGTGACTAGACAAAGCATGGCATCCTATACTCATGAATAAAGCATAAATAATTCATGCTAAGCATTATATCTATGATCATCATTAGATCTCCTTCTCCGTTTGTTTCTTTACCTTTTAAGGATAGAGCAAGTAATTACATGATTGCATCAGTTATGGGTTTTGCATGTTACTGTCCGTGATGTTAGTTCTGCATGTTCTTCTTAAGGTAATAAATATTCACCTTTTTCGAATAAATAGCTGTGATCTTTTTCAAATAATATTTGCCCATCAGAAATATCTATATTCTTTGTGAAATACATTTGCAGTGTTGAAACGAAAGGCAGATCTATTGTGAGAATGTTAGCAATGTGTCCCCTTCGTATGACTAAAGAGCTATGAAACAAATTATCAGGTTGCTGCATACAAATAGATTGTGTACCTTGAGCACATCAGATTCAATGCATATAGAGTAGAATATAAAAGAATATAAAGAATTCAATGGCACATGAGGAAAAAACAGGTGTATCTGATAATCAATTTCAAGTTTAAGAAGCCATGGTAATCTTCTCTCACGATTGTGACATAACTAATATTTGTGAATTGACTTGAAATGAAGTTGTCACTACGATGTGCATAAGAGCATTAAGGAGATTCACGATCTCTCAAATTATTCACATATTCACTTTATAAATAGGAAAATGATCTTATTCTAAGTATAGCAAAATATAAAGCATTCTACTTGCAATCATACACTTCAGTCAAAACCATATATAAAAGTTGATTTTAATCATATAATAGCTATTTCGAAAAAGAAACGACCTTGTGTGTAGTCATGGGCAAGGAAGGTCGTATCGATATTGATATCGTTTTGGTCCGTCCGAAAAAGGATATATCGTTGATATATCGACGTTATAGGTGGAAATGTCAAAAATGGCTCGAAAAGCCATTTTTTGCCATTTTTCAGAAATTAAGATCATCAAAGATATTAAAACAACAAATAACCTACAAATACACACTAATATCACACGTATCAGTCATTTATAGACCATATATCGCACATGTCGATCATTTCGAACATATCACTATTAATGTTGATTCCTGATTTATAGATATTGGAAATGGGTTTGTCCAAGTTCTTCGAACACTAAATAACTTACTAATATACTCTTAGATCACACATATCGATCATATATGACCCTTATATCACACATATCGATCATATCAAACATATCATTGGTACTGCTAATTTTTGTCCTAAAGATATTGGAAATGGAGTTCTTCCAAGTTCTTAAAACACTAAATAAATTACATATATATTTTTGAATCACACATATCGATCATCTATGACCGTTATATCGCACATATCGGTCATATCGAACATATCGTTGGTACTGTTAATTGTTGATCTATAGATATTGGAAATGGAGTTCTTTCAAGTTCTTAGAACACTAAATAACTAAGAAATTTACTCTTAGATCACACATATCGATCATCTATGACCTTATATCGCATATATCGGTCATATCATTGTTATTGTTTATTACTAACATGTAGATATTACAAATGTAGTCCCCAAGTTTTTATAACACTAAAAAACTTACAAATATACACTTATATCACATATAATGATCATCTATGACACTTATATTGCACATCTCTGTCATATTGAGCATATCATTTGTTAATTTTGATTGTTGACTTATATATTGGAAATGAAGTTCATCTAAGACTTATATTGCATCACATAAATTAAGTATAAACAATATGTTTGAGCTATTTTTGAAACCCAACAAATAAATGATATCCAGGATTTTTTATACTGACTCCACTCATTTTTCACTGATATGGGCTGATATCGGTCATATATCGCTGATATCCCTGTAAATGGATATACACCTTGATATAGATATTCCCTTCTTCTCGATATCGATATATCGACGATATATCATCGATATATCACGATATGGACATCTATGATCGTGGACATCGGGTTTGGTTGGGCCAACCCATTTACATGTGCATAAAAACCCATTTAGCCCATGAAATATAGGGCATAGACCCATCAAAGCCCTTTTAATTTCGGATCGGGCTTAGCCCATTTATAATCAGGCTTGGATTCATATAAAAGCCCAAGCCCACCGATTTAGCCTACAAAATTATTGAGTAATGTAAAAATAAAATTCAATTAGCTTTAAAATAGTGGATAGATTAATGCATTTGGTTAATTAAATTTAAAATGAAAAGTATTGTGGCTACAAGTTCATGATGTTGTCAATTACCCGTCAACAAATTATCAATCAATGTAATGTTTGAAATAAAAATATAATAATTACATTACAGATGAACAATCATCTATCATATACGTTATGTTGCCAATATGCATAAATTTTGAATTTTATGTACCCTACTACCATTTTATTATTCGAACATGAGTATGTGATATATATAGTATTACATTTCAAAAAAATCATAATTGTTATTGGGACCAATCGGACTGAATCGAGCTTGCAAAAAAATCAATATACAAGCTCAGGCCCATTAAGTTGTGAGCAGGGCGAAGCCCAGATCAATTCGGGCTGAAGTTCTAAAGTAATACCCAAGCCCAATCTTAACGGGCCAGGTTCCCACAAGCCCATTAGGTACCCGACCCCTTACCCATGCTTACTTGTGTGATGTTCCAATGATACAACTTCTATAATTACACATCTGAAATTAAGATGGAAGCCTTACAATTACAAGGTCATTCAATAGTGAAGGATTCAGAATTTATTGGGAACATATAAGAGGTAATACAATTCTCGAACCCATATTCCTAAACTCTTAAGTATAACTGTGATGAAACCAATAATGAATCAACAATAAACCGAGATGAACATACTATCAATGACAGTCCATGTTATCTCACAACTGCAGATCATGCTACAACCAAACAGAAGAGATATCCAGCAGTTAGAGGATATCTTGCCTCCAAGCAATAGTCGTTATGTCAAGTATCACTCGATGTAGGACCAAGGGATTTCAACACTCTATACCAATTGATCATTGTATATTGTCCCGTGGAATACACCATCATATTCCAACCCAATAGTAAAAACTTGCATACTCCAAATTCAAGTAATGTATCTTAAAAAACATAAACATTAGCATTCACCGATATCCATTATATACACGGAGAATGTTTTGTGAAGAACCTAAACATCTGCATTCATTAATATCCATTAGATACAACCCTTTGTGATGCTCAGTTGAAGGGGCTAAATTTGCAAACATATGCTTAATGGAAGAGAGACTTCAACAGTCCGTTGATCATGTCACCGGAAAGCAAAACAATGGCTGCAGTCCAAATGAAGCTTGAAAATAAAGTCTAGATCTGAGGTATAGAAGTATATTCTAAGCAAATAGCGTTAAAAGGAGCTTTGTTTTTTCAATTTGCATTGAAAGAACTGTCATTACCCTTTTAAAATTGGGTGACCCGATAAGACGTGTCAACTGAACAAAATGAGACAGGGGAAAGGACTCGAAATAGACAAGCCAGGTTGTTCCCCTTTAGACTTGAGTGGAACCAATATATAAATTCTTAGAATCCCACCTTTCACTTCCAGCTTTCTGCCAAACCTATGGATTTACTGACTAAGCTACCAACGTAAAATCTAACAGGAGCTATGCCATACAATATGATAAGCAGAATGCTGCAAGCAAAATCAACTGTATTTGCATCAAGATACATTAATGCCCACTCCAGGAAAAGGTTCTAGCCACTATTACACAAGCATTGCAACTTAGAGGAAAAATCCCCCAGGCATCAACCAACATCACATCCAGTTGACGAAAGGTTGATTTTCCAACAAAAACATCGATGTTCAAATGTTATCATTCATAAGAAAGCGGAGACCAACTCCACAAGCACACAAGGGAACACACAAAGACAATGATATGGTGAAGCTTACCTTGATGAAATGAATGTCCAGTGAATCGTCAAAGCATGTTTCTCAAGATACCCATATGTTTAGTTCTACGAAAATGTTTTGATAATCAAATTCCAGGTCATAGCCTTGATTCTCAACCAAGTCAGTAACAAGGAGCAAACTTCATAAGGGATAACCAATGAACTTTTCCGATCTTTGGTATCAAACAAGGACTTCACTGACATTCAAAGAAATAAGCATACGAGGCATGTCCAATACGGTTATAATTGAAAGATGTAATTTTGGAGGAAATATAGATTTTGCAACTGCATCTAGAGCAGTGTTACAGAAAGTACTCACGAGCACCATTCAAGAAATTTCTGCAATTGGTAATTATTCAAAATCAACAATCATCCAAATGTTAGCATCCTATTAAGCTAATGAACCTACCCACAATGTGTACATGAATTTTAACTCAAGGCACAACGTCGCATAATCCAATGCCTTAAATGTTGGATTTTGATTAAGTTTCGGTGACTAACCAAAACAAAATTTCGATCGAATTTCGGTCCAAATTCGACCGAAATTTAGGTCACTTCAGTCATTTTTTGAACTAGGGCCACCAAATTTCGGCCGATGTAGGCCATTTCGGCCGAATTTGATCACCCACCAAAACCGAAATTCAACCGAAATTCGACCGAATTTCGGCGAACTTTAAGGCCATGCCATAATCCACATTAAAACATATGACCAGAACCTCAAAATTAGATTTTACTTCCATTGGTGTAATTCTAGAAGAGTAGATGCCCAAGGAAAGAATCACTAGTCATCTAAATAACTCACTACAAAAGATAGATAATAGAGTTCTAGATATCAAAGGTGCTCTCAACCAGTGGTGGAGCCAGGGAGCTTGGGGAGAGTTACAGGGTAGCACCCCCCCCCATAGACTCCCCTACTTTTCTATCATATCATGTAAAAGTTTCACATTTTTTTCTCTAATGATTACATTTTAAACTTAAAAACATTAATATCCTGACATGACATTTCTTCGCACCATTCAACGCAAAATTCTGGCTCTGCCACAGTTCTCAACCTAAACTTGCATGCACGGACGAAAGAAACAACTCTTTGCTATCAAAGCATATAGACTTAAGGCTTGTGTTTTCAAGAGCAGACTACAGTTTGTCTATACGATGTTCTAGTTGGACACCTGCATGCTAGTGAAATAACTACAGTGTGTTTCCAAGGACTTCAATATAACATGTTTTTCAAAGGGTATAAAAATTTATCCTAAGTAGTTGCCTGCCTGCAATATGAAGAGCATCAAAACCCCAAAAAGGCTACAAAATAAAAAGTTTCCTAGAACTTTACTAAATTTTATTACCTATGAATCGCCTCACTTCAATTTCAAAGCATGAGAATACCTGATAAGGCTTAAAAAATAACCTTTTCAAGAGTTTTAGAATATTTTCCAAATTAATGTTTCGCCTTGATTTCGAAAGTAACGATTAAAGGTAACCATGGCCTCAAATTTCAACGAAATTCCTCTGAAATTTTCTGAAATTCCCATTTCGTTAGGTCATCAAAATCAGAACGCTCCCTTATTTCTTTTTCTAAGATTTCAGTGATGTATCAGCGAAATGTCAACGAAATTTCATCGAAATTACATGTCGTTTTGATGAAACAACAAAAATAAGGGAATCCGCTCTTCGCTTTCATAAAAATTTGTATATATTAATGAATTTTCAGTTATTTATTTGCTAATGAGTTGAGTTGTTAGAGGGCTTTACATTGTTTAAAGAAGTTTCCTTAGTTAGTTTCTATATTTTAGATTTAAATCCAAACTAAATCAGTTAGACACAATATTTAAGATTTAGATTAAAGTTTAATTGAATATCTTTATATTTTTATTTTTCTTTATTTTGATATATATTTTTTAATTAGCAGTTTTCATATACGTCACCTCATTCTTATTAAAGAGGTACTAACGTGTCACCATTCTCTTCTCGTTCAAGAGGAGAAACCACTAGCTTTTAATTATGATTCCAAATCCAGTCCCGGTTCTGAGCAGCATACTACTTTTTGATTGTTGGGGCGATTGGATGGAAATTTAATGTAACATATCACATTAATATCTCACTATTAGCAAAAAATCTTTCTATCTCATTTATTTAGTTAAAAATATTAGAAATCTTTATTTTAAAAAATGAGCTTTTAAGTAATTTCCCTAATTTCCAATCATTTCACCGAAATTCTATCGAAATTCCACCGAATTTCTCTTTCTAGAATTGTCGAAAAGTAACTGAATTCCGAATTTAAGGCCTTGAACGTAACGTATGTATTGACTCATGGCCAACCTTCCATAATTGTGTGCCCGTGTTTGTATTTTTTCACCTCATTCCCATTCTCATGACAAACAAACAGACTGTACAGATAAAAGGAAACTGACGGATTTTTTAATATAAATGCTCACCTCTAAACATGTATTCCCATCCAATACGAGCACCACGAGAAGGGGATTGATGGCGAGGTTGAAGACCAAGCTGCAGTGGATCTCCAACGACTCATCTCGTCGTGCAACATTCAGGAAGCGTCGCAAGAACATCATGAAGAAGGTGAGTGAGCTTAGTACCATTTATGGTGTGCAGGCTTGCATGATCATCTTTGAGGAGGGCGAAAGCAAGCCAGAGGTATGGCCAAGCATCCCTGAAGCCGCTGTAGTCCTCGAGCGAATGGGATCATTGTCACAACATAAGCATGTGAAGATTGTGATGAACCAAGCAGATTACCTTGCAAGCTGCATCGACAAGACATCTAAACAGATTAGTGAGATTGAGTGGCAGAATGATGAGATACATTATGATTCCCTCATCCTCGAATGCCTTGAGAAGGGGCCAGAATTCCTGGCATCGCTCGACCTCGACACAATATTCCACCTCCAGGAGGCAGTGGATGACATGCTTGTGAATGTGAGGCACAAGCTCGGGAGGCTTCAAGAGCAGGCATGTGCAACACCTTCGTCGCCTTCCCATGCAACAGTAGGACCGAGCACGACAATGGCAATGATGAAAGAGGAATATGGTGGCATTGAAGACAATATCAAAAGTGGCTAGACAAGGCATGGCATTCTATACTCATGAGTAAAGCATGAATAATTCATGTTATGCATTATATCTATGATTATCATTAGATCTCCTGCTCCATTTGTTACTTTACCTTTTAAGGATGTAGCAAGTTGTTGCATAATTGCATCAGTTATGGGTTTTGCATGTTGTTGTCCGTGATGTTTTGCATGTTGTTGTCCGTGATGTTAGTTATGCATGTTCGTCTTAAAATTAAAAATATTTGCCTTTTCTAATAAATAGACGTGAATTGTTGACATAATATTTACCCTTCTAATATATATATATATATATATGTATAAATATTCTTTGTGAAATACTTTTACAATGTTGAAACGAAGTGCAAATCTATTGTGAGAATGTTAGAAATGCATCCCCTTCATACAACTAAGGAGATATAACACATATTATCCGGTTGCTGCATACAAATAGATTGTGTACTTTGATCAGATCAGATTCAACATGTATAGAGTAGCATATGAAAGAATATAAAGGATCGATAACACATGAAAAAAAACAGCGCATCAGATCAACGATTTCAAGTATAAGAAGCGATGGTAATCTTATCTGAAAATTGCGACATAACTAATATTTGTGAATTGACTTGAGATGGAATTGTATTTATGGTGTGCATAAGAGCATGAAGGAGATACACGATCTCTCAAAAGATTCACATATTCACTTTTTAAAATGGAAAGTAAACTTATTCTAATTATAGCAAAATATAAAACATTATACTTGCTATCTTACACTTCTAGTCAGAACCATATATAAAAGTTGATATAAATCATATAATAACTACAAAGGGAGGAGCCTTCTCCCACGATAAGTAGGGTCAGCTAAATGTATTCTTCCTCAAATAGATGTTGAAAGATCCAACTATTTCTTACGTTGATTGCTGGCAACCTAACGCAACCCCCACAAAGGGGGATTTGAACCCTGGTCTTTTGGGTGGTAGGCACACTGCACTACTACCCTACCAGCAAAAGTCCATTTACATAAAAAAATCTTATAAATTTCAGAAAATACAGATTCATATAGACAAAGCCAACTTATATAAATGAAAGCAGGCTTACATCCAGAATGGCCCGGATTACTTTGACAAACTCAGAACATAAGCTTACTCATATAAACTTCACCTCATTCACAGGTTCATTGTAAATGTCCTCTAATCTGATAGCAACATTGAATGGTGATCCACCCAAGTAATGTAGTGTGTTCTATGAGATAAATCATATAATAACTGATTCGGAAAAAAAAGGCAATCTTTTGTGATGTCCCAATGATAAAACTTCTAGAATTATACATCTAAAAATAAGATGGAAGCCTTACAATTACACAGTCATTCACTGGTGACGGATTCCAAGTATCGGAATAGTTAAGTTGTAAGATTCTCAGAACTGTATTTGCATCAAGATACATTAATGCCCACTCCAAGGAAAAGGTTCTAGCCAGTATTACACAAACATTGCAACTCAGAGGATAAAATCCCTCATGCATCAACCAAGAT
The DNA here is from genome assembly GCA_037367405.1 of Ottelia alismoides. Classification (NCBI taxonomy): domain Eukaryota; kingdom Viridiplantae; phylum Streptophyta; class Magnoliopsida; order Alismatales; family Hydrocharitaceae; genus Ottelia; species Ottelia alismoides. The sequence continues at coordinate 766,611 of JAZKJV010000429.1, forward strand.
CGCGTCCAGTTGACAAAAGGTGGACTTTCCAACAAAAACATCTATGTTCAAATGTTATCATTCGTAAGAAAGCGGAGACCAACTCCACAAGCACACAAGGAAACACACAAAGACAATGATATGGTGAAGCTTACCTTGATGAAATGAAGTGTCCAGTAAATCGTCAAAGCACATTTCTCAAGACACCCATAGGTTTAGTTCTACGAAAATGCTTTTGATAATCAAATTCCAAGCCATAGCATTGATTCTCAACCAAGTCCATAATAAAGAGCAGACTTCATAAGAGATAATCAATGAACTTTTCCAATCTTTGGTATCAGACAAGGAGTTCACTGACATTTATAGGAAGATACATACGAGGCATGTCCTATACGGTTATAATTAAAATGTGTAATTTTGGAGGAAATATAGATTTTGCAACTGCATCTTGAGCAATGTTATAGAAGTAGTCACAAGCACCATTCAAGAAATTTTTGCAATTAATAATTATTCAAAATCAAAAATCATCCAAATGTTATAAAAGTAGATCAGGGAAGCCACACGTTCCATTTACCAATGCCAACAACATCCTATTAAGATAATGAACCTACCAACAATGTGTAGAAGAATTTTAACTCAAGGCACAACATCCCATAATCCACACAATAAAACATATGATCTAGAACCTCAAAATTGGATTTTGCTTCCCTTGGTGTAATTCTAGAAGAGTAAAATCCCAAAGAAAGAATCACTAGTCATCTAAATAATTCATTACAAAAGATAGATAATAGAGTTCTAGATATCAAAGGTACTCTCAAGTCTCAACCAATGATGGAGCTGGGAAGAGTTGCAGGGCAGCCGTCCCCCCATAGACTCTCCTACTTTTCTATCATATCATGTAAAAGTTTCACATTTTTTTCTCTAACGATTACATTTTAAATTTAAAAACACTAATATTCTGACATGACATTTCTCCGCACCATTCAACACAAAATTCTGGCTTTGCCACAGTTCTCGACCTAAACTTGCATGCACGGACGAAAGAAACAACTCTTCGCTATCAAAGCATATAGACTTAAGGCTTGTGTTTTCAAGAGTAAACTACAGTTTGTGTCTATACAATGTTCTAGTTGGACACCTGCAAGCTAGCGAAATAACTACAGTTTGTGTTTCCAAGGACTTCAATATAACATGTTTTTCAATGGGTATAAAAATTTCTCCTAAGTAGTCGCCTGGCTGCAATACCAAGGGCATCAAAACCCCAATAGGCTACAAAATAAAAAGTTTCCAAGAACTTTACTAAATTTTATTTGCTATGAATCGCCTCACTTCAATTTCAGGAGCATGGGAATACCTGAAAAGGCTTAAAAACAACTTTCCAAGAGTTCTAGAATTTTTTCCAATATCAATGTTTCATCTTGATTTCGAAAGTAACGATTAAATGTAACGTGCTTATTAACTCATGGCCAACCTTCCATAATTGTGTGCCCGTGTTTGTTTTTTCACCTCATTCCCATTCTCGAGACAAACAAACAGAACCTACAGATAAAAGAAAACTGACTGTTTTTAAAATATAAGCACTCACCTCTAAACATGTCTTCCCATCCACTGCGACCACCACGAGAAGGGGATCGATGGCGAGGCTGAAGACCAAGCTGCAGTGGATCTCCAACGATTCATCTCGTCGTGCAACATTCAGGAAGCGCTGCAAGAACATCATGAAGAAGGTGAGTGAAATTAGTACCATTTGTGGTGTGCAGGCTTGCGGGATCATCTTTGGCGAGGGTGAAAGCAAGCCAGAGGTATGGCCAAGCGTCCCTGAAGCCACTGTAGTCCATGAGCGAATGGGATCATTGCCACAAGAGGAGCATGTGAAGACTGTGATGAACCAAGCAGATTACCTTGCAAGCTGCATCGACAAGACATCTAAACAGATTAGTGAGATTGAGAGGCAGAATGATGAGATACATCCTCGAATGCCTTGAGAAGGGGCCATAATTCCTGGCATCGCTCGACCTCGACACAATATTCCACCTCTAGGAGGCAGTGTCGTAGTGGATGCCATGCTTGTGAATCTGAGGCACAAACTGGGGAGGCTTCAAGAGCAGGCAGGTGCAACATCTTCGTCGCCTTCCCATGCAACAGCAGGACCGAGCACAACAGTGGCAATGATGAAAGAGGAAAATGGTGGCAATGAAGACAATATCAAAAATGACTACACAAGGCGTGGCATTCTATACTCATGAATAAAGCATGAATAATTCATGTTAAGCATTATATATATGATTATCATTAGATCTCCTTCTCCGTTTGTTTCTTTACCTTTTAAGGATAGAGCAAGCTGTTGCATAATTGCATCAGTAATGGGTTATACATGTTACTGTCCATGATGTTAGTTCGGCGTGTTCTTCTTAAGATAATAAATTAAAATATTTGCCTTTTTCGAATAAATCGTTGTGATTTTTTCATATAATATTTACCCTTCTTATATATATATATATTTGTGAAATACTTTAACAATGTTGAAACGAAGTGCAAATCTATTGTTAGAATGTTAGCAATGCATCCCCTTCATACAACTAAGGATCAAGAGCACAAATTACGGGTTGCTGTATACAAATAGATTGTGTACCTTGATCAAATCAGATTCAATGTGCATAGAGTAGCAGATGAAAAGATATAAAGGATCAATAGCACATGAAAAAAACAATGCATCAGATCATCGGTTTCAAGTCTAAGAAGCCATGGTAATCTTCTCTAAATTGTGACATAACTAATATTTGTGAAGAGACTTGAGATGGAATTGTATTTATGGTGTGCATAATAGCATGAAGGAGATACGCGATCTCTCAACACATTCACTTTATAAAATGGAAAGTAAGCCTATTCTAAATATAGCAAAATATAAAACATTCTACTTGCAATCATACACTTCTAGTCAGAACCATATATAAAAGTTGACATAAATCATATAAATAACTACATAGGGCGGAGCCTTCACCCACTTTAAGTAGGGTCGGCGAAATGGATTCTTGCTCAAATCTATGTTGAAATATCCAACCATTTCCTACGATGATTGCCGGCTACCTAACGCAACCATCACAGTGGGGGTTTGAACCCTAGTCTTTTAGATGGTAGGGACACTGCACTACTACCCGACCGGCAAAAGTCCATTTACATTAAAAAATCTATATAAATTCCAGAAAATACAGATTCATATAGACAAAGCCAACTTATACAAATGAATGCAGGTTTACATCCAGAATGGCCTGGATTACTTTGACAAACTCAGAACACAAGCTTATTCATATAAATCTCACCTCATTCACAGGTTCATTGTAAATGTCCTCTAATCTGATAGCAACATTGGATGGTGATCCATCCAAGTATTGTGGTGTGTTCTATGAGATAAATCATATAATAACTATTTCAAGAAAAAAAAGACAATCTTGCGTGATGTCCCAATGATACAACTTCTAGAATTACACATCTAAAAATAAGATGGAAGCCTTAACAATTACACGGACATTCACTGGTGACGGATTCCAAGTATATTGGGAATAGTTAAGTTGTACGATTCTCGGATTCATATTCCTAAATTCTTAAGGTTATAACTGTGACGAAACCAGTAATGGTTTCCACCATAAACCCAAGTCATAGATGAGCATACTATCAATAACGACCCAGGTTATCTCACAACTGCAGATCAAACCACAACCAAACAGAAGAGATATCCAGCAGTTAGATCTTGCCTCCGAGCAATAGTCATTATGTCAACTACCACTTTTTTTTATGCTCATGTCAACTACCACTTCTGATGCTGAACCACAGTATACAAATCGATCATTGTGTATTGTCCCATGGAATGCACCATCATTTTCCATTCCAGTAGTAAAAATATGCATACTCCAAACTGAAAGAATGATTCTTAAAAAACCTAAACATTAGCACATTAATATCCATTATTTACAGCAAATTGAAAGAACTTTTTTGAACTTTGGTAATCAAATTTCAGGTCATAGCCTTGATTCTCAACCAAGTCTGTAATAAGCAAAGAACTTTTCTGAACTTTGGAATCAGACAAGAACTTCAATGGCATTAATATGCCCAATAGGGTTATAATTGATGGATGCAATTTTGGAGGACATATAGCTTTTGCAACAGCATCTTGGACTTCTGTCGGTTTTTAGATCAGAGGGCCTGCATCTCAAGGCAAGATGGAACTGCATCTTAAGCAGTGTTACAGAAAGCAATCACAAGCACCATTCAGGAAATTCTGCAATTGGTAATCATTCAAGATCGACAATCGTCCAAATGGTATAAAATTATATTAGGAAAGCCACACTCCATTTACATATGCCAACAGCTTCCTATTAAGATAATGACCCGACCCACATTGTGTAGAAAAATTCCAACTCAGAGCACAACATCCCATAGTCTACATATTACAGCATAAAACCAAACCAAGAACCTCAAAGATGGGTGTTGCTTCCCTTGCTATAATTCTAGAACAACAGAAGCCTACTAAAAAAAGAATCACTGGTCATTTAAATAATTAATTACAAAAGATAGATAACATAAAGTTTACATATCAAACGAACTCTCAACCAGTGGTGGAGCTAGGAAGGTGGGATAGAATTACAGGGCAGCCGTCTCCCTCATGGTTTTAATTTTAAAAAGCGTCACCTCGAGGCGCAAAGGCGTGCGCCTTGAGGCGCACCAAAATCGCCCCGAGATGCATGCTTTGGGTCCTTTGGTTTGGGCGTACGCCATGACTTGGTGTGAGACGTTCGAGACGCTCGAGGCGAGGCGAAGGCGTAAGCTTCGAGCACGAGGCTTTTTTTCCTTTTTGGTTATGTGCTTTGCACATGACCCTATTTTTCCATAAGCATTATATATTTTTTATGTTTGTCTTTCTGTTTCCATGTTAATCCTTGCAGATTTCTATATACATCTCCATGCAAAGAAAAGAGATCGCTTGGCAAACAAGCGAAGCTCCATGATCTTGTATAGTGTATACATCATGTTCAATTTATCATACATCTACACATGCTATTGCACATTGAGTTTGGATTGTAATAAATATTGTAAATTAGTTGCAAGTTTGCAACGTGATGTTATTTGGTTGTATAAGTTGTGAATCTTAAAATAGTCATCACATATACGAAGAAGCAAAATTGAAAATAAACAAGACCCTCGTCTTGTTGGGGTATGATATGGCGAGAGGGGATGCATATGTCGTTTCTCCAACTACTTCCAGCAAGACAAATGGTTGGGATTCAAAATATAAATATTTTTTAAGATATAAACATTAACAATTTTGTCAATCAATAAATTTTGAAGGGGCGGACACCATCGAGTGTTTCCCCCTCCCTTGCAGACTTTCAAAAAAATAAATATTTTTTTAATTCGAACACCAAAACTTATTGTTTCTATTGTACTTTAGTATTAAGTATATACTTTAGTTCAATACTCATACAGAATCATTGAAGTTGGAGTTGAAACTTGATATTTAATATATTAGTGGCTTAGTATTAGTTTTTTTTGAATTTCAATGCTTCATCGCTTATGTATTGTATCTTTTAGCTTTTACTAATGTTAAATTATTCTTGAATGTGTTTTGGCAAAACTTAAAATTATTATATGCTTTTTTCAATGTGTTTTTCTTTAATTTTAATTTTTTTCCAAAAAAATGAGGCTAATGCCTCAACAGCCCTGAGGCTTATGCCTCACCTTAATTTCGGAAATATACTCCGAACCGCCTCGCATTTTTTTAAACCTTGGTCTCGCCATAAAATATCCTATTTTCCTATGATATCATGTACAAAATTTTCACATTTTTACTATAATCATAACATTTTAAACAAAGAAAATATTAATATTATGACAAGACATTTCTCTCCACACACTTCAATGTAAAATTCTGGCGGTGCCACTGTTCTCAACATAAACTTGCATGCACGGACCAAAGACACAACTTATTAGTATCAAAGCATATAGACTTAAGGTCAAGAGTAAAACTACAGTTCATTTGTCTATAAACGATGTTCTAGTTGCATACCTGTGTAGTGGCAAAATAACTATATTCGAGAACCACACAATCTTACCATTAGTGACCAAACAGTGGTAGAATCTCATGGCCAAAAATACCCAACTCCAAGAAGAATGGTAGCAGACAATGACATCACATCAGACATCAACCAATTCAAGCACCGAAACATTGACTTCGGATTTCCGATCAGCCAAGCCAATCAACTGCTTCATTATACTGAGTCACTTGCACAGATAACTGAATTGTTTATAAAACTTTGGATCATACACCCGAAGGAGGTTTTGAATCTTGCACATCATGAAAAGCACGGAAAGAAATGGATCGTATCCATAGAAAACTAGATCTCATCGTATGAGCGATAGCATAGTTGCGATAAAAAATCGTAAAGCAAAACCACATGGATGTGAGAACGATTCTCGCTCTATATCACAAACCACAATAGTAAATGAGATAACCTTGTGTGGCGCGAATAACCTTTAAATGAAGGGCCTCCCAAATCAAGTTAGATCCATGCGAAGCACACACAAAGGCGAGGATGAGTTGCATGTTTCCCGCATATACAAGAGAGACTCCTATGGGAGAATACCAACCAAATCTGATAACAATGTTCAAAATGGCACATGCACCTTCTGTAAACATGATCAAATTTATAACAACAGGCAGGAATCATGTCTTATATAAAGCTGATCGTATTGGCAACCTCGATGTGTCAAAAATTATAAGTGAATTCCATCAAAAATCCTAGAACCTTCCGATAATGTCCACAATGCCATAGGCCTATCAAAATATGCCTCCATAAACCTTCTCAAGAATAAGATAGACTATCATATGATGGATGGAAAACTATCGAGCACATATTATTTCCCAAATCGGAAAAAATAGCAAAATAAAGGCCAGTCTTCAAGACAGGAAACCATGTATTCCTTTACTCTTCAAGCAGTTTTGAAAATCCAACCAACTTAGTAAGATGCCAAACTTTACCCTTTATATCCTCCTTTCGGAGAGAAGCTTGCAAAATTAAATCATTGTCCTGTGAAATTGAACCTTTTACCTTGTCGAAAATAGCAACTCATGTTGTCTACAGAAAGTTTAATAGCGCTGAACTAAAAACATGACATCTATATCAACATCAAATACAATAATTTAATGGTCCCCATCCGATCTGGCCCAAAATTAATGATCGGTTCCTGAGGAGTGCAGCTTGCTCTGCGAATATAAATTTGAGTGCAGCACAAGATGAGATAACGACTTTAATAAAAAAATTCTTTTCTTATGAGACAATACCTAACCAACTATTCACAAGCATTTTTTACTAGGGATCCTTGAACACAGCGATCCAAGGAAGGTAGTTAGTTCTAAATGTGTGAAGAGATAATATTAGACATACTGTATTCATAGCATCAGTGCCACACAGCAAGTTACGCAACATGAACTGTTCCAAGTTCTAATGTGCAGATCCCACCATGCCATGTACATATTTGCAGATCTTACAGGCTTTCCATAGAAAAGAGGATGAATGACTTGGTATTTACTATTTAGGATCCACTTCAGAGAGAACACTAAGGATAACTATTAGAATACTGAGAGATAAATACAAGAGAAATCGTTTCCAAAAATACAAAAGAAAAGTGCATATACTTTTGAACTGTATAAAATCCAAACTTATCGAATAAAATCATCAAGCAAAAGACAACTTTGCCGAAACTTGACTAGCTTGTCAAGCTCAATATCCAACTTATAACTCGAGCTCAGCTTGATAGCTCAATGAGTTGGTAACAAAATCCTACGTGAGTCAAAACGAGAACCTTCCCATCAAGCTCATGCAACTAGACTCTCCTCCCTTCTGCCCATAAAGACCCATCTATTTGCACTCTGAGTCTTAAGAAGTTGTATTATATATTGGATCCAATGCCATCAAGGTTTAGTTTCATTTTCAATAGACTTGAGGGTTTCCGTTAACAATAGACAGTTGTTCGTTGCTGGAGGCAAGTGTAATGGGCACTGAGATGACATTTTTTCTTGTTCTGAGACAAAATCCACAGTTTTATGTTAACAACACTTGAAACTTATGAAGTTATAACGAAAATGCAGTAATGACCCACGAAAAAAAGAAGCGCACTATTGTTCTCCTTTAATAGATAATAATTGAACATCAAAAGACAAAACATCGATCCATAAAATGTTACAGTTAGAGCAACCAACATTCAAAGTTCAATCCAACGCTTCAGAATGCTGCATAAACTTTGTGTAATCTCACGGTAAAAGCTAATTGCACAAAGTCACCTAACAACACATGGGCGCATCATGTCTCATTGATGTACCCCGCCTTCCTCCCCTCAAACCCTGGGCGCATGAGCTTCTTCTCCCTCTTCTCGATCCTCTTCGCCTTCTTCTTCTCGATCTTCCCCTTGATGTTCTCTGACCGCTTCTTCTGCCTCTCATCCTTCATTCTCCGCGTAGTCTCCACCCTCTCCTTCCACTTCTCCACCGACTTCTCCTGCCTCTTCCTCTCCTTCCTCATGCTCTCCCTAATCATCCCCGGGTCATCGTGCACCTTCTCACCTGCCGCCCGGCTCACAGCAGCCTTCCACTTAAGCTTCTTTGACACTTCCGGATTTTTCTTGGCCTCCTCACGCAGCTTCTCTGCCTTCTCCAGCTCCTTCTTCTTAGAAAGTCCCTTCCTTTTCCCACTTCGCCCCTCCCCAATTTTCACATGCCCAAACTCCAATCCCACCTCGGAATCATCAGCTTTCGCCTTTTTTGCATCTTTCTCCACCACACCGCCGTCCTCAACATGACTTTTATCGCGTTTTCCCCCCAAGATCGTACCTTTCTTCTTCGCTTCATCGAATTGGGGCCTCTCCTGAGGTCTAGTGTTCCGATTTCCTTTCAATTCCTCGATTTTCCTACGGAGACGCTGCCGGAGCTCCTCGTACGTGACAGACCGGTCATCGGGGATTTTCGCGCAACTCTCAGCGTCCCGTGGCTCGAATTCTTGCGAAGATTGGTCCTTCTGGGAGTGGATGGAGCTGCGGAGGAGATCTAGGGTTGTGATATCGGAATTGGCGGGATCGAGGCGGGCACGGCGGGCCTTCTTGATGTTCTCGCGGGTAGCCTTCTTGGCGGAGGCCTTGGCGGCCTTGCTGAGGCCTTGAAACCAGGGTTTGTCGACGTCATCGGAAGGGAGGTAGAAGCGGGCAGGGACGAGCTCGACGAGGCGGTCGAAAAAGATTGAGCTGTCACGGATTAGGGTTTTGAGATCGGCGGAGGGAGCAGAGACGGCGGCGGACGGAGCAGAGACGGCGGCGGACGGGCGCTTCTTCTTGGCCATTGGCGGCGGCGAGGGTTTGTGGGGGAGCGGGCGCGGAAAGGAGGAGGGTTTTGGAGTTTGTGGGGAGGGTTTTGTGGACGGTGGAGGAAGTAGGAGGGCCTAAATTGTAAAAAGCATCATCAAAACATTTTAGACCTAACTTTAGGTCGAATGAAGGATTTCAAGAAAAAAATATATACCTACCAAGCATTATCCAGGAGAAGAATCTCTTCAATACTTACCAAACATATTATCGTAGAATTGCGAAGATAATTCGACATCTTAGAAATCTTCTCAGATCTGCATCACTTTTGTGTTTCATCGTATCAGAAATACAGGGGAACAACCATCGTATGGAAAATAATTTTGAAAGGAATACAAAGATAACAACGCTACAGAGCTGATGTTAATGGAAACACGGAGGTCTTTCCTTCCTCTTTTCAAGGATCTCTTACTATTACTCTCGTCCATGCTTCAAAAGCGTATATTTCGATTGAACAATCCCGTTTGTAATGTAAAGCGCTTATGTATATATTTCGAACCGCAATGCGTGCAAACAGAGAATTATTCTGAGAGCAGATAATGGATAATATGATATATCTAAATCCTAATTTATTAGTCACCGGTGACATCGATGCAATTGTCAGAACCTAAGAGAAGCAGAGGGGAAGAAGTTGCTTTACAAAGGAGCTCTTATATCTAAAGAAGTTTTACCGTAATATAGGAAAGGTTGACCTTGGATATGCGGGACCAGTTTTTGCTTGGAGTAGTAAACAAAAGTGTAAGGTATGTATCATGGGACGATTTGCAATAGGAGATTTGAACATGAGTTGGCTGATGGTAGGCATTTTACGCTTTCCATCTATATGCAGTAACCATGCACCTACTTTGGTAAAGCTGGATAGAGTTATAAAATTTGGCATGTTGAAACTTGGCATATTGAGGAATGAGATTTCCCTACGAAACTTCTAGACTATTAAATAAAAATCAACCCCTTTTACTGCTTACAAAGGAAAGTGGTCTATGGTCGACAAAAGACTAACAGAATGGACCTCAAAGGAAGTCGTCTAGTAGGAGGTTAAAAATTTTGAAGTAGAAAAATAAATTCAAGCCTTATATGATCAACCCCCCATATCGAATGTTATGATTGTACTTGCAAAACTGCAAACAGAATATGTTTGGCTATTAAAGACTGGCAAAACATATTGGATTCAATGTTCTATATAGTAATAGGTAAACTACAGAGACAGAAATACTAATGTTCTGCCATTTATATGCACCCGATAGGAGGAAAAACACAGTGAACTTGATATGACTTGAGGATAACACTTACTCAAATAATGGGGAAGAGATTGAAAATTCCATCCATAATCATTATGTTACGAGATTATATAGTCCCGGTGAGGCAAGCACCTTCCTTTGGATATTTGACGCAAAAGATGAAAAGTCCACGGTTGAGTAAAATTTCATCGAAGTTATCCCTAATAAGGAAGAAATTCATAACAACTTCTTAAAGATGACCCCTCCCAAAAAAAACTTAGCCTAGATGATTTTCAGGACATTTTCTATCAGATGAATGGGAATCTAATATGACACGAAGTCCTTTACCGTATCCAATTTTACTTTTGTAAGGGAAGCGATGCAGTATAAACAAAAAATAATTCGCTTTAATACCCAACAAAAAAGATGCAGATACTCGTCGAGGTTCCATACCTATCAGTCTCATGAGCACCATATACAAAGCCACGATGAAACTTATAACCAATGGATTAAAGCCCATACTGCAAAGAACCATTTTAGCCAATCAGTATAATCTACTCGGATCGTCCAGCCATGGTGAACATGATCAATCTTATACGTACAGGCTTTCAAACTTGAGATCTTTCATGCGGTAAAAAATAACTCTCGCCATTGATTTCTCTCGAATTAATAAGGAATCATGTAAATTACACTCAAATGAGCATCAATGAGTGTATTCACACCACACATTATATTAGGTCTTGTCGTTGTGAGACAACTAAACTCTTCTATGATTTTTTATGATGACATTTAAGTACTTTATCCATGATTATTCCATCCTTAAGTTTCGTCTTGTGATTTCATGATTGAAAATGATGATCCGGACATAAAATCTACAGGAAAGAGAATAATTATTTATTGGGTAAATTACAATTTAGGTCATCATCTATGGGTCAGATCCCATAATGGGTCCCTATATTTAAATTGTAATGATTTGGGTCCTTGGACCGTTTAGGAAACAGAAATTTTGGTGCTCATGACGAAAATGCCCTTGTCGAGTAGGAGAGAAGAAGGGAACCTATTCTGGAATCTGACCCAAAGATGAAGACCCAAATTGTAATTTATCCTTATTTATTCCAAGAGACATGTCTCTTTATACATGACAATTGGAGATGTGAATAACATACAAGGACATGAAAATGTAAATGACAAAAAGGATGTGAGCATAATAAAATATACTCTGGAACTTTACTGCTAAAATTGGAATATGAATATCGTGTATGGCCGGTTTGAAGAGACAATGTGAAAGTTGTGTAGATTTTAGTAAAGACAAAGTTTAGATAATTATAAAAAAAATCGGGATTAGTTATGGAATTGGGGGAAATACCAACCAAGTAGGATATATTATTGGCATGAATTGACCTCGGTAATGACATCTCTATTTTTTAAAAAAATCCCTTCGACCCTTTAGTTTCTATCCATCCTCTCCATCAGTGTCGTCTTCTGTGTCTTTCTCTTCATTCCTTTTCTTCTCACTAGAATCCACAAGAAAACCTTTCACTGTCGTCATTGTTATATTGTAACATTTCAAAGCATCGCGAAAAAGGTAAAAAAAGGAGAGTTTGTACAAGGGAATGCACCTCCCTACTGGATGGAGGATTAGGTTCATAAAGCATGTGAAGAGAAGAACTGCAGTACATGGGGCAAAGGCTCGCACGAGTATTCTCAGGTGTAGCCACGCACACTAGTATTCTCAAGTGTAGCTTACAACTCTTCGACTTGTATATGTCATTGTTACATGCTTATAAATATGTGGAGATTGCTCGACATTGAGGATGCATGTCATATTTTATCTTATACCCGTGATCGCTCTCTTATTATTTGCACCTTGCATATCCTTGTTCTGTGTTTTCCATGCATTCAAAATTTCCATGTTATGCATTATGTGGGACAAACTAAACAATTGGGAAATCCAAGTTATGCATCGTGTCATGCCATCAAGGTACTAGTGATACTGGTTAATTGAACAACTTGATGATATGATCGATCAACTTGGGTTCGTGTTTATGTGGTGATCCATCAAATGAGTTTGTGTAATCGACCAAGGTTTAATCGAGTTACGACATGTCGATATATTTTGTAATCAATCAAATCATGTGTTTAGCACACGACAAGGTACTCGGTTATGCTAGCTAAATGATCTGGATTAGTGAAAAATATGGTGTGTTGGGTGTTTGTGCAAGTAACCTACGTGTGTATCTTGTTGAGATTGATGGACATTGTTGATGCATGTCATATTTGATCTAATACCCATGATAACCTATTGTTATTTTTTATCTTACATATTACCTCTATTTCCATGCATTTGAATTGTCCTTGCAAGGATGCACGCCCTTGGAAAGTGCATCATCTACTATGGGTGATATGCAAAGAAATTGGAAAACCCAAGGAACACATTATGTCGGCAAGGTACTAGTTGTGCTGGTTAATTGATCAACTCGATTATATAATCGTTCAATTGAGGCTCCATTTTACTTGGGAATCCATCAAGTGAGCTTGTGCAATCAACCAAGGGTTTAATTAAGTTATGGTGGATCGATATATTTGGTGATCGATCAAATCATGTGATATTACCGGTGATAAAGTTTATTGCACGTTAAAACAAGTTTGGTGGGTGATCGATAACTTGCAATCTTCGAAGGAAAATGTTTGCAAAAATATAAAAGGTTGTTACATGGTTGCAATGCGATCGTTTTATACCTAAAGTTGTAGATGAATCGACTCCATGCAATTCCATTTTTATTTCATTGAGATGACTACATGAAATTTATAAAGTAAATGATCAAATGACTATTGCATTGGACACGGTGTTAAATATGATAATATAACCCTGAATCACGAGTTTGGGCGATCGATCATCCTAATCTAGTTGACCGATCACACAAGTGGGCAAGATCCAAGATTGTGAGTCAAGGCGATCGATCAATCTCATTAGAGTAGTCAGTCGCATGCATGGTTTGAACTTGGCATTGGCAATGATTAATCACTCAACATCTTAGGGTGTTTCTTAAATGAAGAAGTTTAGCTCGATATTGAAACACAACTCCAAAGCATTGAGACTCAAATGTTCTAAGCTACTTGCAAGTGAATTTAAGGTATAACAAATGGATTGTGTGTTAACACTTGATTATGCTTGTTAAATGATCTGGATTAATGAAAAATCTAATGTGTTTGGTGTTTGTGCAAGTAACATACGCGTATGCCTTGGATCAAATGATGAGACGCAAATAAAGTGGGCTATGAGTGAAATATCCTAATTATCAAACGAATAGGGGTAGTAATATTATTGAACCCATTTCATGATTGGAAAGTGAGAGTCCATGTAAGGCCATAAGGAGAGTTCCCCCAACACTGAGAAGATTAGTGGAGCTCACAAACTGGTCTGGAAAGTGTTGGTACTACGCACACAATGCAATGTGGAAAATAAAACCCGATTTCACCAACTAGACACGGTGAAGGTCATAAGAGTTCACCCACTTATCTTTTCAATTTTAGGGTTTTTTTTTCAAATAATTCAATTATAGTTCTTAGTTGGCATATAGTGACAAGTGGTCAATGTACACTTAAAAGATATTTCAGGATTCCTCACTCGAGGTAACAACGAATCACTCCTCCTATACTATCGAACATGAGGATGAGTGCTTGTAATACCAAAATTGTCATTTGTCATACTCAAGTGTGCATGAGATGATGGCCTTCGTCAAAGTCCCGATGAGACCATGCCATTTCACCATTGTCTCCGAGCAGTAAACGCTAGAGGGGTTACGGTCACTAGGAAGATAACTTAAGCATTACTTCAGAAAACCCAACACACTTGTGGGGAGTTCCTACTATATGCTAGTGTTGTTAGGCATCTCTCTAATCAGCACCCTCGGGTAAGGTTTCTTACATCATGATATTCCAAGAAAACACCCAGGGTTTTGGGCTCTAATCCTTAAGAATAGCAAGCCACCTTCAGATGTAAAGTACATGTGTCCAATAATGGGGGTTGCTCTCTCGCAAACAAGGGTAGATTATATTTAAAATTTTAACCAGCCTCGTTTAGCAGTCTTAAATTTTAATTTGGTTATCACTTGAAGTCTTTAGTGAGCATAATTGCACAACTATCAATCAGTCATGATTCTTTTATATTAAACAAGAAAAGTCTAAGCATGATTTAAATAATGTTACATGCTCATATGGAAGACTTTACAGTATTCCTCGCATTCTTCACGTGGCATGCAAAACAGTATTGAAAATATTATGCATGAATGCAACCAATGAAAATCGTACCTAAGCAGAAAGTTCTATTAGCATGGAGAATGTACTCATTGTGTGTATTGTTAAGGTGATTGTGTGGTCCAAATGGTAAACATGTACAATTAATTGATATTTGACCTAACGAAGCTCCAGGAGCAATGAGTGCAAGTCATAATTCCACGTCAATCACCACACAAAAAGACTAGGACTTGTCCACACAAAAGGGGTCAAAATAGACCCATATGTTGAAACGTCCTTGTTTTACATACACAAGGTTCCAAACAGCACATGCCAAAATAAAATAAACTACATAAAATAAACCTAGGATTATACACTCTCTCATGATCCAACTCAACAAAAAAATATGTAAATCCTTTGTAGTAGTAGGATCCAAGCCTTATGTCTCCTTTTCATCTCGCTTATCGTAACGATCCATGCCCTGATAATAAAAGAGATTAAGATAAGTACGAGTAATGTAGAGAGAATGCAAGAGATGTAAAGATGCATATGTTTACAAAATAATGCAAAAGTAAATGCAAATTAGTTAATGAAGCTAAGATTCAATGAAATCAATAATTTAACTCTAAGATCATTAATCTAAGTGTCATTTCCCCAGCAATGGCGTTATTTGATATTCCACTATTTACCTTAGTTAAAATGTGATTTTGTGGTTGTAGTTGGTAAATAATGCTTTAACAAAAAAGCAATTTGCGCAAGTATCTCTGTGAAGACTTATAGTTGTTGTTTGTTTGTTTATCCTGGGCAAATCAGACGGTCGACTCGAGGAAGCATGTCCAACTTGGCGAATCAGAAGTTAAAGAATTGATCCATTCATTTATCAATAATACTTGAAATTATTTATGCAAGAGACATAATATATAATGAATGAAATGATACGGAAGAGGAAAACTATTTGATCCTAAAATCAATTAATAAATTTAAGCACAAAGATAGATAAAACTTAATCTCAGATTTAAAAATCTATTTAAGATTAGAAATCAAGCAAAAAATCAAAAAAGTCTACAGAAGATAAATTAATCTGTGATATTACAATTAGATCCCAGAGTGTATAATCAGGAAGAAAATCAAGAAAACTTTCTAATGAGACCAAATTTATAAAAATGGGAGTTTTGTAGCTCAAGATATTACTCAACCAATACAAGGCACACAAGCAATGAAAACTTAACTAAAAAATTAATTTAAACTATTTAAAAATCTACCAGGGGCTTATATACAATAAAAGTAATTATGAGTCACCATTTCATCACCTTTATTCTTTCATCCTGACCATTAAATCTAGTTATATGCATGTAAATATCATTATTTTATACAAATAAACGTTCATTATTTGTTACATAATTATTATATAAAATACACTATTTAAAGAGAAAATAAAAGAACAAAGAAAGAAAAAATGGGAATAAAATACCGAAGGTATTTTATGAACCTAAACCCCGAGATCAAGTCAATAATTCACATGGTCAAGGAATAAAGTAAAGGGAGTTGTGGGCCAAAAAGACGATAAAAATCTCATTCCTTTACTCATAAATAATTCATTTTGGGACCCATTTTATTCTCCTATATCTATTCATAAATTAAATAAACTTTGTACATGAAAGTTATAAATAAATATGTTTAAAAAATTGCAAAATCAAGTTTGCACAAAAAATAACATACAATGCATATTCTATGCTCGGAATAAAAAGCCAAAACCCCAACTTCCCAAACCCATATCTCATCAAAAAAAAACTTAAAATGCCTTAAAATTACTTCAATTTTATATAACTTTAATTAGCTATTTAATGAAGGTGGTTTCACTTAATTTGAAGTTAAGATGCAAAAGTTAGGTTTTGGACCCTTATGGTATAGTATACCCGGATAAAATATTCATTTTATTTATTCCTTATTATTTTGTAATTTTAAAATTTTATAATTTTGCAAATATTATTTATAGTACATGTACATATTTAAAACAGAATAAAATCATAAAGAACACAAAAATAAAATAATCTATATAAATACATAGATGAAATACTTATACTTATATATATATAATATCCTTATTTATTGAAGTGTACAAATAACACCAGAAAATACAATTAAAATATATTTGTGCGTGTAAAATAACTTTTAAATACATAAAATACGAAAATAAAATATAAAATCAAAAATATAAAATAAAAATAAAATGCACAAAACATAGGTCAATATACCTATAAATACACTTGTAAAAAGTAACCTGTAATAAATTGAATCATAAAAATAAAAAATATTAAAATTAAAATAATAAATATTTTTATTTTATACCTAAAGATTAAATAAATCATTTACTATTTTTAATACATTATTTTCCAATAAAGCCAGCTCTTTTGTTATGTAGTGTCGAATGTGGATTAATCAAGAGGCGAGGTTTGTTAATCTCGGTCAATTGTCCTTCCCCGCCTCTGACCCCTGTCAGAGCCTCGAGCACCCCCACTTCCTTGAATTTTCTAGGCCGCACCGTGCCTCCATTCACCTTGAGTCCTTTATAGAATGTGTTCACATCACAGTCACCAACCTTACCTCCTCATCAGATCTCATTGATCTGCCTTGAGCCTCTCAATAATTCAGCTCGAAATGTGCCAAAACTTGTCTATAAATAAAACTCCAATTCCTCCGATTCACCCATGATCCCTCTCTGAGCTATTTAGTGTGTCTAGCCATGTGTGTGAGAGTCTAACGGTGACAGAGGTCCTTTCCCCGAGGACATGAGCATCGTAGGAGGAGGAGAGCTGGTCCACGACGGTGCTCCAGTGGCATCCTGCTCCCTAGTCTACCAGCTGGTTATAGTTGCATCATTTCCTTATTTCTAGGTAGTTTTAGTTTGTAGATTTCATTTTATGCCTTTGTTTTGTGTTTTAATTATTTTTAGCCTAGATTTAGATTTAGGCCTCACTAGGGCTCTATAGCACCGACCATTGTGATTCATCATTACACCATGTATCTGACATCCACGACCATTGTCTAGCCCCATCATTTCCCTGCATCCCTGACCATCCATTCAACTTTTACCCCTTTTGGATCGAAGAATCCGATGATCCTCCACTGCCCTTCGCCTGAGCATCACCACATCGCTCCATCTTACATCGATTCCATCAATTAATAGCCCAGATCATGTCGCCCTCGTCTCTCCATGCTTTCCAGCTCATATGCAGGTCTGTAGGACCCCATCTGAGGGATGTTGAGGTTCGAGAGAACGTCTAGAAAGATGAAGACTCCATGCCCCTTTTGATGGGGCCCAGACATGTTTGAAGCACCAAGTCACTGAGGAAGACCTCCCCGAGCATGTGGAGTGACTCAACATCAAATAACGAGCTTGGGAAGGGGAGGATTTGACAATTGAAGCTCAGAGATCTCGGTCGTCGGTCCGTGTGTAAATAGGGGTAATTTGCACTTCCCCCCTTATGATTTTTTATCTCTTCTTAGTATTTTAAGTCTTATCTGGAATGAAAATATTTATGTGAAAATTGCATCTATGCCCTCGTGCTGTCATGCACGTGATTTGGGTATTTGTAGTAATACCGTCCCGCTTTTGTATATTTATTTGTCATACACAAAAATGTATATTCAGTGTTATATTTTTTTGAAAAATCGTATATGGGACCTTGAACTACGTATGGTTGGAAAAAGGCCTTTTTGTGGTGTTTTTAATTTATTTTTTTGCAGAAAATTATATGTATGCTCTTGGATTTTGTAATAGGATTCAAGAATGAAAGAAATATTTCTTTTAGTTACAAGTAGACCTTACTTATCAAATGGCGCCAGAGCATCACCACCCCCCTCCATCTCACATTGATTCCATCAAATAACATCACGTATCTTGTAGTCCTCCTCTCGCCATAATTTTTAGCTCATATGCATGTCTGGAGGACCCCGTCCGAGGGATATTGAGGTTTGAGAGCACTTCCAGAATGATCGAGACTCTAGGCCCCTTCCGATTGGGGCATGGATGTGTTTGAAGCATCGACTCTCTACAAAAGACCTCCTTGAGCCTGTGGAGCGACTCAACATCAAATAACGAGATCGACGCGGGGAGGATTTGACGATCGAAACTCGAAGATTGGGACCTTCTTCCCTATTCTTCGAGCATAGCAGTAGCTGTTGAATGAAGGAGGGGCTCCAGTTCTCACTTTAGTCGTCCAGTATCTACAGCCCTTGACCATTGATAAATGTTCATGATTAAATCTCATGCGTCTCGAAGGGTTATCGTGCGCTGTGGAGTTGCCACATGTGTAATTGAAGAGATCTCAACAGTCGGTCCGTGTGCAAATATGGGTAATTTGTACTTAGCTCTATTCTCTTTTTTGTTTTTTTCTTAATATTTTAATTATTGTCTTGAGTGTAAATATTTATGTAAAAGTTGCATCTATGCCCATTGTGCTTTCATGTATTTGCCCATGTGTCCACGCAAGCTCAGTTCATGTAGATTGCCACATGAGTTGGCTATTTTTCAAGCATATGCTCCTGCTTTTGTATATTTATTTTAATACAAATTTCTATTCAATGTTATATTTTTGTAAAAAATATACATAGGGGCTTGAACTATTGTATATTTGTATCAAGGCCCTTCTGGAGTGTTTTTTAATTTATTTATTTTTACGGAAATTGCATGTATGCTCTTGAATTTTGTAATAGGGTCGGGGAACGAAAGAAATACTTCTTCTAATTGCAAATAGGTCCTTGACATAATATTAAACGTTATTTCTTGTTTACTTTTTCTAAAAATAACTGATGTTTGTATTTAATTTTGCAAAAAAGCATATAAATGCTTGGGATGACATATTTCCATGCTCTAATTTTATTTTGCTTCTCTTAGCTTTTATGTGATTATTAAAATTCAAATAGTGAGTATTGTATCCCTATTTAGCTTTAAAAATGTCAAAAATATTACAATGCCTTTAAAATTACAAAAAATACATGTTTCTTGTTATTACATATATGAACTCCAGACAAAAAATCCCTAAAAATATAAAAATAAAATGTCTAAAAATTTAAAAGATCTAAATACTTTATTAAAATCTAAAAAAATCAATAAAAATCCAAAAATATTCATTTCTATCTCTGGATTTCTTTATATTATATAGTATGTACTAAGTTTGATTTGAAGTATTTTTGATATTTTTTGGTATTTTTTATCTTCAAATCAAATCATCCTATTTATCTGATCTCTGTTTTGGGATGTTTTTTATTTTAAAGTACATAAAAATATGCAGAAATTCAAGAAATCACAAAAACATGAGAAAATGTAAAAAACCTAAAACGTATTCTCTTGTATTCTTGGACTATATGTACTAATATATTCTTTATAGTTATATTTTTATTTTTTTCAATAATCAAAAACAAATTTAAAATTAGCAAAATTAAAAAAATATATTTTATATATACATATATATATATATATGTGTGTGTGTGTGTATGTATATGGACATATACTTTATATGTATATCCCTACATATATGTTCATATATATAATATACCTTATTATTGTTAAATTAACTATATTTAGTCTTAATACTGTTAAAAAAGAGAAAAAATATTATTTCAAAAGCCCACATAAAAAGACTTAATGACAAGTATGTACAAAATACACATTGATTAGCAATGATCATAGGCTACCTAACTTGTTCGCTATGGCTCGAACTCTGCATACTTACATGTTATTCCTTTCTATTTGTATAGTATAATAAATTGTGCCTTTGTTATTCATTGCGTTTTGTTACATTATGGGTACTTTTTGATTGAATTAAGGGATTTCTTATGGGCCGACTCAGCGAAAACTTGTTTTTGTACTCTGTGAAGATACATTTTAGACCTGCTTGAGAGACCCTAACCATCAAGTAACCAAAGGGGGTTCTTTGTAAAATTCAAGCTTGTGGATGTGTGTGTGCAATTCTCGAAACTTAATGGGGGCTTGGGAGCATTTTTTCCTGGAGGCTCATGTACATGCACGTGGGGAACCAAATGGAAATTAGTAGAAACATGGAGCTAGCACTGTAAAAAACCTACCCACATGCCTCCTGCACGTAACGACAAGGCTCTAGGTGTGGCTGCATGCAATGAGATGAGGAGGCTCGGGTGAGCCTCAATACGTTCGAGCAAAAAGGCATGGAATAGACGTTTGGGTAGGATCATGACTATTGGATAAAAGATCCAAGGGTCCCCATCTGAGCTAGACGTGGGACGAAGATCTCATGCGGGGTTGATCAGACGGTGATGGCAAGATGGCTTGACCTTGGATATGTTGCTTGATCGAGTGTTCTGGAGGCTTGAGTGGACCACAACGAAGGTCGAGATGGCAAGCTGGAATCACGACGATGGTTAGACGAGTGAGGCGATGCGAGGTTGTCTTGGAGGCGGAGGTGGAGATCAGAGCTCTATCGCTCCATCCTATCAGTGATGGGAGAGGGTACCTACAGGGGCTAGTAAACGATATCTAGGCAAGATGGGGTGATTGGAGGTCATGTACGAGCGGATGGAGGTGGGAACCCAATGGGTCCAAGTATGTGCAAGACATGGAGGTGGAGTGAGGTGGGGGAGTATCTGGAGAAGGGGATTTTGATCGCAAAGGGGGTTAGAAAGGTCCTGATGTTATGGCAGTACTCTTGTGATGACCTAGAAGGCTAGAGTTGGCTTGGTATGTACGGGAAAATCAGAGAAAAATAAAGAGGGCAGAGATAGGATATACTTAGATGGAGAAGAAGATTGGAATGGAGGATTGCATATGATTAGAGCTTTGCGAAGGAGGCTCTTGGGGTCCTTTCTCTATACCGCGGTGAGGCAGAGCTTGAGCAATGGTAGGTAAAGCTGCTGCAACAGTGGAGGAGGCCACCGGAACTAACCTGTAAGAAGAGGGCCTTCGCTCGACCTGATGGCTCATCAGTTGTCACTGGAGGAGTATACGAGGCTCACACTTTCTTGGGTGATCAGTGGATGGCTGTGAATATGGTGAAAGATGGAGTTTTATAGGAGGAGATGGTAATAATCGAGGAGGTTTCGTTGAGTGATGATAATGGTTGCATGCGATGGGAGTGAAGGTCGAGACTTAGGCAAGGGAGAGGGAGGTGATGGGAGTCAATTGGCCTTCAATTGTCCCATATTGTTCTAGATAGGATGCATGGGTAGCCAATGATAAATATGTGAAGTAACTGTCGGATTCGTTCTTTGGAGGAGAGGGGAAATAATCGAAGGTGGAAGGTGGCCCCAAAGCCATTGGATCGAACGGGAGCGAGGGGCTTGTATCAATGAGGCAAAGGGAGCGAATAGTAGTCATCGGATCTTAATTCAATAAGGTGTTGAGGAGGTGTTGAAGGAAATGGTGATATCCTCAGGCGCATCATGGAAGCGTGGGCATCGTATCGAATACGATGAAGAACGACTAGTCGAACTACTTGTTCTATGCAGCGGAAATTAAAAAAATTTCATGTGACAAAACCACATGATCCAAGAACACTTCTCGGATCGTTTCGTCTGAACTACAAACAAGTATCAGGGTTGCCTCTTGAAGCGTGGTTGCAATCGAGTCTCTAAACGAAGAGACCTCCTGTCTCAAGTCCGATCCGATGGAGGAGACGCTTGCGAGCGTGTTGATGAAACACGTGCTTCTCGCAATCTATGTTGATGATCCAAGCGGCGGATCTCCTCATCTCGACACATGAGATCCGACGTCTTCTTCACGAGCGAGGTGCACCGAAGGAGACGGATATCCACGAGCAAACAATCGGGCAGCATAACGACGACGCTGCGGCGATGAAGAACCTCTCTAGGGCATCCATGGTGGACGGTCACATGAGAGAGAGAATGGGCGTGTAGAGAGAGAAAGAGAAAGAGAGACTTATGTTCTCTTGTGTGTGTAAAGAAGAGCAATGGGGTGCCTCTCCTTTTATAATATTTTGGGATCCATGGATCTCAATCCATGGGCAACACAAATCCAATGGCTCTCATTGATTTGTGTTTCTTTTAATGGCTAAGATTTGTGTTGGTAAAAACCAACAACAATTAATTTAATTTAGATTAAATCTATATTGATAAATCAATATAAATCAATTCCAAATTAAATCAATCAAGCATGGAGATTATGGAATGAAGATTGCCTCCTTCCATAATATTGGATTTGGTGGCAATCTCATGCAATCTCATGAGATCTCATGAGATCACATTATTCCATGGAAATCTTCAAGATTTACAACACTTGTTGTAAATTATTCTACAAAAATAATTCGTAATTATTTTGTGAATATTGCAATCTTGCATTTGGAAAATTGTGAATCACATTCACAATCCAAAATGAAATGTGAATTACATTTTTAATTAATTGTCCAATGTGAATCTAATTCATATCAACATTTAATTAACAAATGTAAATTACAAATAGCTCTCTCTTATATATTATAAATCACCTTTATAATATATGACTAATATGGATATTGCTATCCACATTATTCATATCCATGATAATTAAATCACATTTAATCATCTTGGATCTCTATTCTCGTGTGCCCAAATAATATGAATCACATTCACATTATTCACATCTTTGATTATTAAATCACATTTAATTATCTTAGATAACTCTCCTTATAATATGAATCAAATTTATATTATTCATGATAATTAAATCACATTTAATTATCAATTTTCTCAATGCTCGGATACATATATCAACAATGAAATTATCCTGAACTCTTTCAAGGATAATGCGCTTTCTCCGTGGATACTTGGAGATAAGGACAGGGCGATTGTATTGTTCCATGTTGATGAATCCCGTATTCATCATGCTAAAATTGGTCATTTAGGCTCTGTTCCCCACCATTCACTTATAATTAATCATTAATAGAGCATTATTAGCATTTATACATGTGTAAATAATATCTGCATTTCATCATGCATAATTGCATTAAAAATCCAAAGTGTAAATTAGCCCAAAAAGCCGCTAACTTCTCACATTTGTAAATAATTCATACTAACTCCAATTGACCCAAAACCACATCCATTGTGTAGATATTACTAACCTTATTAAATAAAAATACAAAAAAATTACTAACCCAATAAGTGTCAAATAATCTCAAAGTCTAATTTCACATCTGACGGACTAAAATGAGCATATCTCTCACATACAGGTCCGATTTTGGTCTACTCACTTTTAAAGTACTCCATTTTAAAATAACTTCAAAACAAGACTAATTTCGTAAAATTTAGAGCTCATTTGTGAATGTTTGGTTTTGGGTCTCTTTTGCGCAGTTTGACTTTTTGCTATTTTTGACCTAAGTTTTTATGTACATAATTAATCCTTTTAATTTCATTTGTTCTTCATTTGTGTTCTTTGATGAAAGTTTTATTAAGCGACACAAAAATCCAAATCCAGATTAAAATCAAAATCAAAGAAACTGACTGAGTCCAAGTGTCTGTTGTCGGTCTGTACAAAAGTTGAGTGTTTTTGACTTCTATTTTATTTTCCTAATTTCTTATTTACTAAAAATCCAAAAAAATAGATTAATGTGTAATTACTTTTCTTGTATTTTATCGTATTTTTTCTATAATTTTTATCCTTTTTAAAACCATCAAAAAAATATAAAATCCCAAAAACCCGATTTTCTATACACATGGAGAACCACCAAAAATACCACTTCTCACAGATGACCTCTTTTACTCCCGGATCCTTCATAAAAGTTGTAGATCTCGACAAGACGAACAACTTTCATGAAGGAAATTTTTCGATCCGAGGTCTCCTTCTATCTCTTTTCTATTTTTATTCCATTGATTTTCAAATTTTTTTGGGGTGCCACGTGGCAGCCCCTGGGCGTGCCATGTGGCACCCCTACGTTCTCTCTCTCTCCAGATCGCCCCCCCCCCCCCCCCCCGTAACGCCCACCCCGCTCACTCCGGCCATTACCAACCTCCGCCGTTACTCGCCATCACCGCTCCTCTCACGTAACGGCAACCTTCTCCCCCTCCTATAAAGCTCAGCCCCCACGCAACTCTCCGACCATCCGCCCTTTCCCCGGACACCCGTGACAGCGACGATTCTATTTTCGATGGCGTAATCCGGAGGTCATCGACCTCTGTAGCTGTGCCCCACAGCCGAAGCTTTGCCGTGATCGCCCATGACTGAAGCGAAGACCGATGAGGTCGTAGCCCCTCGTCCAACTTCCAAGCGATTGGTTTCTCATCTCAACCCAAGTTTAAAGCTCGCTGTGTGTTCTAACCCTTGCAGGAACAAGACGTTGCCTGCCTCTACCCGTACCTCTGCACACCCATCGACGGGGCCGCCGCTCCTCCACATCTCCGCCGCCCAAGCTCGGCCGCCTCCGTCAACCACGAGCACCACCACCTGCAGCCCTCGCTCGCCCACTCGTCGCTCTCAGCCTTACCGCACCTCCTGTCACTTGCCGCACCGCCTAGGCCCGCGACGACCGTCGCTCCTCCGCGCTTCGTCACCCTCGCGCAGGGGTGCCTCCCGAGCCCTCCACTGCGGAGGCCAGCTCGATGCCACCTACCCTCCCCAACGCTCGGCCGAGCGCTCGAACGCCGCCTCGCCACGCCGCCCCGCTCGCCTCTGACTCCACTTGCCGCCTCTGCCTGCGCGGTGGCACCACTTCTCCGCCTCGCCGTTCTGCCCTCGGCGCTCCGTCCGCCATCAACCGTTGGATTGGGCCCAAGCCCTTGATCCAACGGTTGCAATCTTGCCACGTGTTCCCAGCCGAGGTTCGGGTCCCCAGCCTCAAGGCTCGGCTTACGCAAGCCTCTTCCAAGCCTCCCCCAAGCCTTGGGTGACCCGAGGCTGTATCTGAGCCTCACGCCTTGTCTTTCGAGCCTTAGCCTCGGCCACCCGAGCCTCCTGGCCTGCCCCGAGCCTCTGGGCGCACGTGCAATGGCCGTGCACTGGTGGTAAAATTGCACGGACACCCCTGGCACTTTTAGAATTTGCAGAAATACCCCCGCCAGGGGTAAATTACAAAAAGGCCCAACTGACTTTTTGAAATTACAGATAAGCCCCTCTAGGGACCTCTTTGCAAGAAAAACTTTGTCTTAATTTACATTTTAGTCCCTGGAATTTCATTTTACCATATCTTTTTCATACGAACTCCGTTTTTAGCATATAATGTGTCATTTTGAAGCTATTTCCATGCTCTATCACTTGACATAATTTGTGGACAGATTCGAGGGTGTTTATTGTCAATTATTATTTGAGGATCATCATTGACTTTGCAGGATAATTTTGACATACTTTTGCTTGAGAAATTAACGTTAAATCTGTTGTAGGAGTTCAGTTGAGGATTTCAATTTGATTAACCCCTTGTGTTTATTGTTGATTATTCCCAATAATTTAATTTTTCAGGGGTTAAATCGAGGATCAATATTTTTGACTCTCTATTTGGTTGATCGACTATTAACTTGGAGAAGGCAATTTACATTGAATTTTTGACAGGAATATACATTGATAAATCTATTGTCCTGTAACGTGGAGTTGATAGATCTTTCTAGGTGACAATATCTTTCAATCTGTGATTACCTGCTTGAGAAATTAATTGATAAATTTCATTGAGGCTTGAATTATATAATTCATAGATCCTGGGCATAATAGTCTCTGTTTATTTCTTTGCACTCCATCTTTGCATTGTATATTTCATCAACATAAAAATTAATCAACATTAATTAATTATATAATTTGATTTAAAAACCACGCAACTAAGAATCACCGTTCCCTGTGTTCGACCTTGGTAGACTTGCCAAGTAAAAATTATTCCACAACGTTCAAGAGTGTGGTATTTTGATCGACCGAAATTCACCTCCTATACTACAATTATCGATTATTAAAGAGGTGAATTTCACGCTCATCACACGTATATTGAGATCGTATCTCAAATCCAGATTGCGGGCCTCCCATAGATGCTTGATTAAATTAAGACCGCAAATCTAATCTTCTCATTGCATCTTAATCACATTCAGTTCAATGTCCAACATTTGGACCAAGATCAGATTACTTCTATACTGAGAGGAGTCACTAAAATCAAGACCCGTTTCATCACTCCCTAGGAATGGAAGCATCATGGTTATACAATCGTTTATGATCACATCACCCTCAGGTATTCCCAATACCTGTACATCCTGCATACTGGAAGACTCGGAATAAAACCAAAGTATCAGATCAACTTTACACTGTCTACTTCTGGGTTTTTATCAGTAAGTTTCTCATTCAATCATTAGGAGTTGGTATCGATCATATACTTTCCAAAAGCATATATCATACCTAGGTCTTGATCATATACTTTCCAAAAGTATATATCAAACCTACAAATTCAGTCAAGCTTCCAAAACGAGACGATCGTGCACGGAATTTGATTCTTCCCAATATCTCATGGGTGAGCTCATGCCTTCCGGTTCAGTAAATGAACCTGTATGATCCCTTTGAGAGATCGTATTACTCATATGCCCTTATATGCACACCAACGCGTCGATGTATAGACCTTGGTTAGGTCATCGACCTATTGGTCTACCAAATGTACATACTCAGACATATAGTAACACATCTGTCTCCGGTCAGACGATGCGTGCATGTATCGTGATAGCATACGATATAGGACTTTGGTTATCTCGATCTCGTTAAGTCAACTCTTTGGCCTAACTAATCTAACACCTCCGAATCTCTATTCATATGCAGAGGACCTGCATCAAGAGGTCGGTCAGATATCAGCCTAATTGAGAAAGGATTGTCATCTCCTACTCAGGCTGGAGATCATCTCTTAACGATCATTTGACGGTGCTTGATGAGTCCTAAATTTAACTCATTAGATATTCATCCAAGCACCAACCTCTATGATTCAATAATTGAATCAACAGGTGTATGGTCATCAAGATGGCCATGGTACATAACCCTAATTGTACTAAGGGACCTATTATGCAAATTAGTTATTCTTCATTTCAGATCACGGAATGATATTTGCAATAATATTTATTGCATAATGGCTCACCTTGGGCTCGCATGTCCAACATGTGTCATTGGATCAACATCCAACAATAGAGGTGGGGGAGCATTGAGGGGAAAAGAACCGACCATGTGGCGTTCCCAGAGGTGGTTACGTGGTAGAATTAAAAAATTCAAGAATGAAAAAAATAAAAGAAAAATAATTAATAAATAAAAGAAATGTTCAAATGAAAAAGTGTTCAATATGAAAGTTGTTCATCATTGAGGTCTATAATTTTCGTCAATAAAAATATAAAAACATGGTTTGTGCATGATTATTTTGGGGGTGATATTCAATGTGTATTGAACTATATTTAAATATTATACTTTTTGTATTTTTTATAAAAAACTCACATATGTACAAGACTCAGAGATTGGTTTTTATGGATTTTCTTGACTTGAAAAGAAAGAGAAGAGGGTTAAGAACCATTTTACGCACTAGTGGCATAGGTGTTTGTTTGTCGGTGTGAGTTACATACATCATACTTATTTCTTATTTTTGTATTTTAAGAGGATTATTAAATGACTTGATTTGAGAATTGAGATAATTGAGAATTGACGTAGATGGAGCATGGATTCATCAACTAGGTTCACATACCCTAATATCAATTATTGCACCTATAGTGCACTGAACTTAGTCAAATAACTTCACTTTGTCGCCATAAACGTAAATGCATGCCTATGAATATTCCCATTTACACATGTAGTTAGATTTATATATTTTGAGAATAGCATCCACATAGATAATGTTGGGAAGCACTTTGAGTGTTTCTAATCATTGCATGCATAATTGATTTCTGACTTGCATTGTATTCTCGCATCCTCTCTCAATTTTGATCTTAATTGTGATTGAAAAAAAACTGAAAATTGGTAACCAAAAAATATAAAACTAAGAATGCTAATTTACTTTAACTGTTGATAAAACCAATCTTGATGTAATTATTTTGATCCACAAAATCCGCATTGTCTTTAGGTACTTATGTGAGAGAGTGAAATAGTGTTACCCACAATATTAGATATAACTTCCTTGGGACTGGGACTCTTGCCAATGCCCTCAGGTTACACAAGTAGTAAAGTAGAGGGTTATGGGGGGTTTTCGTGTTTTTTTACCTATGTGGGGGTACAACTCAAAAACATCAGGTAATTAAAATGAGGAATCAACATGAAAAGTCAAGTGTAGAAATGTCAGCTTAGTACTTTAGTGGTATCGCTCGATAATTTCCTAAATATATTGATTTTATACGATATTAAAAATTGAGAATATAAAATATGAACTCTTACAGCTTCACCTATATATGTGGTTAACATGAAACTTGTTTTATTTATATATTACGTATGTGGATATATGTGGCATTTCGCATTCTATTTTGTCTCTTCGTTTTGATATTATGTTCACCCCTCATCCCTAACAACCAATAAGGATGAGCGGAAAATGTCTCTTTTACTTGGACTTTGTGAGCTTCTACGTCATGTTTTACAAGTTATGTCTTCTCATATTCACGCATTGTTTCAAATTTCACGAAATTTCGACAAAATTTCAGCGAAATTTCGATTTCAACACCCTACCGAAAGCGAAAATTGAAATCTCAATATATATCGTTCCTTCACAAATTTAGACTGATTTTTGGCCGAAATTAGCGAAATTTCGTCGAAATTTTGACGAAATTTCGAAATTATCTCGTTTTTTCAGCATCTCGAAACGAAATCGAAATCGAGAATTAAAACCTTGGATTCACGATAACCCTCTTCTTGAATATGAAGTTTACACATTTCTTTTTCAATGTGATCGGGCTCATGTTATTTCATCGTGCACTCCCCACTTTGATGAAGACTCTCATCTCAAAGTACGTGTTTCACCAAACACACCCCCACAACAAAGTCTGACATGGTCTACATCATAGTTGGAGTACAATCTACATGATACACCTGATAACCATGGCATTGACAGATATGATCAAATATTCAGCATCTTGAGCAAAATTGATGAATGTGTGATTCATCATCTCAATATATTAATCTTAGCTAAATCCCTGAGCCAAATATCAAATAAATATCATAAAAAATAAATTAATAAAATGATTATTGTAAATAAAATTCAATAATTATCGTATATTTTATTGTACAAAATAAATTAGTAAGAAAAAGTCATAAAATAAAGGAGTTATTCAACAGTAAATAACCAAAACTTCATGTATTTTTTATAATTCCATATCAACTTCTTTTTGGTTAATTCTTTCTCTAATTTGTATATATATACATATAAATACAAAAATATAAAATAAATTCCATCATCAATAAATACTCGTAGATCTCAAAGAGAAAAGACTTTAAAGTCCAACTTCTCGTCCACATTCTCGCTTCATATGAACTCCAAATTCACCAACTAACTTTAAAATTCAAGTTTGAAAATTATCTATCCAATTAAAGTTGTTTCATTAAAATCGAAGCTCGTTTGCAATATATGGGTTTGGGGACCTAATTGTATATTGTATATAATGTAATAATTTGATATTAACATTTTATGTATAAATTTAACTTGTTTTTATTTATTTCCTTTTCTATTGATTTATTTATTGTATATTTTAGTAAATTAAATAATTATAAATATAACAATAAATTTTTTTATCATTAAAAATAACGCGATGCGACTTTGTATAGTGTAAATATTGTTCTTTTCCTCCATTTCTTATGCCTTTTCTTATTTATAAAAAATACCAAAAAAATCCATTTATGTTTTATTTTACTTCTATTACTCTATTTTATTTTTATTCTGTAAATATCTTTTAATAAAAAATCAAAAAAATATGTAAAATTGTGTTTTGTACATATGGTATATTTGTACATATTGTGTTGATTTTTTTGCAAATATCCCATTTTCTTTTATTCTAGTCAAGCTCGCCTAGCTTCGAAGGACACTTAGTCATCCTTCTCAAGAGACGAGCCAGTCATGCTCTCTCGAATCCATGCAGATCCACATGTAAGTATCATCTTATCTCTTCTCTTCGTCATCTTTTACGATCATTTATTTTCTATTCTCTCCCAAATATCACATCTCCTTTTCATCCTCGTATCAAAAATCCAACAAGCTCACCTTTGTCATCCTCCCTCTTCGCATGCTTCTCCACCTCTACGCAACTACCCCGTTGGGGTGTCAAGCTCCAACAATCCGTCCCTCCATTCTAATCACATACATAGGGGAGCTTCGTCCATCACTCATCTTCGTTTCACAGTAAGCATCATGTCCAACCCACGTGCAGCGCCTTCCAGCATCCTTCCTGCATGATGTCGTCGCCGCACTGCCCTCTTATGCGTGGGTACTTGCGCACTACCGTGCCACCCCTTGGCTACAGTTGAAACCATGCCCCACGCGATGTCGTCTTCGTCCATCTCTGCTCTCCTGCACGTGATTACTTCAGCATGCGCCCACGGCCGCTCTACACCATCGCCCACGCCCTAGTCGTGGGTTCCAAGAACCTACGTTCTCCATGAATAATAAATGGATTACCTCATATTCTTGTTTGGTTAAATTGTGAAATCAACCCAGGGGCTATAAGTAATTAAAGACCTTATGCACAACTTATTCTGTGAGAACTTTATTTTATATTTTGCAAATAGAACCCTATATTTGAATAGTTATTTGAATCTCCACTTGACATCATATTTTAATTCTAAAAATAGCATGGTGTTCCGTTATTAATTATATATCTCTGGATTATTTATTTCTAATCTTGTGAGCTTTGAATGATTTATTAAAAATAAGAGTTTGAAATTTAGTGATATTTTTCCCATTTATACTTTGAAATTCGCACGCATTGATCTCATACTCTAAAAAATCTCCAAAAATCAGAGATGATGCGTCCGATTGTGCTTTAACTTTTATCAAAATTTGTTTGAAGAGAGGTATCTTGCTCTTTAAATAATTAGTTGAGTGAAATTTGTAATTTATTTTTACTCTACTCTACACATAATATTTTTACGCAAGCTCAAATTTTCTGGATTGCTTATTGATAAACCTATTTGAGATAATTTTAGTTTGGCATGGTTTCTAAATGTGGATTTATTAGGAATTATTTACTCATAGTCACTCTATTTCATTGAAGAAAATGTAAAAAAATCAAATATTGCCAAAAAATAAAAAATGTATATTCATTTCATCATATTTAACTTTCTATCCAAATTTCATTAATTTTGCATTCTGTTTGCATGAAAACTTGCTTAAACTCCCTAAATAATGATCATTTTTCATTGTTGCATTTTTACTCAAAAATTCCAAAAAATACATTTTGCATGCATCATTGAATTAGGTTTAAAGGAAAGTATCACTTGCCTAATTTGATTTGTTTCTGAATTAAAATTTGATTGAGCTAAGTTGCTTGTTTCTCTTAATAACTTAATTCGATTGCATTAGGCATTGTCATTCATGTTGCATAAAAAATAACAAAAAATATTCTCTGAAAATCGTGTATTAATTGATCTAATTCCAACATAGGTTTTTCCTTTGCCTCCTTGAGTCAACTCGGAGCTTATCCAAGTTGAAATACATAAAACTACATTTGTTTGCTTGATAGATAATTCATTCATGTGGTTATTTTTAATTGATCGTGATTGCCTAACTACAACATAAATTGACACAATTAATTCTGGTGATTTTCGGGCTCGTCAGATGGCACCATTGCTGGAGATGCAAACGGTTTAGGATCATCTTAGAAATTTCAGTGAGATTTTCCGCCCCCAGGTAGTCCGATCCTCTGTTTTTCTTGTAATTATTACTCTGATTTTTTTTCATTTATTTATTCTGCTTGCTTTAGTTTATTTTATTATATTGTGACTATCTCTATGACTGTTTTTTATATAAGGGACCTGATGCGGTAGAGCGTCTGCATAGGTGGTTGAGCATCTCAGGAGCATTGGAGGCGGACATTTCTAGGAATTAAGCCCACTGAGGGAATCACATTAAAAATAAGATCAAGTCGAGTCGTGGGAGAGTGTAGAGTATATGATTTTATTTTTCTGCATTTATTTTGTAATAAGTGCATATTTCCAGCAGATTTTATTTGGGATCTCGTGTGTGTACCTGAACTTTGAACATTATTTTTGTGGTGTGTCAAGACCAGTTTCACTCTCCGGTGGGGTGGGGCTCGACTTGAGTGGCTCGTAGGTTAGACCTGCACTAGCATCTATTAGAGCTTTATTAGGTCAATATTCGCTTGTGCTCGTAAAATCTAGGACCACACATTTTCACACTTAATAATGCATACCATAGATTGTTCTGTTTAGTCAAACTAAAAACCAATCTTCTTCGCTAATAAAACTTTCTGCCAGGTACAGTTTTCTCTGACTTGCATTTCATTTAGTATAAAAAATTTAATTATGTATTACATCCCATATGTAGAGTGCATGGATCACTGTAAGTCTTCTGAATCGGACATGCATCATTGATTTTTCAATCGCATCAACTTTTCTCAACTCAATTTCCCTTGGTTTTTCAACTTATGATAAAAGGAAATTGGGACATCATTTCTCTTCTAATATGTCGAGATATCGATCATCATATCGGACCCCAAGGTGACTTCTCCTTGACCATTTATCAGACATATTCTTTATCTCACACTTCCATGTACTCTCCACCATTCATCGGAGACCCTTACCCGTGGTCGGTTTCACCCCACCCTGAGTATTAAGTCAGGACTTCGACCGACTTCCCCACTTCTTCTCATTTCTCACCTACTTCACTTTCTTACACCCGTAATCAAAACCGTAGATCTAATCTTCTCATTGTATCTGAATCATAATCATATCAATGTCCAACATTTAGACCACGATCATATCACTTCTCTATGAGAGGAGTCACTAAAATCCAGACATGTTTCATCACTCCCTCGGAATGGAATCATCATGGATATACAATCGTTTATGATCACATCACCCTCAGGTATTCCCAATACCTGTACATCCTGCATACTGGAAGACCCAGATTAAACCCGAAGTTTTAGATCTCTTTTGGTTTGTCTCCTTCAGGGTTTTATCATTAAGTTTCTCATTTGATCATTGGGAGTTGGTATTGATTATATACTTTTCAAAAGCAATTATCATACCCAGGTGTTGATCATGTACTTTCCAAAAGTATATATCAAACCTACAAATTCAGTCAAGCTTCCAAAATGAGAAGATAGTGCACGGAATTTGATTCTTCCCAATATCGCACGAGTGATCTCATGTCTTCCGATTCGGCAATGAACCTGTATGATCCCTTTGAGAGATTGTATTACTCATATGCCCTTGCATGCACACCAGCGCACCGGTATATAGACCTTGGTTAGGTCATCAACCTATTGGTCTGCCAAATGTACATACTAAGACATATAGTAACACATATGTCTCCGATCAGAGGATGCGTGCCTATATCGTGACAGCATACGACATAGGACTTTGGTTATCTCGATCTCGTTAAGTCAACTCTTTGACCTAACTTATCTAACACATCCTAATCTCTATTCCTATGTAGAGGACCTACATCAAGAGGTCGGTCAGATATCAACCTTTAGAGAAAAGATCGTCGTCTCCTTCTCATGATGGAGATCCTCTCTTAACAATCATTTGACGGTGCTTGATGAGTCCTCAATCTAACCCGTTAGATACTCATCTAACCACCAACCTCTATGATTCAATAATTGAATCAACAGTTGTATGATCATCAAGATGGTCGTGGTACATAACTATAATTGTACTAAGGACCTATTGTGCAAATTAGTTATTCTTCATTTCAAATCAGGGAATGATATTTGCAATAGCATTTATTGCATAATGGCTCATCGTGGTCTCGCATGTCCAACAATCTCCACTATCTCAAAGAGCCATTAATGGGCTAATAATTTAAACCCGCATTCATGTGACAATCATAAGCTATTTAGAAAAATAGCTAGGTAAGCTGATCAGTCACTCTGTTCCTGAGAGGCTATACCAAGTCCTTTTACGTCATTTGCATGTCCCCAGTAACAGTGCTCGCATCCAATGTGAATGTTGCAATTTATGCAATCAATACTCAATATTGTCAGTTATAGTGTCCTTGACACTACCGCTCAATAATTATCATAACCAATATTTCTATTATCCTTATCGGAATACCCTTATTCTTGGAGATCTATAAAGTCTTAAGTCCTTGAAGATAAGACTTTGATATCACTATCTTTGAAGTCTTGTCATCTTTGAAGATTTTGTTATTACTACAGCAAAGTGTTTTATTCCCATAGCAGGATTAGCAACAGTTTACTACTCCCACTACATGGCAGACATCTGACTTTTGTACACATCTAGCATACACTCGGTTTCTCGTAATTGATGCACAAGGGCAAGCAGTTCTAGCATTCACTTCCTCAACTCCTTGAGGTGCTATCCCTTTAGATAGGCATTACCATATCTTAAAGAAAAGATGCCTTTTCTTGGAATTTTCCAAAAAAAGAAACATGTCCAAGGTGTACAACTAATGTGACAATACTCTTCTATTTGCTTCTGAACATCTTCAGAACTAAGATCTAAGAGGTATCCTTGAGATCATATCTCAAGGTATGGAATGGCCATATTATAAATCACTTATTATTATCCTTATATCATTCCAAATGATCAGGATATCATCTACATTTAGCACGATGAACACAATGACACTCCCACTAAACTTCACATGGTACACCAAGATTCTATCTGAAATCATAACCTTTATAATTTCATCAAATCTTATGTTCCTACTATTTATTCGAGACCATAAATGGAATTCTTCAGCGTGCACACCTTACTTTCCTTAACCATGAAGCCCTGGGGCAGAGGAATGCAATCTTGACTTCCATCTTGAAGATGTCAAAATCAAGTTGTGTAGCTATAGTTAGCAATATTCTGATGGGTATAAGCAAGGTCACTAAAGAGCAAGTCTCACTGCAAGCGATGTCTTCTCTTCGGTGTGTACATTGAGGATACGAGTTGTGCTTTCGAAGGTCTCTACCTTCTCATCAGGTTCCCTCTATCTCTTGAAGATACATTTTCACCTTAGGTCTTACCCATATAGGTGGATCCTCAAGGGTCCATACACAAAATTTATATATGAAGTCTACTTTAGACTTTTACTGCTAACATCCATCTTTCCATGTTATGATCTTCAGAAGCTTCATTACATAAAGTTCGATCATTGTCAGATTTCTCTGACACATGGAATCCATCCTCAAACTCATTTGAAGAGGTATTAGTATTTCATATTTTGACTGTCCTTTTAGTTTCCGATTTCAGGAGTCCCATTATCTTCTCAAGACTGAATGAGTTCCTTCACTTCATATTCATCTTGATTCTCAAGAGTCTCATCCTTTAAGAATCACTTTCTCAGAGATGATATCTTTTAAGAATCTCAAGGTCATAACGTAGGTATCCAATGCCATCCTTTACTTTCCTAATGAAGTAGCACTCCTTTTGTGTTGATTCCAGCTTACTTGTATCCATGACAAAGTTATGGACCAAGCAACCCCTAAATCCTCAAGTGTCCAACACTAGGCTAAGTTTCAAACCATAGCTTATGAGGATGTTTGGATTTAGGTTTACATGGAACCTTTTAAGTATATATAATGTAGTCTCTACTACATATATACCTGGAAACTAAGAGGTAATTATGCTGAGATTCACCATTGATCAAATCATGTCAACATGATCAATTGTATCTCCCTACAACTCTATTGAGTTTAGGTGTTAGGAGGAGTGAGATAGGAATGATATTCCTTTTTCCACGTGGTATTCATGAATTCATATAATAGGTACTGACTACCTAGACTAGATCAAATTCATTTTCATCTTCCTTCAAACTTTGGTTCTAAACCAAAATTACAAATCTTTGAACATTTCAAAGCTTTTTAAGGTGAAGGGAAGAAATCTCATATCATAAAATCATCGCATGATATCTCATACCATCAATGTTTATTATGATATAGATGATCCACATACATCAAAATGTACTAACACCATTCCTAGAGAAGAGTGTATTGGACATTTTACTTTGAATACAATATTCACAAGTATGTAAGTTTTGAACATTTAAGCAATCTTAAGTTCAATATCTTACTAGTTGATTGATCAAATCAACATACAAGTGTCCAAGACCCGATGCCAGTTCATTGCCAGACGATCTTTATCATTCTATTGATTGTTTAAGGTTTAATTTTTAGTATTAAAAATATTAATGAACCATTCATTAATTTCTATTTTAGTAGAGTCCACTTCATGTTAGACTACTACCTGAAATATAACCATCATAACTCTCTATGATAGGTTTGTTCCAGAATTCATGTTTATTTCCAACACTTGGAAATAAACTATGAGTGTATTCTAATATCCAAGGTCATAGAGACATTCCATAAGACTGAGGACTCTCCCATTGAAAATATAAAGTCTATCAATCCATAGAGATTATTGCAACAATTACATCAATATCCATGTCGATGACTTATTAAACTTGAAGATCAAAATTCCAGTCTTATAGTACATACGCAACCAATTGCAAATGTCATTAGAAGAAAGTGATACAATTTATAGACTTTGATCTTATCAAATAAGAAAGTCAATATCAATGATTATATGTAGATATAGATTATTCTGATGCATTATCTGAGTCCTTCTCAAAGGATCCTGGATAGTCTAGATAATCATACTACCAATACATGTGCTTATTGCAGCATTGGCATTCATCCAACTATTTGGATATCTTATGGAAATTACAGAAGTATAGTCAACTCCTTGACCTTCCTTCTTGCATGGTTCAGACCCATGCTTCCACTGCGCTCTCTTCATCTATAAACAACCATTTCTTAAGACAAAGAATCTCTTATATTAAATTCAAAAGATTTCAATATAAGACTATTTCAACATTTATATACATGTTCCATTCAATTCATACAATATGAATATTATAAAGCTTCATGAATGACTATAGTATAGATAACAGAATGATGATACTCATCGTATCTACATCCATCTAAGCTCTTAAAACATTGGTTCAGGCAGGTATTCAAACATTTTGAGTACATCATATCCTATAGAACCACCATTCTGCATAATGCAGAGAACCGTATCATTCACGATTAAATGTCGAGAGCACATATATTTGCCAAAAACATCTTTCTTAGATGTTAAGAGGATTATTTGACAATTACGATCATCATCGACATGTCACTTCCAAAGTTCATTCGATGATATCAAGACTATAGAGACATACAAATCCTATGGTTGTATTCGTATTGTCTATTTAATTGCCATTCCTCATTATTATGAAGAATCTAGCACATTGCAACCACATACATTATGTGTTCAAATGCGAGTACAATATCTTGATCATGAATCATATTCATGATATTTTACTGGTTATTATTGAGTATAGTATTGATTGAGTTTAATGAAGGATTATCTGAAATAAGAAATCTGCATAAATATATATATATATATATATATATTACTTAGATTTAGGATTTTTAATATCAAAGTTGTCTTGCCTTGTCAACACTGAAAATTTATTTCCTTATTCACTTTCACTGTAAGAGATGTACTTACCATTATATCTCTAAAAAGATATGGGATCTCCTCTTTATATTTGTCACATCCCAATAATCTGAGAACATGTAACTCTGATAAAAAGAAGCGGGAACACATTCCATCTTGCAAGTCCAATTTGCACTCCCAATTCGGTCTTTAACACTCAAGCCCATCACCCCCAAGGCGACGTTGATCCGTTGTTAATTAAACCAATCGTCAATATGATTAGAACTCGCTATACGCAATCTAATATCGCCCCACTAATATGTGGACCCGATTTGGGGTCACTACATATACGACCTTACTCTTTCGAGAAGTAAAGAGCGTGATCCAGATGTGCTTGCATACAAGAGCCGTCACTTCGGACAGGTGTCCCATACATACAATCTATGGCGACAGAAACCTTCACCTTGATGGGAGACCATGAATGTCACTTATGTGATCCTCCACCTCATATTCAAATTTAATTAATTATCATGAATCACATTCATATAATTAATTCTTCCAAGGTAAATACACATATATCATTATAGAGTGTATTAAATTGGATATAATTAATGTAATATCATTAAATCAATTATCAATCCAATTTAATCATCAAACTTGATTGTTACTTGAAATAATGGTGTTATCTCAAAGTACATATTTAAAATTTTAATAATTAGAAAATACATCATGAACTCTCAAGCATCATACGTTCCCTACCCATTGTCATTGCCAGTACCGACAGGAGTGGGACAGACCGCACACAGTGCAACCTGCTACCCAACGCTCCCCGGCTAGACACCATACATGCCTCGAGAAAAAAATAATGCCAAGTCAATCACTTTGTACTTGAAATTATCATCGGTTTTTCAACTGAAATTATACCATATAGCAATAATCAAAATTATTTTGATTATAAGAAAATTTGCTAGACAAATTCTCAAAACCTATTCAAGTAGCAAGTTTGACGAAAGTTATCAGGCAACCAATTGGTGATCTAGATCTAATCTAATCATTCATTGATTGAGGCAATGTAATTTAAGGGAAAATTATTATTCTAATATTTTCCAAATATTATACATAATTATACCAAGAAATTAATCATTAATTTCACAAGTTACTTAAATGGCGTTCACAAGGTTCATGATCGAGTATTAATTTTCAGCAGTTACCCCTACTCACTAAAATTATCACATCCCAATAAATTTTAATCCAAATTAAGCAAAATAAATTTATTAAGTTTGCTAATTTGATTCAAAACAGAACCTAAGTGATAAACACGCATTTTCAGGCATTTTAAAACCGTAATTAACTCTGTAATTACGACATTATTCATCATCCCCGAAACAATGGACATATATGGTTATTAAAAAGATCGTATCTTAGGTTATCGGATTCCAAATCATGCAAAATCAAATTCCATTGTTTCCTTATTTAATTGGGAACATTATCCAAGTGATAGTTTCATATTTTAACATTTTAAACATGGTTGAAATTTATCAAAAACAGGGCTGCGAAAATTGAAATGTGATAAAAATGTCACAATCCCTTATGAACCCAAGTCTTATGTGGTTTATGGATCATGTATCCAAAACCTCCGACCAAAGGCTCTATACCACTTGAAGGATATGGAAAAATACTCAAATGCATCACGGAAGCCTGAGGATCGCATCAACTACGATCGGGAGCGACTAGTTGCACTAGTCGCCCCAGGCAGCGGAATTTTAAAAAAATTTAAAATGATGAATCCACATGATCCAAGAACACTTCTTGGATTGTTTCATGTCAACCAAAATAGGTATATAGTTACCTCTTGAAATGTGGTTGTGATCAAGTCTCTAAACTAAGAGACCCACTGTCTCGAGTTCGATCCAATGGAGGAGACGCTTGCGAGCGCATTGATGAGATGTGTGCTACTCGCAATTCATGTTGACGATCCAAGCGACAGATCTCCTGATCTCATCACACGAGATCTAACATCGTCTTCACGAGCGAGACACACCAAAGGAGTTGGAGATCCACGAGTAGATGATCCGGCAGCATAACGATGATGCTGCGGCAATGACGACTCTCACAAGGGCTCCATGGTGGATGACCACTACGAGAGAGAGAGAGAGAGGCTTGGCGTATGGAAAGAGAGAGCAAGAGCATTCATTATCGTGTATCTCAAAGAGCAAGGGGTTCCTCTTCTTATATAGGGTCTTGGGAGTCTATGGATCCCAATCCATGGTCATCACACAATCAATGGATGAGATTGATTTATTTTTTTCAATGGCTATGTTCTTGTTGTAAAATCACAACAACAATTAATTTAATTTAATATAATATATATTGATAAACCATTATAAGTTAATTTCAAATCAAATCAATTAATTATCCTTGGAGATAATGAGGAAATAAATCATATCCCCTATAAGGAGGGACATCTACCAATCATCTCATGAGATCTCATTATCTTATGAGATCTCTTTATCTCATGAGTTCTCACTGTCTCATGATATATCCAAGATTTACAACAACAATTGTTGTAAGTTAGTTCACAAAAATAATTCATAATTATCTTGTGAAATATAACAATCACGCCATCGGAAAAATGTGAATTAGATTCACGTCCCAAAACAAAATGTAAATTATATTTTCAATTAGTTATTCAATGTGAATCCAATTCACATCAATGATTAATCAACAAATATAAATAACAAATAACTTTATTGTATATTATAGATCACATTTGTCATATATATGAATATTATGGATAATGCTATCCACATTATTCATATCCATGATAATTAAATCACATCTAATCATCTTGGATCTCTATTCTCACCTGCCCAAATAATATGAATCACATTAACATTATTCACATCTTTGATAATTAAATCACATTTAATTATCTCATATAACTCTCCTTATAATATGAATCAATTTCATATTATTCATGATAATTAGATCACATTTAATCGTCAATTTTCTCAATGCTCGGATACACATATCAACAATGAAATTATCCACGAACTCTTTCAAGGATAACGAGCTTTCTCCTAGGATACTTGGAGATAAGGACATGGAGATTGTATTGTTCCACGTATAGTGACATGGATATTGAGATCAAATCTCAAATCCAGATCTTGCGGACCTCCCATAGATGTTTGATTAAATCAAAACCGTAGATCTAATCCTCTCATTGTATATGAATCACAATCAGATCAATGTCTAACATCTAGACCACGATCATATCACTTCTCTATGAGAAGAGATACTAAAATCCATACCTGTTTCATCACTCCCTCGAAATGGAAGCGTCATGGATATACAATCGTTTATGATCACATCACCCTCAGGTATTCCCAATACCTGTACATCCTTCATACTGGAAGACCCAGATTAATCTCGAAGTTTTAGATCTCTTTTGGACTGTCTCCTTCAGGGTTTTATCATTAAGTTTCTCATTCGATCATTAGGAGTTGGTATCGATCATATACTTTTCAAAAGCATATATCACACCCAGGTGTTGATCATATACTTTCCAAAAGTATATATAAAACCTGCAGATTCAGTCAAGCTTCTAAAGTGATACAACCATGCATTGAATTTGATTCTTCCCAATAACGCACGAGAGAGCTCATATCTTCCGGTTCAATAATGAACCTATATGTTCCCTTTGAGAGATCGTAATACTCATATACCCTTGCATGCACACCAACGCGTCGGTGTATATACCTTGGTTAGGTCATCAACTCATTGGTTTGTCAAATGTACATACTTATATATATAGTAACACATCTATCTCCGGTCAGAGGTTGCGTGCCTATATCGTGACAGCATATGATATAGGACTTTTGTTATCTCGATCTCGTTAAGTCAACTCTTTGACCTAACTTATCTAATAGCTTCGAATCTCTATTCCTATGCAGAGGACTTGCATCAAGAGGTCGGTCAGATATCATCCGTTAGAGAAAAGATTGCCATTTCCTTCTCAGGCCGGAGATCCTCTCTTAATAATCACTTGACGGTGCTTGATGAGTTCTTAATCTAACCCATTAGATATTCATCCAAGAACTAGCCTCTATGATTCATTAATTGAATGGACAGTTGTATGATCATCAAGACGGCCATGGTACATATCCCTAATTGTACTAAGGAACCTATTATGCAAATTAGTTATTCTTCCTTTTAGATCAGGGAATGATATTTGCAATAACATTTATTGCATAATGGATCGTCATGGGCTCGCATGTCCAACATGAACCACCTGTCCCCTTCCTATTTTGGAACCCACATCATCCACTCTCTCCTTGTTGTAACACCACCACTACGTAGCCTTCTCCCCCTACATCCTTGTGCACCTCATCATTGCCTCCTCCATTACTCCCT
The DNA here is from genome assembly GCA_037367405.1 of Ottelia alismoides. Classification (NCBI taxonomy): domain Eukaryota; kingdom Viridiplantae; phylum Streptophyta; class Magnoliopsida; order Alismatales; family Hydrocharitaceae; genus Ottelia; species Ottelia alismoides. Next base: position 809,406 of record JAZKJV010000429.1, read on the forward strand.
GGATTCAATCCAACCATTGCAAAACCCTCTGACACTCCACATGAAACGGTCGAGCCCCTCCTATAAAACCACTCCCTCCGCCACCTTCAACCTTTGTCCACCATTTCCAGACAATAACTCAGCTTCCTCCGCCCCTCCAGTGACTACAAAGGGGCGGTTCGTCGAGTTCATGATGACTCTCCACCCCAGTGTCGACTCACAACCATAATGGTTGTGTCATAGTGGCTCCGCTCCACTGAGCACCTCACGATAGGCTTAGTGAATCGCGCGAAGACCCGAGGATCCCCTAGGTCCTCCGCTTAAGCCTCTTGCCTTGACAACAACCTACTCCGATCAGATACCTCACTCAGACCTTTGTTTCCTTGATTTTCCCCTTATTTTCTCGCCGTACACAACACCATTCATCCTCGCCTGACCATTGTACCATCTCCGCCAATCATATAGCACCCTCACTACCATCTCCCCTCACCCTCTTCCCTTCTCCAAGAACCTCTTCCGCTCTTCCCCTTCTCTTCTCATACTCGCCAAAGAAGATCCACCAGGGCTCCGCCTCCCGTCACCAGATGCCCTCCATTCACCTCATTTAACACATCCACCAAAGCATGCTTCGACTATAACTAACCCTACATGCACAATATCTACAATGGCCGGAGTGGAGTCTGAGCCATGTTCACCAGCTCCTCCTCCGACTAAGCTCCACTTCCACAGCTCCCAATCCGCCCTGCATCTCCCTCACTGTCCGAGCTTCGTCGCAAGGGCCCCTAGGATCCTCGTCGATCATTGGGGACGCGATTGGAGCAAGGAAGAGCTCTAAGCCCCTCGCATAGTCCCATACGTGATGCCACCTTCACGGAGTAGGAAGAAGAAACATGAGTCACATGCATCATTGGATGATGCCCGCCATCCAACGGCCTAGAAGAAGATACGTCGCCCCACCCGAACCTACAGGCTCCGGTGCACCAAGCCACATGCCATCCGAGCCTATGCGTCTCCTGAGCCTAAGGGGCATGTGAGGGATTGGCAAATTGCGGAGAAGACCCATGAAGTTTCTGAAATTGCATATCTGTCCTCCAGGTACGCGCCTCATGTGCGTGCCTGGGGGTTTTCACATGGAGGACCCTGTCGACTTTAAAATTTTGCAAAAAAAACCTCTATACACAATGGTTAAATTGCATAAGGGCCCTACTAGGTTTTATTATTTGCAAACGGGTCCCTCCAAGGATCGATTTGCAGTAGTTACTTTTATTTTTCTCGTATTTTTCTTACAATTATGCCCTTGCATTGTTTTTAGCATAACTTGAATCTATTAAGTCCAAATTGCATGATTTTAGTTTCATAATGTTGCTAATTTTATTCTCTTTTTAATGATAGAGGGAATTTCATGATTGGACACGTATTAAACATGATCTATTTTTACATGCTCCATGTCTCCCATTTTCATGCTAATTGCCATTATTCATCATTTGTTGCACGACCTGATTCTGAATTCTAACCATAATCTGTTGCTCATTGGATTGTCCTTTCATGGCATAATTGTATATCATTACTATAGCATGCATATTGCATCTGTTTTAATTGCATCATAATTTAAAAAATGCCATGCATCATTCTAATTTGATTTGCATTATTTTATCTGCATTTCACATCACAATTGCATGAGGACCTAAAATGAGAATATACTGACACATTAATTAATCAACAAAAATTTGATAAATATACGAAGAGGCACGTGTCCTTGAGTTCGACCTTGGTACACTTACCAAGTAAAGTAATGTCCACATATTCGAATGTGTGGTTTTTGATGAACCAAATCTGCCTCCTATACTACGATAATTCCACATTATTAAAGAGGCAATTTGACATTCGTCAAATGGTGTCGTTTATTGGGATGCATCTTACCTTTATTTATTTGTCGAATTTCGTAGTAACATTTTTATGCGAATATTTTCAAAATTTCATGTCTTCTCATCATGTTATTTTTGCATCTTTTTTGCTGATTATTTTTCTTGATAATTTTTCTGACATTGTTCTTTTGTGGTAGGGCCCATGGAGATTGAGGACGCTTGATCTACATGGAGGCATGGAGTTGGGAGCTCCCGCAGCAAGGAGCTATAAAAGAAAATCAAGAGAAATTTAAGGAACATTACTCAACTCTTCATTCATGCATCATGTTGTAAAAAATGTAGCAGTGCTTTTCTAGCGGACCTCGTTTGAGGGCTCACATGTGTAAAAAAGGAATAAAAAAGGAAAGAAAAAAGCAAAAAAGTAAATCACTAGATGGTTTACCCCCCCTCAAAATTCTGCATCCATTAATTAAGCTATTTTTAGCCTAAATATGTGGGGATCCGATTAAATCACTCCTCCCTCGATCTGTCTTCTTATACTTAGGTCATTTTTGACCTAAGTATAGGGGGATCATCATCCTCAGTTCCACTTTATCACCTTATATTTAATCAGAGCTATGGCTTCACATCACTTGTGCTACGAGGACATAACAAAAGTTAAGTATATGGGGATCTATCATATATTACTGTATATATATATATATATATATATATTAGCCATAGCTCGCGCTTTAAATTTTTGAAAACTTTTTGGGCTTGATTTAAGTTGACCTGTGAACTGAGTCTGGTAAACATTTTTCCTTATTCTTAAAAAATTGAGGGATTTAAATTTTTGTGAATAAAATTATTTCTTTCTCAAAAATCCCTTGAAAATTTGAAAAATTAATTTTTTTGTGGTAGAGGCTCTGACTACTAGGTTTAAAAATGAGTAACTACTTTTAGTGAGGGAACTTCAGACTCCCTTATCAGAGTAGGTGGTTTAAAGGATATTATATATGGCTTCGTCCTCAAGTAACATGGGTCCATCTATTGGTCTGTACTTACACCCATACTGGCTGGAAGTATATGCAACTATTCATATGAGTCTGGTCCAGTTATTATCTCTTTGAAGAATTAAAAAAATTGAAAAATTAAAATTCATAAAAATTTGCAAAAGAAAAAAATCACAAAAAATCACTAACTTTGGAGTTGGTGTATTCCTTATCAACCCAAAAATTTGCAAAAGAAAAAAAAATCAAAAAATTCATATTCATTATCACTCGAGGCTTGAGGATTTAAGGACATTTGATTTTAGAGATCTTATGAGTCTGAGTTAGCCTTCCTTAGTCATTAGAGTCTTGAACTTAGTAATCCACACTTCCCTAGTTTGAAAGATTTGTGCGCTATATTGCACTCTTCATCTCTGCCCTCTAAAGAATATAATCAGCACATCACTTTCGCAACTGCATGATTGATGAGATGAGTTGAGTTATCACTTGAGGAACTAGGACTAAAGAGTCTAGATCTGATCTAATGATACTCAAGGATGGGATCAAGTTAATGAAGGCTTCAAGAAACCTGAGAGTCATCAAAACCCTGGCTAGTATGTGAAAAATTTCGCATGTTATCGTTTGATATTTACATGTGTGCCGGGGTGTAATGGAACTAATTAAATTGCCGATCAATGTACGCCAACTTCTGGTAAAAGTAGTGGAGCTAGCAAAAAGAAAAGAAAAGAAATAAATATTCAAAGAAAAACTCTGTCATTACGAAGTCAAATTGAAAAGAGCGTCCACCAATGGTGAGCGCTCCCAACCATTTTCAAAGTGTCCACTTTGACCAAATGCTCTTAGGACAAAGGAGTTGATCTAGCACCGTAAAAGGGCTCTGCATGATACAAGCCTAGGTGTCGAAGGTATCTTAGATACTCAAAAAAGATACATCCATGTGTACTCCTAGAAAAATAAGTACATACGACTCCGAATTCTCTTGACAGACACGTGGATCAATAAAAAAATATACAATTGTTGAGTAATAAGGCACTCGAGAGGTCCCTTGTTCTAATGTAAGGGAGATAAAAAATAGACACGATCCGATGCCCTCCATCATCTGGCCGTCCATCTACACTTTCAAGTCTGACAAATAATGAGACGGTTAATTGAAGCAAGAATAGAGTTATTCCCTGGTGATGAGGATTAGGTGTAGACGTGAGTCTCCTGGATTGGAAATTTAGGTGATGTCTCGACTCGACTCTCGTGATTGCAGTACACTAAATTTCATATCCTTATATTTTATGTACAAACAGAGAGTTCGATAATAAGAGAAGTTGGATTTCTTTTGACCAGAGCATGGTTGAGCCCGGAATTTTAGGATCACTTAAATTAAGGGTCTTCAAATAATTGAGCCTTGAATTTTCACATGCACTATCGGGAATTAATCCGACTTCTTCATTCTTTAGATGCTCAAGAACGAGCATTGTTTAAGTATAGGGATATGATGAGTTTCTGATTCATCATCTTAAAATCCACATATTAATATCCTCGCTTAAACATTTAAATAAATATCACTAATAATCTAATAATCTTAACTTGTATTACAATGTATATATTTTGTGTATAATTAACCCGTAAATACCACTAAAAGCTAACTCTAATATTATTGTACTTAATTACTAGCATTTCTTCTTTATTTTTTATATTTTTTAGAACCCCTAAAAAATTAGGTGAATTATTTTTCTATATTGTTTTGAAATTTAAAAGAAATAAAAATATAAAAATCTCAAAGACTAAAAGCGGTATTTTTATCCCATTAAAAATACCTATAAAAATATATTTTGTACAAATGACCTCTTTTGGCTTTTTATCCAACATGAAACTTGTAGACGTCATTGAGATCTACAACTTTCATGTTTCGACTTTTTTTTCCTAATTTTACCTCTATCTATTTCTTTTAGATTTATCTTTGTTTTATTATTGAATTTTCTAGATTAGCTACATGGCGCTCTCTAGAACTCCCACGCGGCAACTCCCTCTTCTTGCCACCTGGCCCCTCTCTTGGCCATTGGATCATCCCTCTTCGCCTCCATCATGACCGTTCCTTCGCACCCTACCCTCAGTCATTTGATCTGATCTTAAGATCAAATCCTCACCTCTCAACTCCGCCCACATCTAAGCCGCCGATCCCATTCCTATCCTACGGTCCCCTGATCTCCACGTCACCTCGCCTCTAATAGACATTGAACGAACCTTCAGATTCCATCTCGATCGTTAGCATCTGCTTACCTCTCCATTATTGGATGCTATTTGATCGAGTGCATCTTCGCCGCACACCAACACATCCATTTGGACCGTTGGATCACACGATTCAACGACCTAAGTCTCGTCTTCCACCTCCGGCCATCTCCTACCCTGACGTTACACCTCACGAACCACATGCCCCTTCCTATTTTGGAGCCCACATCATTCACTCTCTCCTTTTCGCAATGCCACCACCACGTAGACTTCTCCTCCTAATTTCTCGCGTACCTCATCAACACCTCCTCCATTACTCATTGGATTCAATCCAACCGTTGCAAAACCCTCTGACACTCCAAATGAAACGGTCAAGCCCCTCCTATAAAACCACTCCCTCTGTCTCCTTCGACGTTCATCCAACATTTCCAGGCAATAGCCTAGCTTCCCCCGTCCCTCCGGTGACAACGAAGGGGCGGTTCGTTGAGTCAACGACGACTCTCCGCCTCGGTGTCGACCCACAACCACAATGGCTGTGTCCTGGTGGCTCCACCCTGCTAAGCACCTCACGATTGGCTTAGTGAGTCGTGCGAAGACCCGAGAATCCCCTAGGTCCTCCAACCAAGCCTCTCGTCACGCCTACAACCTATTCGGACCAAGTACCTCCCTCATACATGTGTTTCCTTGATTTTTCCTTATTTTCTCGTCATACACAGCAACATTCACCCGCGCCTGACCATCGTACCATCTCTGCCAATCATCGAGCACCCTCGCCACCATCTCCCCTCGCCCTCTTCCTTTCTCCAAGACCCCCTTCTGCTCCGCCCCTTCTCTTCTCATGCTCACTGGAGAAGAGCCACCAGGGTTCTGCCTCCCATCACCAGAAGACCTTTTATTCACCTCATTTAACACATCCACCAAGGCACGCTTCGGTTATTACTAACGCTGCAGGTACAATGTCTTCAATGGCTGGAGTGGAGCCGGAGTCATGTCCACCGTCTCCTCCTCCGATGAAGCTCCATCTTCCACAGCTCTCGATCGACCCCACGTCTCCCTCACCATCCGAGATCTGTCGCCAAGGCCCCTGGAAGCCTCGTCGATCATTGTGGACGTGATTGGTGCAAGGAGGAGCTCTAAGCCCCTTATCGGAGTCCCATACGTGCTGCCACCTTCATGGAGGAGGAGGGAGAACTGTGAGTTATCGGCGCCGTTGGATGGCGCCCATGCAGTGGACATTCAACGACCAATAAGAAGATACGTAGCCCCACCCAGACCTACATGTTCGGGTGCATCAAGCCTAGAGTCGAAGCCCCAGAGGAAGCCATGAGCCATCCAAGCCTAAGCGCTTCCCGAGCATGACTCCCTCACGTGCCTCGCACGTGAGGGGTTGGGCAAATTGCAGAGAAGATCCGGGAAGTTTCTGAAATTATACATTAGTCATCCTTGTATATGCCTCATGTGCACGCTTGGGTATTTTTTAGGGATAACCCTCTCGACTTTAAAAATTTGCAAAAGACCCCTACATGCAATGGTTAAATTACATAAGGACCCTATCGATTTTCATTTTTTGCAAATGGGTCCCTCTAGGGGTTGATTTGCAATAGTTGTCTTTATTTTCTCGCATTTTTCTTACAATTATGCCCGTGCACTATTTTTAGCATAACTCGAGCATATTAAGTCAAAATTGCATGATTTCAGTTTCATCGTGTTGTTAATTTTATTATCTTTTTAATGACATAGATAATTTCATGATTGGACACCGTATTAAATAGGCTCTATTTTTAAGTGCTTCATGTCTCCCATTTCATGTTGATTGCCATTATTCATCATTTGTTGCACCATTTGACTCTTCCAACAATAATCTATTGCTCATTAACTTAATCTTTTTAGGATATAATTGTATATCATTTATATAGCATCCATTTTGCATATCTTTTAATTGCATCATAAAATCAAATAAAAAATGTCATGCATCATTATAATTTAATTTGCATTATTTTATATGCATTTCACATCACGATTGCATGAGGACCTAAAATGATAATGTACTCATGCATAGTTAATCAAAAAAAATGATAAATAAACGAAGCGTTTCGTGTCCCTGAGTTCGACCTTGATACACTTACCAAGTAAAATAATGTCCACGTATTCGAAGGTGCGATCTTTACTGAACCAAATTTGCCTCATATACCACGACAATCCCACATTATTAAAGATGCACATATGACATTTATCGATGCCTAAGTATCTCAATGACTTTGAATTGGGGGGTTGGTGTATTTGGAGGAGCGGAAACCATCTTACACAATACCAACAGACTTTTGAGCAAGTTTCATGGTGATGGGTCTTTCTCTATGTTTGCAGTAGATTTCTGTGATGCTTTCAACATGTTAGATAGATCTTTGATGCTCTGTGAAGTTAGGAGAAGACGTACATCTGTTTCTTCGTGGGTAGAGTTTATATATGCTCAAGACGCTGGATTATATATCGGACACAAGCATTTATGGTCAACCACCCAAGTGCAACAAGGTGATCGTTTAGATGTACTTTTTTTCTCTTGCATTGCACCAACTTATTCGTGAGATCACAAATAATTGTAAACTCCTTCTCCATGCTTTTATATCTCGATGATGAGACTATCATCGAGGACACATTGGAGGTGCCCAAGGTGCTTGACATTACACAATGCAGGAGCCCAAAGATAGGTCTTATTTTGAATATAAAAAAATAGGGTAAAATGGGGCTGCCCCCAGGGAGTAGCCAACTTGGCTACTCCCACCCCTATATTTCACTCATTTTTTTATTTTTTTGGAAAATAAAAATTTGTATATTCATCATTATATCCCTTTCACATTCTATTAAAATTTCATCAGAAACAGAGACTCCTAAGCCCTCCATCCAGACATCATTTTTAACGGTCGCAGGATTTTTTAAATCGACCATGTTTGGATGGAGGCCGTAGGAGTCTCTGTTTCTGACTAAATTTTAATAGAATGTAAGAGGGATATGGTGATGAATACACAAATTTTTATTTTCCAAAAAAATAAAAAAATGAGGGAAAAATAGGGGTGGGAGTAGCCAAGTTGGCTACTCCCTGGGGGCAGCCCCATTTACCTCAAAAAAAATAAAGCTTTTTTGACCTTCATGTAATGGACAGAAGATCCACAAAGGGCTATTTACCATGGATATTGGGAGGCATGTGCTCGGAGTGAGGTTACTTGGAGGTGCAGTGAGCAGGGACAAAAACTTTATTGAAGACATGGTTATGATGAATGCCACCGAAGCTATTGACTTAATGCATTTACTTCCTCAATTGGTTGATCCACAAAGCGAGCTTCTTTTATTTCAACCTTGTACAAGTACTGTCAAGCTCATGTTTGACTTAAGGACATGTCAACTACGTACATGTAACGAGCTGATACATGGCTTAACAATGTGCTTCACGGAGCTATTAACGATATTGTGGTTTATGGAGGCCCTGTCTTTGGCGACCTTCAATGGCGGGTGGCGTCGCTACCCATCAAAATTGGTGGCTTTGTCTGCAATCATCTCTCGAGGCTTCTTCACATGCTTTTGTGGCCTCTGGAGCTTAATCTCTGGTTATCCAAGATAACATTCTACAAGACATTGGGATACATAGGGGTGGGTATTTAACTGGTTTGGGTGGGTCTGGGTCGGGTTGAATTTGATTTGGGTAACAAAAATGACACCCATCACCCAACCAAATTAGATTGGGTTGAGATGTTTGGGTGATCGGTTTGGACCGATTGGGTTGGGTGAAAAATCAAATTATACATATGAAAATTCTTGTTAATTGAAGGTCAAGTAATGATGAGGCCATTGATGTATGAAGAAGATGTCAAAGTAAGCATGTATTAGGCTCAATATAGAAGAATAAGGTTAGAGGAATATGTTCAACATGGATGGAGAATGTTGGGATATGTTCAAGTTGATATGGAGTTATTCAGTTAAAATTATGGGATTTTCAAGAATAATTTTTCACCAGAAGTGGATAGGGATTGGAGCATAGGTGTATGGTAATAAGGCATGCTCTCAATTATTTGTAGCATGTGATGATAATATTAAGGATAATAGAGAAAAAATTGAGTACAACACATAATAATAACTGAAATAATGTTCAGCAAGGTTTTATATCTCGATTTCGATTTCGTTTCGAGATGGTGAAAAACGAAACAATTTCGAAATTTCGACGAAATTGCGCTAGTTTCGGCCAAAACCGGCCTAGATTTGCAAAGGAATGGTATATATGAAGATTTCGATTTTAGTTTCTTATGGTGTCAAAATCAAAAATTCGATGAAATTTGCGAAATTTGGAATCCTGATGTTTCCTGAGACAAAGTTGTTAACGAGTTGATAACTTGGATTTGAGAATCCGAGTTTTACATTAGAAATATATATATGAATTTAGAATTACTGATATTATATATCGGGTACATATCGATTGGGTTGGGTAGGATTAAAACTTTTGTCATCCAAAAAAATACTTTGGGATATTTAGGTGGATTGGGTGGAAGACATTAGACCCACCAACCGTCCCAATATCCATTGAAGGAATATGGTTTGGGTCCGGCCCAACCAAAATCCAAATGAGCCAAATCATTCTGACCCATTTTCAACAATTTTGCTGGGTTATATGGGTGGTCCCATATAGTGCCCACCCCTAGATACATGGTATAGATTCTGATTTTCCATACGTTTTGGAGTGCCTATGTGGCATACTTCCATCTCTCAATCTTACATGTTTTGCTAACAAATGATAATATCTCCCTTAAAGCATATAATGCCGTGACGAGTTCCCTTTTTAGCAAAATGCTAAAGAATAGAAGTTCAGCTTAACATAACTGCCAGATAAAAAGTATTTTTTTGCTGTTTTCGAACTGATCATGCTCGAGACGTCCTTTTTTCTATTCCTATCGAGGACCTTGTAATGCATATGTCTTCCATTGAGTATCACACTATCTCAAGTGTGGCCTTATAATTCGTCTATTGCAAGATGATGAGGCTTGTCCACTATGCCATAAATTATGTCTAGATGCGTTTGGGGAGCTTGCAATTCATTGTCGTGAACTCTCATGCTTTAAATACAGACATGATTTTGTAAGGGATGTCCTTTATGATGTACTCAGACATGCTGGGGTTTCCTCGAAGAAAGATTCACTTGTAATTTTTTTGTTGGATCCACAAGAAGGGAGACCGACACTCATATCAACAGGTATTTTATTATCTGGATGGGCTGGAGGGAAACATGTATATGTTGATTTGAATGTAATTTCTTCATTGGTAGATTCGAAAAAGAGTGATTTCATCGCGGGATACACTACATAGAAAGTTACCTCAGCTAAAGTTGCAAAGCATGCGAATACTTGTATTGACAATCAACATGTATTCATCCCTTTTGCTTTTGATACCTTTGGATTCTTGAAAATGAAACAGTAGAGCTAGCCAAAAGGATTCAAAAAATTATGCATAACAATGTTATGATTCCCATGTATGTAGATGTTGTGTTTTGAAGAATTGGTTTTTCCATCCAAAAGGGATTGGTGATGCTGCTTCTTGTCCATCTCCCATTAATCTCTCTATAATAGGTTTGATTGGTAATTTTAAATACAACATTGACCTAAATCAAATGTGGTCCTTGATTATCTATTTTAAAAAACAACTATGTGTTAGACGACCTTTATTTCATTGTGCTCCTTTAGGCATGTTTGGTAACTGTATTGAGTTGGAGTAATCTTCAGTGAATAGTAGTTGTTTGGATGGTTAGGATGACTGAAATGATAAATATAAACGTGTTATATTAACTTTAAAATAATTATGACATGTTTTTTATATTTACTTTTTATTTAAACATCATAAAAAATATTATTACCAAAGAAATGATAAAGTCTATACAAATAATTCCAATCCAAGAATGAATAGGTGGAGCTAGGGTTGAGCATTGGGCCGGGCCAACCTGACCCGACCCGAAATCCGGCCCGCTTAGCCCGACCTGAACCCGAGCCCGAACTTGAAATGGGCCGGACTCGGGCCTTTTTTTAGGCCCAATTGCAATTTCGGGCCGGGCTCGGGCCCTATAAGGCCCAAACCCGTAAAGCCCGATAGTCCGAACCCTATATATATATAGTAAGATTGGTAGCATGCAACACTAACAAAGATAAATTATATACCATTTAAAATTATGAAATATGCATGTTTCATATTGCATTTATTTGTTACCTTTGTATTGATATCATATGCTAAGAGTAGAAGATTATTGTTGCTTATCTTTGCCACAAGGTTCTAATCAAGAAGAACATTCGTCGTCTTAATGTTATTTCCAAACAATCCGAGAACTATTCCAATATGCATTCGCTATGAAACTTGATGTTGTGCTTCATTAACATAGGTTTTACAAACTCGTATCAAATGCATATATTGCTATTTCATATGCAAAATATGCATCTATTTTTAAATGCATTTGAGATAAATGTTGGGGCATCTAAATGGGCCGGCCCGACCCGAGCCCGACCTAATAATCTTCGGGCCGGGTTCGAGTTTGGGTCTATATTTTTAAAAATAAACGGGCCTTGAGCCCGGCCCGTTAATCCATATATCAAAATGGGTTTGGGCCGGGCCAAGGCAAACCCGGCCCGGACCGGCCCATGCTCAACCCTAGGTGGAGCCGGGTATACGAGAATACCCAAGTACCTAGCAACCGAACATGCCAACTTCATTTGAGAGCCGTCCCACTTCTTCCGTCTCCTTAACTCCCCCAGCTTTCACCCTAAACCCATCGCCTCCGCCACTCCCAACCACTTTCGCCCTCATCTCCTCCACCCATCGCCACCTTCTCCATCCGCCGCTCATTGCCAATCACCACAGCTCATACCCCTGACCGTCACCTTCGCCTTCCTTCCACGCTCCATCAGCCACTGCCCGCAAGCAGGCCTAAGCACACGCTGCCGTCTCCCGTTCCGAGGTCATCTATCCAGCATCTTTGAGCATTCTTTAACTTTTTTCCTGGCATCTATTATTTATTTTTAATTTATATTTTTATCTGATCTGTTTTACTCAAGCGGACTACTTGAACCAACATCATTCTCATAGTTAATCATGTCCATTAACTTATTATAATTCTTATCTCCCAAGAACTTGCTGAAAGCTCTGATCCATAGCAGTTTTCAGATGCTTTAAGCTCTGATCCGCCTTGACCCACAAATTAAAATTGCATACACTCAGTGCTCTCAGCACAGCTCCACGCAATTTTCACCTCCATCTGTTTGTAACGTTTGTTACGAAGCAGCGGCTCAATTATTTCTAGAGCTCTGTTAATTCCAAGCACAGTCCACAACCCAACCCTAGTAATAGCCACCTCTCACGTGTCAGTTATCATACGTATGTATTCTGAATCGGAACTAAGCCACCAAAATAGATCATTTCCTAGTCATTCTCAGGCTGATGATCGAATTAAGAACGGGGGCTTATCTTTGAGTGTGCATATCATACGTGGTATGCATGCATCTAAAGATTTCTGCTGAGGCTATTGCTAGACATCAACCAAAGATGGACCCTTTCCTGATTTTCATCAAGTTTTCCAAAGAATTCCAGCTCCACATTTGAGCGAATCTCATTCTGTGTAGTATTGCCCTGGACCATAAATCTTCACAACTTGATGCAGCGTAGAACAACAAATTAGGACAAAACTAGAATGTTAATCTGTTTAATTTTGTTCGATTAGATTTTCCGTCCATTAATCAGAGTCTTATTAAATTAATGCCAAGTCGATTTTATTTATGGTTAATCGAGCCCGTTGAATTTTATTTCTATTTAAAATAATGAGATCGCATGTGATCTCAAATTAATTAGTTAATTGGTTAGGTATGTTAGATGATAATTATGATCTATTGGGATTTTTTTATCCTATTTGTTTCCTTTTATTTTTATTGTAATCCCCTCTTCCCTCTTATATAAAGGGAGCAAAGGCTTATGTATTAATGACTCCTGAGTTTATGAAACTTGAGATTTATCTCATTTATCTCTCTCCTCTCCCTCCACGCGATTTCAACAATTTATATTTTCCAAATCCCTCGCATCCGGCAAATATTCTCTATTCCGGTCTCCAAATTCTTTCATCAATATATTTCCACTGTTCCATCACACCGTTCCCTCAAAAAAATTTATATTTCCACCGTCAAAAATTTCACCGTTGGAATATTCGGTCTGCATCACAACCAGTCAAAGCACTTTCAAAATGATACAAAGAGCAACATACTTGGAATGAAGTGCAACCTAGCTAGAAAGAAGTGCAACATACCTAAAAAGATTTAAAGAGCAACACATCTAGATAGAAGTTCAATATACAGGCTGCACTAGCACTAATCATTGTGTGCGCATAGCAATCATGATATGCACATGCAGTTTAGTGGTGAGAATTCCACATTGTGGCAGTGGATACTTGGGCTGGGGTCCCAACACGCATATTTTCTTTATTTTAAACACGCTTCAACGATTGGGTGGTAGAGCAGCGTGCCAACCATCCAAAGGAGGGTTCAATTCCTCATTCGATGTCATATTCCGGACTACATTTTCATGACTTTATCATGGAGATGTTTTTTTATTTGCAGTCACAACTGATCCAGGTGATGTTCAAATCTCACTCTTGCAGGTGTTACGTTAGGTAGTCGATGGCCATCGTAAAAAATAGTTGAATCTTTCAACATGGATTTGAGCAAGAATCCATGTAGCTGACCCTACTTATAGTGGGAGAAGGCTTAGTACATTTATTATTCACAACTGATCAATAGCTGCAACTCCCTTGTATTTACCTACTAAAACAATTCTCGTCGAGATGACATCAGCCTTCACAAATACTACATAAAAATGACGTCCTGGTATGCCACTACAACACACCATATCTCAATAGAATGTTACAAAATTTTAATAGCAAGAAGACATATCGTTGTGTGTGCTCATCATTTATGGACACTTCCTTTGGAGTTATCCCGGGCTTTTGCTCGAAAATCTTCCTTCATGGTCATTTTTTTCACTTCAAGCTATCTCCACAAAAACTCGTCATCCAATCGATAACAGATAATGAGATAAATGTAGATGGATTTTTGTTCAACGAAAAATGTAGATGAATTTTTGGGAGCGTACAACAACCTTTTGCTTCTCTTCAAGGAGTTCTGTAATGTTGTTGGTTCAAAGGTTGTATATTGACGAGATAAGATTTGAGTGCGGAATGTTGGCTTTGACCAGGCAATTAAGGCCCTCATTTTTTAGATTCTAAAGAAGGTTTTTATATTCTAAAGAAGAACAATGCCCAATTAAGGCCCTCATTTTTTAGATTTTAAAGAAGGTTTTTATATTCTAAAGAAGAACAATGCCCGAAGAATGTAGGATTTCATGTCCATTTGCTTTATCAAATACAATTTATTTGATTGTGGCAAATATTCATGATTAATAGACTTTGTAAGGCTCTAGAAGATCTTATTCTCAGCAAATGGCTTTCCTACCTAGTAGGACTATGATGGATAGTGTGCTCATGGCATTTGAGACCTTGGTCGATTGACAAAGGTGATAGATTCATGGTTTTCTTTGGGAGGTCAATAACTCTAAAACATATGACTATATTGATGGGACATTCCTCTGATCTTTGCTCCGTAAGCAAAGTTTTACCAATATATGGTTGGCTCGGATAAAGCTACATGTGACTATGGCATCATATGCGGATAGCTAGAAACTTTAGCATTCTCACAACATAGCACACAACATGACTATATTTATCTAACCACAAGGATTGCAAAATGCTCGGATAAAGATGTATATGACTACGAATGCTAAGCATAGAACAAAGAATCACAAAAAGAAGAAGAAAGACCATCACGAATCTTAAAATCCAAAAAATAGGAAATACCACAAGTAAATATCAAGCAGGGAGAAGAATCACCATGCAGGAACAGCGGCAGCAACAAGAACAGGTGGGAACCTCCACAGCATATCACTTTGAGAGCCCAATAAAACCATCAAAAACTCCATCAAGTTATTTTCCTGGTTCAGAAATCTTTCATAAGTGTCATGAAAGAAAGCAGTGCTCAAACATGACATAAAAACACAAACAAAAACGAAAGCTTTACAAAACAAATAAGTCAACAAATTTTTTTTGGAAAAAGAGTGGGAAACACGCACAGGTGTCTAGCTGAAGATTTGAACCCTTTTCTTTTGGATGTTAGACACATTGCACTACCAACTAACCATTGAAGTGGGTTCACAAGTCAATCTAATATATTTTATTTATTTATAACCAAATCATGCATCTAATCGTACCCACCTA
Source organism: Ottelia alismoides (assembly GCA_037367405.1). NCBI lineage: Eukaryota > Viridiplantae > Streptophyta > Magnoliopsida > Alismatales > Hydrocharitaceae > Ottelia > Ottelia alismoides. The sequence goes on from JAZKJV010000429.1 coordinate 824,792, forward strand.
ATGGTCTAGTGGTAGTACAGTGTGTCTACTACACAAAAGACTAGGGTTCAAATCCCACTCTTGCAGGGGTTGCGTTAGGTAGTTGACGGTCAGCGTAAAAAATAGTCGAATATTTCAACATGGATTTGAACAAGAATCTATGTAGCCGACCCTACTTATAGTGGGAGAAGCCTTAGTACATTTTATTATAGCCAAATCATGCATCTGGCACCTTTCAATGATCGGTATTGTTTGTTCTGAAAGGAAAGAAAAAAGATAACTTTATAAAAGATATAATTCAACAACAAATTTTAGTATTATTTAAGCCGTTCCATGCATTTGACATCTTTCAAAGATTGACATTGTTTTCTCCAGAAAAAGATATTAATCAGACAAGAAAAAAAGCTTCAGTGAAGAAGATATTAAAACTTGTAAAGAAGCGAAGGCAAATAAGAAGACTGAATACCCAAACTATCGGGAATAGATGGAAACAACCGTCATAGCTAATTACTCTGTCGACAAGCATAAGCATCGAGAGATTAAACAGATTGAGTTGTTGATTTTAAAATACGGGATAATACATATCCTCTTTTAGATGAAAATCCGTTGTGGTCATAAAGGGAAAAATCATTGTATAAGAGAGAATATTTTTTTGTTACTGTTGCTGTATACAATAGGTAATCCTCCTCTTGGCAAGCAACCTCCTGCTTCTTCACGGGAACTTTTTGAAGTATACAAATGCCTTTTACTGCTGTTGTGTACAATAGGTAAGCCGTCTCTTGGCAAGCCACCTCTTGCTTATTCAAAGGAAATTTTGAAGTATACAAATGCCTAGATGTGGCTCCGCAGTGAAGTTTCTTCAAAAGGTAGCTTTTTAGACCAAAGTGATGCCTCGCTATCAATTCTAGAAAACTAGCATTTTTGGTTGGCGTTCTTTATAAAATCCATGTTTCCACTGCAATACGATTTTTTACCTTACATAACGAATTTAATTCAGCCATAGTCGGTCCCAAGTCCGGGTAAATGTTATTTTAAAAACACTATTTAGCAATTTGTCTCGAAATAGTTCGGATCTTTTGAACATGTCGAAAAGTAGCCAAAGAGATGCTAGGCGAGTAAAAGAGAGGTGTTTCAGGACAAAAGGAGGCTTGGTGGTGGAGTGGAAGGATGCAAGACAAGCTTAAAATTAAAAGAGTATGCTTTAAAGCCATGCCTAAGGATGAAACAAAAGAAACTGTCACAAACTACAAAGTAACGAAGAAAGCAAAGAAGGCTGTAAGCGAAGCTAAGTCAAAAGCTTATGAAGTTCTGTACAAAAATCTCGAGTGTAAGGAGGGCCAGAAGGATATATTCAGATTGACCAAAGCCAGAGAAAGAAAGACCAAAGACCTTTCTCGAGTGAAATGCATTAATGATGAGGAAAGATACACGCTTGTTACTCAGAAGGATATAGAGACTAGATGGAAGCAATATTTCCATAAACTTTTCATCGGGGAAGGAAATAGAGAGATCACTTTGGGAGATCTAACTAATCGTGAAAGTTAATTGAATCGTGCAAACTATAGACTAATACAAAGAAACGAAGTAGAGGAGGCTTTGAAGGTTATGGAACCTGGGAAAGTTGTAAGACCTGATGGCATTCTTATAGAAGTATGGAGAGTTCTAAGTGTGGTTTGACATGGCTTACAAATTTATTCAATGTTATTTGACAAATCAAGAAAATACATGAAGAATGGAGAAGAAGCATCGCGATGCCTTTTTATAAGAATAAAGTAGACGCTCAAAATTATTCGAATTATAGAGGTATGAAGTTGATGAGTCATTCTATGAAAATTTGGAAACGTGTGGTCGAAAGAAGATTGAGGCAAGTTTCCAAAGTAAAAGAAGATCAATTCGAATTCATGCTAGGTCGCTCAACTATTGAAGCCATCCACTTGCTGCGGAGAACAATGGAGATTTATCGAGCTAAAGAAGAACCCCCATATTATTTTTATTGATTTTGAGAATGCTTATGATTTTATCCCACATGAGATATTTTGGAGAGCTTCGGAGAAGAGATAAGTACATGTCCTATACTTTAACCTCATAAAGGATATGTATGATAAGGCTTCATCTTGTGTAAGGATCCAGTTTGGGAAGGCTGACTATTTTGACATCAACATTGGCAGTGTTCAGAAAATCGACCTAGGTGGCCGTAAATGCGGTCGCATATGCAGACTCGGACCCTCAAGTGCACCGCATACACATTATGCATAGATTATATGCTATTGGGCGCCTACTCGATCCGAGTAATATGCATATGTAATAAACATCACATCCTCACAATAGAACCCGATTAATACCCACCTGATACCCAATTGATACCCACCTTCGCACCCTCACAGCAGAACCCCCTCCCTCACACCTCGACTCTACTCCCGAGCCCTAGTTTCCGATAAGGATCCCCCCTCTGGTGCTCTGCCTTGCAACAACTGCTGCCCCTCCAGTTTGTTCCTTCAAGCCTTCAACCCCCTCCGCCTGAGTTGCTCCACCACCTTCTGCTCTTCTGACTCCCTCTGGAACCTGCAGTTGCCTTCTGCAAGGTGTGTTATCCATTTCGACATCTTTTACTTGTAGAGTGCCGTTGGTGGTGATTCTAATGTGAATGTTATGAATGTGTTGGTGCTAATTTTCGAAAGGGTTTTTATTCTTGGTTAAATATGGAGTTTTGGGTGAAATCATCAAGGGCAAACTCCATTCACTTTCGAAAAAATGAAAGAGGTTGAGGATTGTGATAAGCTGGGGATTGTGATATATGACACTGGAATGTTGGAAGGATGGATGCTGGAATTATTTAGCCCTAAATACTGGAATGAAGGGACCCTTCACTTATTGCAGCATTTAGCCCTAAATACTGGAATGTTGGATCTGAATTATTTGGCCAAATAATTCAGATCTCTGAATTATTTATTTGGCACAATTTTTTTAGTTTTGTAGACCTGCAGCGAAATGAAATATTGCAATCCTTTGATCATATCCAATATTTATAATCTGAAATATTGAAAAGTTTGGAATACATGAATATTGGAATTAGGGCTCGTATCGAGCCTAACGAGCCGAGCCAGGGCTGGGCTCGGGCTCGATGGGCTCGAGCCCTTATCGAGCCAGCTCGGGCTCGATAAGTCTTGAGCCGAGCTCTTTATCGAGCCTGGTCTGGGCTCGAGCCTGTTCTGGCTCGTTAAGGAAATAGGTGTTTTTTTGGTGAAAAGTGTTTTGCCTGGGCTCGAACCCGAGACCCCCTTTTAAAGATCGTCCACCTTACCAGTAGGCCACCATCCGAGTTTTATATAAAAGTTAAATTATAATATATATTGTAACATTATGCTTGTTACTAAAAAAGGAAAAAATACTAAATATCTAACTATAACCTAGATTAACATAGATAAAAGGTAGAAAATCCAAGTCTATAACATAGTCCACTCGAGCCTAAAAAAAACATAGTCCACTCAACATTGTTGTTACATAAACAACATAAACACATAATCCACCATTAACAATGTTGCAAAACTAATACAAATAAAAATTATTATAGTTTCATAAATATAATATATATATATTCCTTATCGAGCCCGTTATTGAGTTATCGAGCTGAGCAGGGCTCGGCTCGGCTTGGGCTCGGCTCGATAAGCTATCGAGCCCAAAAATTTGGCTCGGGCTCGGCTCAATAGCTTAATGAGCCAAGCTCACAGGCCCTTATCGAGCCGAGCCCGAGCCTGGCTCATCGAGCCGTGACTCAATAGCCAACCCTAATTGGAATCCAATGTTCATATTGCTTATATCTAATGTTTATTGCCTATATCCAATTTTATGAATTATTTATTGCTCATATCCGATGTTCTGAATTATTGTTTGTAGAGGGAAAATACTTGATTGGTTAATGAGAGATCCAGGGTTCTCTTATATAGGAGAGGAACCTATTGGGAAAATTACATGAAGTAGATAAAATAAATAGAAAATAGGAAAACAATAAGAAAAATAGGAAAATTCTCAACACTCCCCTCAAGCTGGAGCGTAAATATCGACCATGCTCAGCTTGGAACAACATCTCTAATAAGGCCCTCTAGCTAGGGCCTTAGTGAAAACATCTGTTGTCTGATCTCTAAAGCTGACGTGAGTATTGGCAATAAGACCCTTCTGTATCATGTCACGAGTGTAATGACAGTCCACCTCTATGTGTTAGTCCTCTCATGAAAAGTTGGGTTGTTGGCAATGAAAAGAGCCGCCTGTTTGTCACACTGGAGATGCATGAGAAGAGGCAAATCTATAGTCACGTCAGTAAGAACGGCTCTAACCCACATCATCTCTATGCTAGCATGCGCCATGGCCCTGTATTCTGACTCAACACTCTATCTGGCAACCACAATATGCTTCTTGCTCTTCCATGAAACCATGAAATTCCCTATGAATACAACAAAGCCTGAAGTAGACTTCCTATCCTTTGGACATCAATCATAATCTGCATCTGCATAAGCTGTAACTGAATGAGATGTGCCTCTGCTAAAAAAAAGTCACGTACCTGATGATGTCTTTAGATACATACCTCAGAATCATATGGAATGCATCCATATGTGTCTGTTTGGGCTGCTCCATAAACTGACTCACTTTGCTTACGACAAAGGATATGTCGTGCCTGATAATTATCACATAGTAGCCTGCCAACAAGCTCCATGTACCTCCTCTTGCCAACCTCCTCAGTGTCATCATCATAGAGCTTCATGCTCGCAGGTTTGCAATCTGCCATGCATGTCTCTAAAAGAAGTTCTGTAACATAATTCCTCTGGGTCATCACAAGGCCTCGATGGTTCCTGGCAAACTCCAGTACAAGGAAGTAACATAAATTATCAAGGTCCTTAGTCACAAACTATTGACCTAGGAAGTCCTTGACACTCTGAATACCCTGCTCGCCATCCCCTGTAACAATAATATCATCAACATAGACAAGGATGACAATAATACCTTTCTGGGACTTGTGTACAAACAAAGAGTGATCTGCAGTCGATCTCACAAACCCCTGCTGCTCTATCAAGTCTGAGAGCTTCTGAAATCATGTTCTTGGACTCTGCTTAAGATCATAAATAGCCTTATGTAGCCAGCAAACCTTCTGACACCCCCCTTAGCAACAAACCCAAGTGGTTGCTGCATGTAGACCTCCTCTTGTAGATCACCATAGAGGAATGAATTCTTCACATCAAGTTGGTAAAGGAGCCAATCTTGTGTCACAACAACAGAAAGTATTATGCACGGAGTAGAATGTCTGGAAACTGGAGAGAAAGTATCCTGATAGTCCACCCCATATGTCTACGTGAACCCTCGTGCCACAAGTCTCGCTTTATAGCGATCCACACTGCCATCTGCACAATGTTTCACAGTGAACACCCATTTGCATCCTATAACGGATGCTCCAACTAGAGCAGAAACAAGGCTCCATGTCCCACGTGACTGTAATGCAACCACCTCTTCCTCCATAGCTAATATCCACTGACTGTCATGAAGAGTCTCCTGATATGTCTGTGGTATCTCCACGACTGATAATGCCAAGGTAAACCTTCTGAAATCCTCTGACAAATTGCTCAAGGAAACCTGGGTTTGAAGAGGATAAGGGGAACACCTACGTTTCTGCTTGCGCAGAGCAATCGACACATCAAGATCATCTGCCAAGGGCACCTACTCATCCTGTATAGAATATCGCTGCACAGACAACTCGGTAGTGCAATCGGTAAAAATAATGTACTCATTACATACCCAAGGCATGCTGGATGATGGGCAAGGCCTTTGAGTAGGTGGAACCGAGCGAGACCTGCGAGTAAAAACACGTGGCGAAAATTGAGTCAGTACGAGGTGGAGCCACAAGAGCAGGTGTAGACGCAAGAGTAGGTATAGGTAGTGGCGATGATGGTAGTGGTTGAGGAGGTGGTGGTAGAGCAGGAGTGGGGGGAGGTGGTGGTACAACAGTAGGAGGTGGAGGCAAGTAGATCTCATTGTCAGCCGGGGCTAGTCTGTCGCCTGTAGGAGAAAAATACATAACAGACTCAAAGAAAGTAACATCAACACTGACAAAATATTTTCGCTTGAGCGGATCAAAGCAGCGATACCCCTTCTGGGTACGAGAGTAGCCGACAAAAACACATTTAACCGCTCTGGAAGAGAGCTTGTCACGACCTAGAGAGACATCATGACAAAAGCAACAAAATCAAACACACGAGGTGTAAGAGAGAAAAGATCTTTCTCGGAAAACGTAATCGAGAAAGGAATCTTCTCTCCCAACACAGACGAAGGCATATGGTTCACCAGATAGAAAGCCATAAGGACATCATCTCCCCAGTAGGCATGAGGAGCACGACTCTGTATCAACAATGTTCGGGTCACATCAAGTGGCGGTGTTTGCGCTCGACAACACCGTTATACTGGGATGTATATGCACATGAGGTTTGGTGAACAATGCCAAGAGATCGAAGGAAGTCAGAAAGCTGTAAGGTGCAACACTCTAAGGCATTATCAGAACGGATATATTTGATATTGACAGAAAAAATATTCTTTATATCATTAATAAAAGATTTGATCACAGATCCAACCTCAGACTTATTCTTCAATAAAAAGACCCAGGAAATTCTAGAAAAATCGTCGACAACAACTAGATAGAAGCGTGTTCCTGGTGATCAGGAACACGACCCGGATCCTAAATATCTAAATGAAGGAACTCAAATAAGAGAGAACTGCTATGACTCTGATGGAATGGAAAGGAGGAATGATGATGCTTCCCAAGCCGGCATGCCTCACACTGGAAGGAGGATCTCGTGGAAATCTGAGGGAGAACTTGACAAAGCTTATGTAGAGGAAGGAGGTGACCAAAACGAAGGTGCTGCAGATAGGGTGAGACAGGTCCAATAGGTATAGTAGAAACGACAATATGGGGAAGTTGGACCAGTCTGTAGAGTCCCCGCTGCTCATGACTACATCCAATCACCTTGCCCATCAGTTTGTCCTGAAACACAAGAGACGATTGGTCAACGATGGCACGACAATGCAGATCCTTAGTGATATGACTAATGGAAAGTAAAGTCATCTGAAAGTCAAGAGCATATAAAACATTCTGAAGACGTATGGAGGACGTCAAATGCACCTCCCCTTGTCCTGTAATTGATAAATGGTCGCCATTGGCAATGACAACCCATCTACCGGGTGGTATGGTCCTGTAGGACCTCAGCTATGCTCTGTCTCCGCAAAGATGATGGGAAGCACCAGAGTCCATAATCCACTCTGTCATATCTGCACCATTAGTACCCGTTCATATTCAATGTTTATTGCTTATATCCAATTTTCTATCATTTCTGAATTATATATTGTCCATATCCAACCTTTGCTTGAGCTAATATTCTTAGATATTTTGTTATGAATATTCTAATCTTCTCTTTCAAATGGATGACTTTTGGAAATGCTTTGGTTGAAATCACATTGTATAAAAAATCTCCACTTCATATTTCTTCCATGTTATATTTTTTGATACATAAGTATTTAATATTTGAATTTATTATTATATCTTTAATTTTTTTATCTAAAATAATAGAAACCACATAATCTGCATATACTTCCACATATACTTCCACCTGCTCGCTCACTCGCTTCAGACCGCTTGACCGAAAGATTACTGCACACTGACTTTTTGAACCTTGAACATTGGTCTACATCAAGGTTCAGCTTTGAGTCCATTCCTTTTTACTTTGATTATGGACGAGGTGACTAGTCACATTCGGGATGAGATACCTTGGTGTATGTTATTCGTCGATGATATTGTGTTGATTGATGAGACTAGAGATGGAGTAAATGAGAAGCTTGCGGTGTGGAGACATGCATTAGAGACAAAAGGATTTCATATAAGTAGAGCTAATACTAAATATATGGAGTGCACTTTTGATGGAAGCAATGGTGAAGGAATCAAGGTGAAGATTGGTGACGATAGCATTCAGAAGAAAGATTCTTTTAGATACTTGGGATCTATTTTGTAACATGATGGGTAATTGATGGAGATGTTACTCATGCGGGTTGGCTAAAGTTGAGATGAGCCTCTACTCTTCTATGTGATTTCATGAGCTCTACAAACACCCAACACTAGCTTCCCATTGAGTGACTTTGAGATTTCAAGTGCCACCTTCCATTCACAAATTACCTTATATACGGCATGGCCTCGAAGCTCCCAAACATGATGCACTTCCCAGCATTGTCCTCCAGGCTCCCAGTCTAAAGTAGACTGAAAAAGGATTTATATGGACTAAAGCAATCAACTCAGGCCTAGTTTGAATGGCTTAGAGTGGTGACGGTGACAGTGTGATGCTGGCCATGCAATTGACACCAAGCCTTCTATGTCAAAACTCAAAAGAAGTGGTGCCAAGGTCGTTCTTCTATTGGTCTATCAATGTGTCGATGATACGATCCATCAACAACGAAGCTGGGATCGTACAGTTAAAAGAGAGGCTCTCTGCAGAGTCTGACATGAAGGAGATCCTAGACGTTGATATTGTAAGATCTAGGGAAAGCCTAGTTCTCTGTTAGAGAAAATATACACTAGCACGACAAAAGGGGATAGGAAAATTGAGGTACAAACCTGCCTTGGTACCACGCATATCGTCAATATGGTGAGTCAGTTCATGCACATATCCTCAATTGAAGAGAGTCATAAGTTAAGCATCAAGAATGGAAAACAACTTAGTAATGATTCAAAGAACCAGTGCCACGGACTTGTGAGAAGCCGATTTATCATACTGTAAACAGCCCTGGTATTGCACATAGTGTCAATATGGTGAGCCAGTTCATGCACAGATTTACATATGAAGGCTGTTGATAGTAGTATTCTTTGCTAGATCAAGATGAACCTAAAACGGATTAATCTTTGCCAAAGGTGCGAAGTCATAGTTGAATGTTGCATTGATGCTAATAGGCAAGTTTTTTTAGACAAGCTAATTAGGTAGGTTGTGTAGATATTAAGAGATCTACCATAGAATACTGCATTGATCTGGGAAGTAATCCTGCAACTTGAGGAGAAACAACCCATTTATTTATACGATGTCTATTGTTTAAGACGAAAACAGAGTTGTCGCCACGGGTGTTAGTAAGATTTCGTGCCTTAATATCATTTTGACAAACACTGATGTAAGATCTTGAGCAACCCGGTCCCATATCATCACTAAGATATCCCTTCGATGATTTCTTTCCTTCCATTGAAAATGATTTTTTTGTGAAAATTCTTGAGTTGTCTATGATCTTGGATGTATTTATTCCTACAAAAAAGAAAGGAAACAAAATAAAGAAGCTTCTCGCGTCACTAGCTCCTAAGCATGTCTTCCCATGTTCGATGTACTACTTTTTTTGTTGGACTTTTTTAGTGGTCCATAAAATTACGAAAATAGAGTAGAAGAAAATAGAAAGATTTGTGTCAAAACATATTCAAAACAAATAATTATTCATTTTAAAATATCAATATTCGTGCAAATACAGATCTTAGCAAATTGCGAGAATTGTAATATTGTATCCTTAACATAGATAAGAACACAAAATAGAAATAAATCAAATGTGGATAATAACAATAACAATCCAAAACAATTTATGTATGTAAATATAATTTTTAATGTAAATATCCATGCAAACTCGCAATTTCACATAAATACCTCAGCTACTCTCATATTAATGAAAACACATACAAGGTCTTTCACCTTACAAAAAATGCACTATAATGTTCATGCGAATATTTGTGTAAAATCACAAGTTTTATAGGGTTATTTTGTAAAAAAATATCACTGTATATTTTTTGGAGTCATTTTCTCTAAATTATGCAACAAATTAATTCTAAAGGACATTACTAAAATGATAGATGTCTGCAACCTATTATAAGCAACAATGCCTCATTAGTTAGGTCTCAAGTACGAATTTATGGATTAGTAGTTGCTTCCCCCACCCCAAGTAAAAATTCTTGGCTTCGTCTCTCATGCATTTATTTGTAATTATATTATGTCATTGGCCAAACCATCTGATCCTTAAGCATTCATGTCTTTATAGTCGTCCGTTGCTGAGGACAACTTAAACCATGTTTTGTAAGTGATGTTCATCGTTCGCGATGGGTTGTTGGCCTTTCGTGTCTCAGTATAGGTTCCAATCATCAAGGAGGTGGATGTAAAAATGGATGACTTACTGGGGAATGAAGGAAGCAGTGATTTGGGTGGAGCTATGATGCTTATTAAATGATTGTGACAGTATTGGCAGCTCGACATGCGGTTCGATGTTAAAGTGCGCGGTGGCATCGTCGAGTTTTACAGGAATCAAGGAGACAACCTCAAAGTTCTAGTGCATGTAGGGATGCTATTTGAACTCCGATCGATTGTGACATCTCTTAACATGTGTTATTGTTATCCCTTTGATGGTGTTGAAGATGTGTATATGTAACCTTCATTTGGTAGTTCTAATTGCACACACTTAATGTAATTCACATAGATCTGTTTGAAATAGATCTACCTCGTTTTAACCCGTTGTTGATAAACTCAACTTAAGCGTCTAATCATTTTTTTCTTCTAAATTGGGAATGAATCAAAGATCTACTTTTAAATCATTTCATTTTCTTTCTTATTTTATTTTATACATTTCTGGGGCGAACACCAACGAGTGTCTCCCCTTTTTTGAGCCTAAAAATCATTTCATTTTCTCATTTGGTTGTTATGTTGTTCTTGTATTAAGAGTACAATGTTTAAATGACTCATTTCCACGATGTTATAAAAGAAGAGGGAGAAATAGGACAACCATTCCTACACCAACACAATGTTTGAATAAGGAATATTGTCTCCTTAACATGTAACAAGAATGCTTTACACCGTTAGGAGCAAATCCCAAAATAATGTGACCACATCATGATTGTATTATATACTACTTACAAAATATATTATTTCTTTCATAAGATCGTCATGCATTACGATTGATTACCAATATTAATTTGATTCTTTTAAATGGTAAATTAGAAAAAAAACTATGAACTATACACTTAGTTTTAATGTCATGCATGAACTTAAAAAAAGTAAGAATCGAACTTTCTGTTTTGCTTCAATGTGATGCTTGATCCTCTATTTTAAAAAAGGGATTTTTACCCGGCAGACCCTATAATTTTTTTAAATTACCTCTGCGACCTTTGAAACATCGATATTCCTCCCTCGACCCTGTAAACTTGCTCCGTCTTACCCTATAAACCTTGCCGTTAGTTTGAGACTTTTTAAGTTAACTAGCTTGGGTTTAAGTTGAGTTAATCAAACCCTAGCAAATCCAACAGTAGATTTTCTACCACTCTCCCTCCTTTCTTCTTCTCTCCCCGTCCTTTCTCTTCCACTCTCTCTCCTTCTTCATTCTTGCTGGACGAAGCCGTACTCTCTCCTTCCTTCTTCACTGATGCGCGTACAGAGGGGAGGTCGTCGTCACGACCCACGGTGGCTCTCGATCTTCGACACGTTGGGCACGACGGCACGGTGGCTCTCGATCTTGGCAGAAAGTCTCCACTGGTGGTCGTGGACCTCTCGCATAATCTCTTCTCCGACGAGGTGCCGCCTGCAATATGTGACATGGACACTCTCCATGAGCAAATAACCACATTTCAGGACATCTGCATTTAGCTTTGGGCTCTCTGTCCAAGCACTATTTTGGTATGTGGAGATGAAGGAGCTCAACAACGGGAGGGTGAGGGGCACAAGGGGCGAGGGGCGGAGGGTGGGAGGGCAGGGAGGGCGAGGGGAACAAAGGGTGAGGGGCAGAGGGCGGGAGACGAGGGGCGGAGGGGGCGAGGGGCGGGAGGGCGAGGGGCGGAGGGCGGGAGGGCAGGGGGCGGAGGGGGCGAGGGGCGGAGGGCAGGGAGGGCCATGGGTGGAGGGCAAGAGGGTGAAGAGTGGGGAGACGGACGACGGGGAAGGCGAGGGCTGATGGTAAGGGGGTGGGAAACGGAGATAAAGAGGAGGGAGAGGGGGAATGGCATTAAATGTAAATTTGATAAACAAAATGGGTAAATGTAAAAGAAAATAACGAAATCCGATTAGTTTTAACGGCTAAATGGATGTGAGTTAACCACAAGGTCTGTAGGGTATGAGTTAGAAAGTTTACGAGGTCGAGGAAGAAATATCGATGTTTGAAAGATCGTAGAGGTAATTTAAAAAAATTATAGAGTCTGCCGAGTAAAAATCCCTTTAAAAAACAACTAATGCGTTAGATGGTCTTTATTTCATTGTTTTCTTGCACATATTCGAGAAGTACAGATAATCATATTCCGTTCCCAATTTTTAGCTCCTTTTAACGTCAGTTGAGATATTGAGAGTCGTCCCACTTCTTCCCTCAACTCCCTCAGCCTTCAACCCTAAACCCATCGCCTCCGCCATTCCCAACCGCCTTCGCCATCGTCTCCTCCGCCCATCGCCACCATTTCCATCTGCCGCCCATTGCCAATCACCGCAACCCACCCCCCCGACCGTCACCTTCGCCTTCCTTCCGCGCTCCCTCAGCCACTGCCCGCAAGCAGGCCGAAGTCCACGCCGCCGCCTCCCGTTCCGAGGTCCACCCCCATCATCTTTGAGTATTTTTTTGAAACTTTTTCCTGGTATTTAGTATTTATTTTTAATTTATATTTTATCTGTTCTGTTTTACTTGTGCGGACTACGGGAACCAACAGCATCCTCTTAATTAATCATGTCTATTATCTTATTATAATTCTTATCTCCTACGAACTTGCTGAAAGCTCCGATCCATAGCAGTTTTCAGATGCTTTAAGCTCTGATCCTCCTTGACCCACAAATTAAAATTGCATACACTCAATGCTCTCAGCACAACTCCATGCAATTTTCACCTCCATCGGTTTGTAACGTTTGTTACGAAGCAGCGGGTCGATTATCTCAAAAGCTCTGTCAATTTCAAGCACAGTCCACAACCACCTCTAGTAATTACCACCTCTCATGGGTCAGTCATCATCACATATATACTCTGAATCGGAACTAAACCACCAAAATAGATCATTTCATAGTCATTCTCAGGTTGATGATCGAATAAAGAACCATGGCTTATCTTTGAATGTGCATATCATACGTGGTATGCATGCATCTAAAGATTTCTGCCAAGGCTATTGCTGGACATCAACCAAAGTTGGACCCGTTCCTGATTTTCATCCTATTCTCCAAAGAATTCCAGCTCCACTTCTGAACAAATCTCATTCTATATAGTATTGTCCTGAACTGTAAATCTTCACAACATGATGTAATGTAGAACAGCAAATTAGAGCAAAATTAGAATTTTCATTTTGTCCGATTAGATTTTTCCATCCATTAATTAGAGTCTTATTAAATTAGGATCTAGTCAATTTTATTTTTGGTTCATTGAACCCATTGAATTTTGTTTCTATTTAAAATAACGAGATCGTATGTGATCTTAAATTAATTAGTTAGTTGGTTAGACAGGTTAGAGGATAATTAGGGTCTATTGGGTTTTTTATTTTATTTGTTTCCTTTTATTTTTATTGCAATCTCATCTTCTCTCTTATATAACGGGAATACGGGCTTATGTATTAATGATTCCAGAGTTTATGAAATTTGAGATTTATCTCTATCCTCTCCCTCCACACGATTTCCGCAATTCTTTTTTCCCACATCACTCGCATCCGGCAAATATTCTCTACTTCCAGACTCCAAATTCTTTCACCAAAATATTTCCACCGTAAAAAAAACTTTCACAGTTGGAATTTTAGGTTGCGTCACAACCAGGCAAGGCACTTTCAAAATGATACAAAGAGCAACACACTTGGAAAGAAGTGCAACCTAGCTAGAAAGAGGTCAACATATCTACAAAGATAATAAAGAGCAACATATCTAGAAAGAAGTTCACTATATAGGCTGCACAAATCTTTGTGCGTGCATAGCAATCATGATATGCACATGTGGTTTAGTGGTGAGAATTCCACGTTGTGGCAGTGGATACTTGGGCTGGGGTCCCAACATGCATATTTTCTTTATTTTAAACCTGCTTCAAGAGGGGTTCAATTCCTCATTCTATGTCATATTCCAGACTACATTCCATGACTTTATCCTGGAGATGTTTTTTTATTTGCATTCACAGCTGATCAATAGCTGCAACTCCCCTGTATTTACCTATTAAAACAATTCTTGTCGAGGTGACATTAGCCTTCACAAATACTACATAAAAACGATGTCATTGTATGCCACTACAACACACCTTATCTTAGAATGTCACACAATTTTAATAGCAAGATGACGTATCATTGTTTGCTCATCATTTATGCACACTTCATTTGGAGTTATCCCAGGATTTTGCTACAAAATCTTCCTCCATAATCATTTTTTTCACTATAAGCTATCTCCACAAGAACTCGTCATCTAATCAATAACAAATAATAAGATAAATGTAGATGGATTTTTGTTCAACGGAAAATGTAGATGAATTCTTGGGAGCGGACAACAACCCTGTGCTTCTCTTCAAGGAGTTCTGTAATGTTGTAGGTTCAAAGGTTGGATATGGACGAGATTTGAGTGCGGAATGTTGGCTTTGACAAGGCAATTAAGGCCCTCATTTTTTAGATTCTAAAGAAGGTTTTTAGAGTCTAAAGAAGGACAATGCCCGAAGAATGAAGGATTTCATGTCCATTTGCTTTGTCAAATGCAATTTATTTGTGGCAAATGTTCATGATTAATAGACTTTGTAAGGCTTTGGAAGATCTTATTTTCAGCAGATGGCTTTGGTACCTAGTAGGACTATGATGGATAGTGTGCTCATGGCATTTGAGACCGTGGTTGATTGGCAAATGTGATAAATTCATGGTTTTCTTTGGGAGGTCAATAACTCTAAAGCATATGACTATGTTGATGGGATATTCTTTTGATCTTTGCTCCTTAAGCAAGGTTTTCCCAATATCTGGTTGGCTCGGATAAAGCTATATGTGACTATGGCATCATACGCGGTTAGCTAGAAACTTTAGCATTCTCACCACGTAGCACACAACATGATTATATCTAGCTAACCACATAACTTGCAGAATTCTCGGATAAAGATGTGTGTGACTATGACATCTATCTAATTTTGAAGTGGACCTTCAAAATTAGCATGTACATTGTTAATCAACCATTTTAGCAGAGCTGACGGCAATGCCGGTACTCTTTTGGACAAGAGTATACGTGTAGTCAAATGCACTCTTGCAAAATGGTCAGCAGAGTCGAACACTTTCTGTGAGTTGGATGACAAGTCAGACATGCTTAATATAAATAAGTAACAGGTCGGTTGGGACGAACACTTACCTGGAATAACACAGTTGAGCCAAACATTAACATGAACAAAAAATGTTGATTGGGTCGAATACTTAGCATGAATAAAACGGTCAGTTGAGCCGAACACTTAATAGAACAAGGAGGTTCGACATGGCTGAACACTGTAATAACTAAACAAGAAAATACAATCCGCACAAATATTTCACGGATTCAATGCAAATATAAACATGAAACACTTGTTTTGTTTTTTAACGGATCAATCAGGCTATAATGCAACTTTTGTTGAGATATTAGTTATCTTTTATGACTTTTATGTATTATTTTTTCTTTATATCTACATTACGTAATTTGCCTAATGGGTTTCTCATCTATATAAGAGAATCCTAGGGCCTCATGAATAAGCAACTCATTATTTTCTCTCCACTTGGTATCAGAGAGACGATCCTAGACCGGAGTTCTTGTACCCCAAGCCCTACCCTACTTGCCACCCCTTCTCCTTGTGTGCTGCTTGCCGCCACCGTCATTAGCAGCCCCTGCACGTCACCGCCATCGCCAGTGGCCCCTGCATACTGCCACCATCGCCAACGGCCCCTGCACGTTGCCTACAACAGTTTTGTACGCTGCTGCAACCCTCCAAAGTGTTGCACGAGCTGCTGCAGGCCCAACCGGTGGTTCTTATGCTGATGTTGGCGCCACCCCTACCGCTATCGGAGGACCATTGTTGTTTCCTGCCATGCTGCCAGCCCCCTACAACCTGTTGTTGGCCCTTCGCCAGCTCCGTACGATCCTTCTATTCTATTCCGGTGCCGCCCAACACTCCGGAACGATCCAATTTTGACTGGAAAAGGTGATTTCAAACCAATAAATCACCTTTCAAAAATCACCTTTTTCGGCCTTAGCACGGATCAAGTATTGATGGGGATGGTTGTATGAGTTTACACGTACAATCAATCCTCTATATGATCGTGTAGACTCGCTCGGATCAGTCTACTACCCTAGTCGAGTTCCGTTCCCGCTTCTTTTTCATCATGTTAGAGAACAAAGTTGACGTCTTCTCTTCATTCGGTGCCTTCAAGAGACAACTCCCATCGTGAAGATGGATGAGACCAACATATGGGTCTGTTTGGTTACCAGGTTACCCCAGGATAACCCGGTTTACCCCCATCCAAACAGCTACTATTCAAATCACAAATCAATGTGACATCACATCACATTCCTTGTCCAACCCTCATAACCATCCAAACAGCTACTATTCACAGGAGGTTACCCGGACCCATCCCGTCCCAGTAACCAAACATGCCGATCCGACGAGTTCCTTGCTTTCTGGAATACGGTGTATGAAAATAGGACGAGATCGAGAAGGGAACGGCTTCACCCACTGGCTATTCTATGGGCGATTTGGCGTAGCAGAAATGATTTGGTGTTCTCGGGGCAGAGGTTTTACAAAGAAAATATGCAATGCTATACAAGGAGGCTGGTAGATGAGTGGTTGTTGCGTTGAGCCGCTTATGTTCTTTTTTGTTTTTTGGGTGGTAAACATTGTTTTGTAACCTCTCTACTGGTTTTATTATAAATATATTTTGATGGGGCGGGCACCTCAGAGTGCTTCCCCCTACCTTGCAGCTTTCAAAAAAAAGTTATGGTCTATGCAGTTCTTGACATTCATGCAGTACAATAACAAGGAGCGTATTCTGACCGAGTTCAATAAGCAAAGTCGACGGATAAAACATAGGAGAATGCTTCGTGGAAACAAGATGATGCGTATGTGTGTGTTTGGCTCTTTAGTACTCTTACCACAGAGTTCGCTAATGACATTTTGAACCAGTCCATTGTCAAGGTGATGTGGGATATCCCGGCAACCATATATGTCCTAGCGAAGTATGAGGCCAAGATTCTTCAACTACAATTTGATAGCTACACGATCATGCAGAATGGCCGTTCTCTGCATATCTTCTACTCTTCGCTTTGTGGCTTGTTCGAGAAGCTTCACAGCTTTATGCCCATGACCACCTCCACTGAGCATCATATGTTACACTGGAACTCCACAATGGTTGGAGTTTTCTTGGCAGCTTTTGACCCTAAGTATGAGGTAGCACGCACACGACTTCTTATCGGTGCTGACGTACCTCCCATGGAGGAGGCGTACAATCGCCTCAGCATGTGACTTGTCCCACCACCTCTCACCATACAGACCTCCTCAGTGACGTCTACATCTCGCGGTAGGGAAGTTCTACTCAATTCAGAGGATGCGATCCCCGTGGTAGAGGATGTGGACGTCGGCGTGGCCCTTGCACCTATTGCCGTCGCCCATGTCATTACAAGGATACATGTTATCAGAAGCATGGATACCTTACGTCTGTTCGTATGGTCGAGATCGAGCCTCCTGACAGTCCGGCTCTTCACACACATTCACGTCTTGATAACATTGTCTCCTATCTTAGGAGATAATGATTCCTGCTACCATCACCACTACATGTCCCCCAGATGTTGCAGCTGCTGCTCCTGCTAGAGCCTCTTCGAGCTCCTCGCCTATGCTTTTACCAGTTGTAGTAGGACAAATATGACAGAGTGGATCATGGGCTCTGGTGCTTCCCACCATATTTATAGAGACAGGGCAAAATCCAGATCATATAGATCTATACCTCCTGGTAGATGGGTCATCATTGCCATTGTGGTTCATTTTACCCATTACATGACATGAGGTGGTTAATTTGACGCTGTACTTGCAGAATGTGCTATATGTACCTAATTTTCAGATGAATTTACTTTCTATTAGTTAAATCGCTAAGGATCTACATTATTGTGCTATTTTTGACCCATCTTCTCTTGTGCTTCGTGACATACTAATGGGTATGGTGCTTGGATGTGGCCGTGAGCAGTAGGGGTATACGGACTGATCCAATCTCCTAGTCCTGGTGCCTCTATAGTTTCCACTGGATTAGTCTCACCATACTTGTGCATCTTCGTTTTGGACATGAGATGGTTAATTTGACGCCATCCATGCACTTGCAGAATATGCTATATGTACTTAATTTTCAGATGAATTTATTTTCTATTAGTCAAATCACTAATGATCTATATTGTGCTATTTTTGACCCATCTTCTCTTATGCTTCGTGACATACTAATGGGTATGGTGCTTGGATGTGGCCGTGAGCAGCAAGGGTATACAGACTGATCCAATCTCCTAGTCCTGGTGCCTCTACAGTTTCCACTGGATTAGTCTCACCATACTTGTGCATCTTCGTTTTGGCCACCATCCTCTGTAGAAGCTATGTCATGTCCTCCCACAAGTCTCCACGTGTTCTACCTTCCAGTGCGAGGCTTGCCAGCTCGAGAAGCATCATTGCTCTTCTTTTCCTGGTTGTTAGAGTCATAGTAGTGGTCATTTATTTGAGCTTGTTCACCTTGACATTTGGGGTCCCAGCCATGTTCCTGATCACGAGGGACATTATTTTTATCTAGTTGCTGTAGATGATTATTCTGTACTTTCTTTGATTTTTTATTGAAAAACAAGTCTGAAGCTGGGCCTATTAATTTTTTTATTAATGAAATAAAGAATATTTTCTCTGCTATTGTCAAGTTTATTCGCTCTGACAATGCCTTAGAGTTCTGCACGTTACAACTATATGAGTTCTTCAGGTTTCTTGGCATCGTACACCAGAGCACATGTGCTTATTCTTCTCTGTAGAAAGGTGTTGCTAAACCCAAACACTGTCACTTACTTGATGTGACCATGACACTTTTGATCCAGAGTCGTGCTCCTTACTCTTTCGGGGGTGATGCAGTTCTTACTGCTTGCTATTTGGTGTCGCATGCCTGCTTCTGTCTTAGGAGAGAAGGTCCCTTCTCGATTGCATTTCCTGAGGACCTGTTCTCCCTTACAACATGTGTGTTTGTCTTTGTTGTCTTTGTTCACCATATGACGCCTAGTCGTGACAAGATCTCTTCTAGAGTTCTCAAGTGTCTTTTTACGCTACTTTGGTACCCATAAGGGGTACCGTTGCTTTGATCCAGTTCGTGGGATCGTCAGTCTTGGAGATACCATAAGCGTATCAGGAGGTGATACACGATAGTCAGTGGCATCTTTCCATGGAGGAAGAGATGACTGCGTTACAGTCACATGGTACATAGAACATTGTTACAACTCCTACATGATCAGGGATGCAAGTGAGTGTTTACGATGAAGCATTGAGCCAAAGTTGTAGAAATCGATAGTCAGAACTCGGTCGGTGGGGTCACTGACTAAGGTACACTTGTCGTACTAGCTTAATCGGATTAATCGGCAACTGGGCGACTAATCGGATTTAGTCAGCCATTGGCGGATTTTGATTTTTTTAATTATTTTAAATATATAAATCATTTTTATTACGTATATTCTTATATATTTGTATAGATTTGTACATTTTCTATACTATAATAATGAAACAACAGAAGTAATCGACTTTATAAAAATAAGCATATTAGAATAAGTTTGCTTTTAAAAAAAGCGAAAAAATAAAAAAAATAAAAAGTTCTATGTAAAAGTTGGCCGAGTAGTCACCCGACTAGGTCGACTAGTCGGGTTGATCAACTAATGGCCGACGTCGACTAGGCCTAGTCAAGTCGACTACCCCCGACTCGACTAGTCGGATCGACTAGTCAGTCGACTTTTACAATAGTGCACTGAGCAGATGGCAACATGATATCGCTACAAGGCGAGGCTTGTGGCTCGTGGGTTCACCCAGGCATACGGGTGGAGTATCAGGATATTTCTCCCCAGTGGCTTGACATTCTGCATTGCGGATCCTTCTCTCTATTGCAGTACAACGTTATTGGCCCCTATATTAGCTTGATGTGAAGAATGTGTTTCTCTATGATGACTTACCGGAGGAAGTCTATATGTAGCAACCACCTGGGTTCGCTGTTGAGGGGGAGTGTTAGAAGGTTTACAGAGTTCATAGGGTTATTTATGGCCTTAAGTAGTGTCTAAGAGTATAGTTTCAGAAGATCTCGGATTTGATAGAGCAACATGGGTTCGTGTGATCGACTGCAGATCATTCACTGTTTGTTCAGAGGTCTTAGAAAGGTATAATTGCCATATTAGTTTATATCGATGATACCATTGTTACAGAGGATGATGTTCAGGACATCGAAGCAGCTAAGGATTTCCTTGGTCAATAATTTGTAATCAAGGACCTTAGCAGTCTGCATTACTTCCTTGGATTGGAGTTCGCCAGGAACCAGCAAGGCCTTCTGATGACCCAGAGGAAGTACATTACAGATCTTCTCTCTGAGACGGACATGACAGATTGTAGGTTAGCCAATACTCCCACTGACCCAATCATGTAGCTATATGATGACAACACTGAGGAGGTAGAGAAGAGGAGGTACATGGAGCTTGTTGGGAAGCTCCTATATGTGACCATCACCAGGCCAGATGTATCCTTTGCAGTGAGCAGAGTGAGGCGGTTTATGGAGCAACCTAGACATGCACATATGGTTGCAGTCCATATAACTCTGAGGTATTTGAAGATCTCACCTGGCGTTGGTCTTTTATTTAGCAGAGACATATACCTTGTCGTTACAGCTTGCGCAGATGCATATTATGCGGATGCCCCAAGGACATGAAGTCTATCTCTGGCTTTGTATAAGGAGTTCTTTGGTGTCATGAAAGAGCAAGAAGAAGGTTGATGTAGCGTGGAACAAATAATGAGGGCTCAATTTCCGTCCTTAATTAAAGTCTAATTTAATTAGGGTTAGATTTATTTTCATTCAATTGAGTCCGTTGCAATTTTATTTTTTTGAACAATGAGATGGCATGCGATTTCCAATTAATTGGTTAATCATTAGTTAGTTGGTCATAGTTTATTTAATGTCAATTAGGATAAGTTAGGATTTGAAAATTTACTCGCTTTCTATTTTTGTAATCCCTCCCCTCTTCTATAAAGGGGATGATAACCTAAAGTTTTATTCATTACATAGTTAATCAAAATTTGAGAATTATTTCATATCTCCCTTCTTCTCTCTTCTCCCTTTACGCAATCTCCGCGCTTCTTTCTCCAAATTACTCTCAACCAATGAGTTTTCTCTTCTCCTCTCTCCAAAATTCTTCCACCAAATATTTTCCTCCATCAAAAAATATTTTTCACCGTTAGAATTTTTGATTTGCATCAATTGGTATCAGAGCATGACCTACAAACCGTTCATACGATCTGACGTTCTCCACCGATGTTTGCGCAGGTACAGAGCCAAGGAATCTTGTTCAACGGACCGTACATGGTGTGCTGAGGTTAGAAAAACACTATCCAATATACTCCAAGTTTTTACGGATATGCAAGCTTTGGTTAGAGAAATGCGAGATCCACGGAATATTGAGTCGCTAACACGACAACTAGAGAACGCTGCTAAAGCTGCTGCCCAGGAGGTTTCGGAAATTCCGCCGCCATTGTTGATTATTTCCATTATTGCGGTCCTTATCCAAGACGAGTTTGAAGGCCAAAATAGAGACGAAACTGATGAAACAGACGGAAAAGTTGCTGTCCAACATGTCGCAGATCTACCTCTACCGGTAGAATCGATGTCGCCATCCCCTTCGGTCGTCCCTGCACCTCCGAAGCCTTACCCGGTACCCACTGCCTTCCTTGCAACCTCCGTCCACCACCATAGCAAACCTCCACTAAACCCACCATTACAAAACCCTCGCCATGTACCTCCACCACCACCACCTTTTCCTATCCAGCATGTTTCCGAATAGCCGTCGTCGGTGGAATCGAATCCACCAACACCTCCAATCCCCTTGCAATTCCCCTACGCCACTCTAACAGATCCGCTGTAACCCCCTCTCGTTGGCCCAGCCCCACCACCACAGCCTGCGCTATCACCTCCATCAGCCTCCCTCCGACACCGCCTTCCATCTGTCCACACCCCAACTACAACGTCGCCATAGACCAAACCCATTGTCTTAAGGCATTTGCTCGTGTCACCGGCCAAACAACAATCCCCATCTGCTGCGCAAGGCACAACTGTGATGTCACCGAAGCCACTAGCAACCCATCGAGATGTCCAATCCCATCGAGCGTGCCATCTTCTGTGCGGATCCCGCTGTCATCAATCTCGACGGTGCCACCGCTGCCGCTTCTAACGAGGATTAGGAGGATTTCTATCGAATCCCATAGAAGGTGGGGGTCATCAATGTATAATTTTAAAGAAGCTCCTCTACCAAAAAGCCTTTATTTATAGGTTAAACTTGGTGGAAATGTAAGAGGGAGAGTTATTTTAAGTAAAAGGGCAGGAAAATTGCAGATGCCCCCAATAGAAAAGAATTACAAATGTAATATTGAATTGAGTAACAAAGTTACGGAATTGGAGCAAATTACTCCACGAATTCATCAAGCCTTCTCCAGTACCGCACCTGAAAATCAAGCCACTCATCAGGAGATGAGTTTTTCGAAGCGGCAGAGAGCTGATGCATCATGAAACAGATAATTAGGACTCAATTTTTCATCCTTAATTAGAGCTTAATTAGAGTCTAATTTAATTTGGGTTAGATTTATTTCTATTCAATCGAGTTCGTTGCAATTTTATTTTTTGAATAACGAGATCGCATGTGATCTTTAATTAATTGATTACTCAATTAGATCAATTGATTAGTTAGTTAGAGTCTATTCAGAGTCAATTAGGATAAGATAGGATTTAGAAATTTACTCACTTTCTATTTTTGTAATCCCTCCATCTTATACAAAGGGGATGGTAGCCTTAAGTTTTATTCATTTCAGAGTTAATCAAAATTTGAGAATGATCTCACATATATCCTCTTCTCTCTTCTCCATCCACGTGATCTCCGCATTTCTTTCTCCAAATTCCTCGCAACCGGCGAGTTTCCTCTTCTCCTCCCTCCAAAATTCTTCCACCAAATATTTTTCCTCCATCAAAAAATATTTTTCACCGTTAAAATTTTCGATTTGCATCACGGATTGTGGTCGTCAGATCTAGTGCATAATCAGAGTACAAATCTATGGCATAGGGGAGTACATAGATGATGTGGGTCAGATATGTTCTTATTGAACTAGCGGTTGAGGTGCCTCTTCTCATGCACCTCCAATGTAACGATTGGTTTGCTCTTTTCATTGCCAACAACCCATCCTTCCATGAGAGGACCAAATACATCAAGGTAGACTGTTACTACACTCGAGGCATAACTCAAAAGGGTTTCATCTCCACTTCTCATGTCAACTCAAGAGATCAGATAACAGATGTGTTTGAGTATGATTGATATCTACACTCCAACTTGAGAGGGAGTGTTGAGATATTAGTTATCTTTTATCACTTTTATGTATTCTCTTTTCTTTTTATCTACATTATATAATTTGCCCAACATGTTTCTGCTCTATATAAGAGAACCCTAGGGCCTCGTGAATAAGCAACTCATTATTTTTCTCCACAACATTGATGCACTATCAGAACCCTAAATTGCTAATTAAATGTTTGCGGATGCAAATAAGATGTCGTCTCCTAAATAACCACTCAAATATGTGATTATACAACTATGGTATTTTATTGTTGTGGGATCACAACCCCTGGAATGCCCCAAACATAAGCAGTAATAATCAGATCTGACGGAGTCCTATGCATGGGGCATTGACAAGGGGAAGAAGTCAAAGAAGAAGGGTGGTCGTCCCTTGCATCCTCGATTTCCTTCGAGGTTTAGAGTTGACGCATATAAATTTTATATTCGGAAATGCCTAAGGGCTAAATCCATGGTGTCCCCCTTGGTGGATTCTGATCCTCTTGAGATACCATTATGCACTCCTGGGCTTGATGCCCGTTTCCGCAAGGCAGTTGCGAGGGATGCGGGGGTGGTCCACAATTCAGGGAAAAAGTCTATTGCTCAATGATGATCATCTTGTGGAATGTGAGGGGTCTGGGAGACCCGGAGGTGGGGGGGGGGGGGTGAAATGCTCTCTCTGAATGACATGAAGATGTCAGCTTATTACATGATACGAAGATATAATCGTGGATGAATCAAGTGTAGGCCTCGATTTGGGGGGACTTATCTCTCGGAATACAAAGATTTACTAGCTGTTAGCAGTGCCGGCGAGCTTCTTGTTGCTTGGTGCGGGGTCCTCTTTGTTTGTGGTCGTTGGGCAATCATGCTGTCTCAGTATTGCTGAAGGACAAGAGGATGAGTTCTTCTATAACTCCGTTGTTGTCTCCTATGCATATGGCCCAACTGATCACCATCTATGGTTATATCTTTGGGTGGATCTGAGGGCTGCCATATGTCTTTTCCCTTTTGTTGGTTGGTTGGAGTCGACTTCAACGTCACCCTCCTTTCTACGCATCGATCGAAGTCCCGTTAGGGGCAAGATTTGGGGTCGGCTGACTTCTTCTCCATTGTGAACGATCTCCGACTCGATGTTTTGGATGCACTGGGCTGCACCTACATCGGGCGTAGTTCGCGCTCCAGGTCGAGATTGGATAGGTTCCTTGCTTCTATGAAGTTGATGACGACCTTTCCTTTGGCCAGGGTGCTCGTAATGCCACGTTCCAGATCCGATCATACCCCAATCTTCGGATTTTACTTAGACTCGTTCAATAATCAAACTCGATCCGAAAAATGCTATGCAGAATGCAGAAAATATTTTTGTGATGCACTTTTCAAAGATTTTGAACTTTTTATGGATTTTTGCAAAGATAATGCATATGCATTTTTTTGAATTTTTTCAAAAAGATTTTTCAAATGTTTTTAGTATTTTAGTTCGCAATTGTTCTTGGGATTTTCGAAAACAAAAAAGGTTTTGACCAAAAAATAGGTACAAATATTTACACGGGGATGCATCTTATATTTACAAGAAATAGATTTTGAGGATTTACAAAGGGTAAGTGGTCAGTTTTATAAATATATACAATAGAGAATTTTAGGTGAGATGTATGTATTCCTCAAACTTATTTGCCAAAGGTTTTTGAAACAAAATTTGAAAACTATAGTCATCAAGAAGTTAATAACAGACCTGTGTATAACGACTGCATTTTTGAACTGGGAATTGATCATGAATTTGAACAAGCCAAGGAAATGGAGAGAAACACAGTGAAGAAAAGAAAAAACAGAAATCTGCTATCAGTCCAAGCTCAATGGAAAAGAAGGTTAAAACAAGGAGTAAAACACGTCGTATTGGAATTGAAAATACAACAGTAGGGAAGAAAATAAGGGTTACAAAGAAGAGCAACATTTCAAGTTGTATAATTGATAGCGAAACAGAGGTTAGATCTAATCTTTATGTTGAAGAAAAAACTTTTACATTCTAATATTAACAAAATCTATAATCAGGGCTATGAACGTCATGCTGGACGTCTTTGGGGAGCCTTCCGAGTTGGTTGTGAATAGAGCGAAGTCTATATTTGTGCCCTTTGGGCTCTTTGAGGCGGAGATTGAGGAGTGCGTTGGGATCGTCGACACCCTGCATACGACTTTACCTCTGGCGTACCTTGGCTTTCTCTTGACTTGTGGCAGGTTGATGTAGGCGGGGTAGTCTGCGGTGACAAGAAGCTTAAGCAGAAGCTGGCGGGCTGGAAGGCCTCGTGTATCTCTCGTGGGGGGAGATTGATGCTACTGAAGGCAGTTCTTGCTACCATACCCATCTTTTTATCTCTGCCTCGATTCTGCCTGTGGGTATTCGTAAGCGTATGGAGGCTTGCATGCGTTGCTTCCTCTGGGGAAAAAATAACGGGTAGTCGAAAGGGATACACTTGGTGAACTGAGAGATGGTTACCTCATTGCAGGATCAAGGGGGCCTTGGGATTCTTAGACCAGAGGAGATGGACAAGGCGCTTTTGCTGAAGTGGGTGGCCCGTTTGTGACGGGAGTGGGGACCTTCGCCGCAGACTCATTCAAGACATTTATGGCATTTGGGCTAAACCGCCAATTGTGGATTCCTCCCCTCACATCGCTTCATCTTTTTGGAAAGGGATTTGCACGGTTGTTAGTGAGATTCCTTCGTAGATGCGTCCGGTCCTGGGGGATGGGGGTTTGTTTCTGTTCTAGATGGACAACTGATATGGCAATCGACCGTTGCATGAGACTTTCCCTCACTTGTACTCGGTGGAGAACCATGAGCTGTAGGTCAGGGAGGCCTGGGTTGATGGTCAATGGATGTCGTGTTTTTCTTCGCCTCTTTCAAAGCAACGTTTTGACGAGTTCCTACGTCTGTCTGAGACGATTGCGGACTGCTCCAGTCCATCTGAGGTCTGCGACCATCGGGTGCGAAGAGATGGCTGTTTCATTTTGAAGAAGTCTTTTAAGGCGTTATCCTTCAATGTGCCTTTTGACTAGGCGTGCTGGAGTGAGATTGCAATCTGATCTGGACAATGAAGGTCCCTCTCAAGCTAAAAATTTTCCTATGGTTTCACAAGTGGAAATGTATTTTGACCAAGGTCGGAAGAGCAGTTCTGGTACGGCGGACCGACACCGTTTGTTCCTTGTGCGGGAGTAGCGTTGGTGCAGGGGATCAACACTATTTACTGCTTGCGCGGAGCAACGTTGGTGCAGAGGCATTAGCCCTGGACATGTTAGTTGACTCCTCTTGGGTCAGAATGTGCATCTTCCTAGTGAATTGCATCGGGCTCATGAACCACATGGTCCATAACTCGTAGTTGGTCCCATTCATCTTGACTATGGGCATCGAATCTTTGAAGGTGCCCGAAGATGAGATATCAACCTTCTTCTCTGATATGATGTCTATGACAAAGATTAGGGATGTAAACAAACTCAAACATGTCTATACGAACATACAGGGAACTAGTTATGTGTGCATACTCATGCCACGACCGTTCCCATCAATCAAGGTCACACTCTAGGGCACATGACTAACTGTAGATGTTTGATTTCACCTGAAAATCCCCAAAATCAGGTTGTTGAGAGACCTTTTGGGGCATAAGGGTGAAAGACGATGCCTGAGGGGGTTTAAGATGAACCTACTAGGGGCTTCAGGGGTCATGAACTCGTTAGGGGCTTCAGGGGTCCCATAAGTACTCATGAAGCCACTAGGGAGTTCCCGAGGCCGAGATGGGACTGTGGTGTGTGTCAAGGCCCTAAATGTCGGTTTCGGTCACCATTTCGATGACCGACTGAAAGGGAATTTCGGTGGAAATTCGATCGAAATTTCGATCATTTCGGTCATTTTTTGTACTAAGGCCCTCATATTTCGGTCGTTTCGGTCGAATTTCGATTTTGACAGGATATCAATATTCGACAGAAATTCGACCGAATTTCGCTGAAATTTGAGGCCATGATGTGTGTTGGGCACCCACATCTTAGCTAGGGCCCCAACAAGATGGGGCGTGATGACATTGGGAGATGATCCACCTCGTGGTGGTTGGGCAATGCAACAAGGATGCGGCGATGACAGTAGGTATGAGGAGACGAAAGAGAGGCGGCAAAGGCGAGAAGAGATCGCCGGCGGTGGTAGGCAATAATGTTGGGGTCTACGTGAGCCGATGGCAGCATCGAGAGGTGGATGACATGCGCGATTATGGTGAGGGGTTACGAGAACTCTGGTTTAGGATAATCACTTTGATACCATGTGGAGATAAAATAATGACTTGCTTATTCATGAGGCCCTAGGGTTCTCTTATTTAGAGAGGAGTAACATAATAGAGATGGAAAGAAAAGGAAATACATGAATATGAAAAGATACAAACAACTCTCAACAAAGTTGAATGATCGAGTCGTGTCTTTCTGAGGACACGGGCGCATCCAGAGAGGGATATGTGTCCAGAGAGGGATAGGCACTCGAGGAGGAGTACACAGTCAGATAGGGAGCGAGAGGGGAGGAATTGTGCGACCACGCGAGAGGAGGGTCGTGAATGAAAAGGAAGGCACTAGAAGGTCAAGGAGTCGATCATGCATGCTAATCGTGATTCGACAGCTGATCACTAGGTGAAGGAGAAGTGGTTATACCTTAAGCGCACACGGTGGAGTCTGGTCGGAACATCTAGGATGGGTGCTGCTCCAAGGTCGATGCAATAAAGGTATTACCATTATAACAGAGAAGGTCATCTGGTGAGGAGTTGTGGCACTAACGAATTTATTTGCGTCAAGTGTGGAAGCATTTGCAAATTGCATCTGTGAAAGAATTGCCCCCTCGAAGTCTTGAAGATGGACGTAGACATCAGTGCTCAACGCGGTCTCTTGACGGGCATTCTAATTGCAAAAGGGATACCGACTAATCTGACTTTGGTGGTGACTTTGCCAGAGAAAGGACGGGCAATTGGCTACATGGAGGATGTGGTTTGGATCTTGAAGATGCTTCTTTTCATCTATGGAATCGAGTATGACGAGGTGCATGTGTTCCTCTCCAACGAAGGGGACATGTTCCCTGAGGTTGTAAAGTGGCGAAATCCCGCCTTCAATCGCAACCTAAGAGGTTGGTCCCAGATGATTAGTCTCAGTCATGGTTCTAAAAAAACGTGCCTCGAGGCATTGAGGCGTACAACTCGAGGCATCCACCTCGAGCAGCCTAGGTAAGGTGTGCGCCTCGAGGCGTTGAGGCGGTCCTCGAGGCACTGAGGCACTCTCGAGGCATCGTCTCAGACTGCACATGTTTGGTATAGGTATGGTGAGACAAGGGGGTGCATACACCGGTTCTTCAAAGGAGTTTGGCAAATTGAATGGTTAGGATTCAAAGCATATCGATTTATACATTAGTCATATAACATATATAATACAACATAATCATATTGTATGTTTTGTATGTTAATAATATATGTTAGTCACATAATTTTGCTTCACCCATGCACATAAAGGGAGGAGTTGTATATCGACAAGAACTTCACCACGTCAACATTAATGGAGGCCATAATAAGCTTCGCATTGTATATGGATGACAATACGAGTTAGGATAAAATCAAATCATGCAAAGAATATTATATATTCTATGTTCGTTTAGGGAATATCTAACTTTATGCATTTTTAAATATATATAATTATGCTTCATTGCATTTTATGTATATTTTCCTATATAAACCGAGGCTTATGCCTCGTCTCATCAAGGGAAAACCACCTCGATCTGCCTCTCAATTTTTTAAAACCATGGTCTCGTTTAATGGGCTTTTGTTGAGATGCCGAGGTCTCATCGCAGTGCAGGAGGCACTGACTCCAGTGGCTGTCGTGGAAAAGTTCTCGAGGAATGAGGATTGGGCTGCAACTTTGAGAGGCGTGGGGACACTGATGGTGTTGAGGGGATCTTTGAGGTTGGTACCAATGGTGGTGGTGTACTAAGTTGGGGGAGCTTCTTTCTGTCTATGGTTTGAACTTGTCTCCGCAGACAGAGCCCGGCTCTTGTCTGTAGCTCTTACGATGGAGAAACAACAGGAGGTGGAGTGGTGGGCGAATGTCTTGGACGAATTCTAGATACAATCTTTTAAGAAATCTCAGGATTCGACCGAGAAGGTGGAGGAGGATGTCGATATTTCTGTGAATCCTAATCCCTTTGGGTTCAGAAGAGGGTTTTATAAGGCATCTTTGATTGGTCGAGTGATGGCATGGACCTGAGTGTCATTGTTAGGTCATGTCAGCCCTTAACCTACTCTCTATCTGACTCGGGCTCTTCATAATGCTCATTGTAGGATGGTCCATTAATCAAGGACTCTATCATTGAGCGAGTTTTGAATGTCGAGGTTAGGGGCGGGCATGGGAAGTCACCTCGAGGTATGATGAGAAGGAGACATCCTCTGAACATCTTAATAGTAGGAGGTCGACACTTGCCAACAATGGTTTATAGTGGGTTCATCCAAGTTGGTGGCGAAGTTGGGAATGATGGATAAAGCAAGGATGTCGGCGACGACCCTATCTTGCAGGCATAGAAGGTTGGCACTTTGTGATGCTGCACATGTGTCCTGATTAGACCATCTCCGCTCGTTTTCATGCAAAAGGATGAAACCATAAGCTAGGAGGTGGTTACAACACGAGATGAAAGATAAGCCTAGGTCCAAGCCTTTCATGGGTGTAGAAGGAGAAGTTGCAAGGGAAACTGCAGGAGAGAAGTTGGAGTAGCTTGCTCAGCTTTTTGAGAAGAATCAAACAGAGGAAATGTACATTTACGTACGGATTAGTGTTGGAGTATTTTGTAATGCGCCTTTTATATTGTAGATGGGTAAATGGATCTCTCCAGGACCCATTTACCACATCCATGTCTTTAGTCCCACATCTACCAGTTTGGAGATGTGGAGACTCAGTGGGGGCTATATATAGACCCCCACACCCATTGTATCCAGATGAGAAAAGCAATAGACTATCAGCCCTTTGAGGCGTTCTCCCGTGGTTTCGTCTCGCTCCTTAGGGAGTAGGGTTCCACGTTAAATCCCGTTCTTCATATTTTCTTTACATTTATTTCTGATACGCTTCCGCATTCCTATTTTCTAACATGGTATCAGAGCTATGTTATTTTCTAACATGGTATCAGAGTTATAATATCTTCTAACATGGTATCAGAGCGAGTTCGATTCTCGAGGAGGTTATGTTTATTTTTTTTCAAGAGTCAATTTTGATTATTGTTGAAGACTTGTTTGAGAAGATCAATTGTTCAAGAGTCATCCAAGGTTCGTGAAGTTCTAGGTTCTCTTTTTTTGAAACCCTAATTCAGTTCTAGGGTTCTTCATCGGCTTCTGCATTGCAGGAGGCACAGCTCTGCTGCAATTCGAGATTCAATTCTCAGGGTTTTTCCTGAAACCCTATTATTCTGCGGTCATCACCTACACGATCGACAACCATGCGACATCTCCATCTTGACTTCAACGGTTGCTCCAGGTCCAGCAGCTGCTTCAGGCTGCACTCCTTCTCCCAGATTCCTGGCGCCGGCGATGGCCTTACTCGATTCATCGTAGGCGGCACAGAGAACCGTTCCATTCTCAGCAGCGGCGACACACTCCCAAGGCGCAACAACCCCTCTCCACTACAAGCGATCAAACACCTCCAGACGACCTGGACCCCCAGGCGCAACCCTCCGAGCCTCATGCTCCAGGGGCGAGAGCGCGCAAATGCACCCTTTTCTTCCGCGCGCATCCAGGCGGCGCACTGAAGATCGATCAGGCACTCTCCCTTCATCGCAGTGCCCCCTCCTCTCGCAGGCAGTTCCCCTTTTCCCGATCACAGTTGCGACAACAAGAGTAGAAACCCAAGAGGGAGGCGGCGTGCCTTCGTTTGACAGAGATGAACCCTAAATAGGGTTAACCCCTAGGGGGTACTGGTTGTTTTTTTAAATAGTGGACCAGGTGTTTTGAAAGGAAAGAAAAGAAGGGGGGCTGTCTCTTTTTGGGCTCTTTGGGCCGTGTGCTGTTTTTTTAAGAACATACGCGTACAATAAAAAGCCGTACACAAAAGATTTGCAAAAAAAAGTGAAAAGCCATAAAAAATGTAAATAGTTTAATTTAAAAAAAATGAGAAGAGAAAAGTCAGAAAAATGATACAACGACTTAAAAAAATGATTTAAAAAAATGCATGATTTATGTTTGTTTACCCCCATTATCTTGTCTTCTCCCAACTTGGCCAATGTTGATTTCCGACCAGTATGGGAGAAAGGGAGTGTATTGTGTAGAGTCACAGGTCTGTTGCAGATTCAGATGTCAGATTCCAGACCGGGCAGATTTTTCAGACTCTACAGATGATCAGATATTCAGAGTTGACGTCAAATTGGTTCCGAGTCTTCAGTTTCACACGTACACATGTATGCAATCTTTTCAGATGTGCACATGTTTGCCATCATGTGTCGTGGTCCCCGTCATTCTTGTTTTCGGATAGGGTTTTCATGTGAGCCATAGGGACTCTAGAGTAGAGGACCATTCCATATGCCATGTTGGGTAGGGTTTTCATGTGTTTTCATAGGGACTCCAGAGTAGAGTACCATTCCCTGTGCCAGATGAGAGAGACCCAGTTCTCCGACGAGGAGACTTCTTCAGACTCCATTCTCAAGCGATCGCGAACTCCAGTACGAGATCCTTCCGAGGTTCCTATGAGAAAGCCCATTTCGAGGTCCCTATGAGAGAGACTCATCTTCAGAGATCTGCATATTCGACCCTTTTTGAGATGGAGCAGTTGTCCACATGTTGTGGCAGGCCAGAGTACTCTGACGATGAGACTCATTTCAGTTGCAGTGACTCTGACAGGCACAGTACAGAGCACATGCTCTCCGACGAGGAGATTCAATTGACTCACACTCCAGCCCGTTCGTTCTCCTCACATGCACAACATGAGAAGCAACGTCCTCGACAACAACCGACAACTGTGCGCGTTGAGTTGATATTGTATGTAGTGTCATGTATTGTGAGTTGAGATTTTCTTTCTATTTTTTCAAGCTGAGCATTGCATGCTCCGGCTTGAGGGGGAGTGTTGGAGTATTTGGTTATGCACCTTTTATATTGTAGATAGGTAAATGGATCTCTCTAGGATCCATTTACCACATCCATGTCTTTAGTCCCACATCTACTAGTTTGGAGATATGGAGACTCTGTGGGGGCTATATATAGACCCCCACACCCATTGTATCCAGATGAGAAAAGCAATAGACTATCAACCCTTTGAGACGTTCTTCCGTGGTTTCATCCTGCTCCTTAGGAAGTATGGTTCCACGTTAAATCATGTTCTTCATATTTTCTTTATAATTTATTTCTGACATGCTTCCGCATTCCTATTTTCTAAGATGGTATCAGAGCTTTGTTATTTTCTAACATGGTATCAGAGCTATGTTATTTTCTAATAATTACGAAATGTATAAGGTTAAAATACTCACTACATATCCTTCAAGTGGGTGATGAAGATAGTCTGCTGGAATGTTAGAGGGTTGGGCGATCAAGAGAAAAAAATC
Source organism: Ottelia alismoides (assembly GCA_037367405.1). NCBI lineage: Eukaryota > Viridiplantae > Streptophyta > Magnoliopsida > Alismatales > Hydrocharitaceae > Ottelia > Ottelia alismoides. The sequence goes on from JAZKJV010000429.1 coordinate 857,924, forward strand.
TCTGGAAATCTCCTTGGATCGTGGTAGGTTGATATTGCATTCTTACATGAGATAAAAGTTGGGGGGTTTAGATATGGGTCTATGGAGATTGGATTTAGGGGCCTCGACTGGCTGAATTTGGAGCCATTGCAACTAAAAGTAGTGTTGGAGGCATTTTACTGGCTTGGATTAGAAACATCTTTTGATTTTAGGGAAGAGAGTGGGCCTAGATTTGTGTTGGTTGTCTTGGAGCAAGCACCTTGCAACAGGATATTGCTCCTCTCTTTGGTTTACATCCCTACTGGAGGTCCAGGGGATAAGGCTGTTTGGGGGAGCTGTGCAACATGTGGTTTGAGTTTCCAAGCTTGCCATTACTCATTGGTGGCGACTTCAATGTAATCTTGTTCGTTTTGCACCATAACAATTGCTGCGGACAAGACCTTGAATCAGTGACTTCATGGCATTGGTGGATGAGCTTTCCCTGGAGATTTTTGATGTTTTACAATAGATAGTACACGCGAAAGAGTATATTGTCCTGATCCTGCTTGGATTGTTTTTTTCTGTCTATTGAGCTCTTGGAGATTTCCCCCTTGTCGACAGTTCGGGTCTTTCTAAGGGCCCATTCTAACCATATACTCATTTGTTAGGCTCCTAGGGAGGAGATGTCTCCCCGATCTATGTTCAGGTTTGAAAGATCATGGTTGTTGGAGGGATTTAGAGAGCTTATCGTCGACTTCTGGTCCGATTTCTAGTGGAAGGCATGGCATCGTGAAAACTAGAGAAGATTGCATGATTGAGGGTCATGCTTATGAAGTACAAGAATGAGACCCGCCAGAGGTTTGTGGAGCAACATGCTAGGGATGCGATTGAGGTCTCACACCTTAATAGTGTCGAGGATGATTAGGATCTTACAATGGATGAATTGCAGGTCAATGTTGTGCTACAGAGAATCATTCTTGAGGAGGATGAGAAGAGAGATGTAGAATGGACGTAGAGATCGAAACAAAGATGGCTCATAAAAGCTATGCCAACACGAAGTATTTCCATAGTATGGCTAGTGGAAGGAGGCACAACTTCACCCAAACTTTCACATGGGTAAGGAACATGTTCAAGGAGATAGATCCGTGGGAGAGGCAATGGTAGCACATTTTTCGGAGACTAATAGAAGAATCCCTGTGATGGGCAGCCACTAGCTATGGAGGGGGGTTGCAGAGTTTTACACTGAACCAAACTAAGATGCTTATTAGTGACTTGCGTATGGAGGAGGTTCTCGATGCCGTCTTCGATCTCAATGCGGACAACTATCCCGAGTCAAATGGTTTACCTGTATTCTTTTGTAATTAGTTTTGGGTTGTGATCAAGGAAGATATCATGGCATTGATCGTAGAGTTTCGGAGTGGTAATCATGACTCGGAGAAGTTGAATATGTCATTGATTTTCCTTCTTCCGAAGAAGGAGACTACTCAGAGAGTGGTGGATTTTAGGCACATCACATTCACTCAGTTGAATGCGGTTTACTGTATCGTGGCTAAGGTCATGGCCAACTCACTTCGGAGATTTCTCGACTCTATTGTTTTGCTAGCTTAGACAACTTTTATTCTAGGTCGTTGTGGTTGAAATAGCACCGAATTGGAAGAGGAAGGTGGTCGAATTTCTCAGGAAGGTTGATTTCTTGAAGGTATATGATTGTATAGAGTGGAGATTTATCTATGCCTCCATGGCTCGGAGGGGTTTTTCGGACCTGTGGACTAATTGGATGAAAATGTCCATTACTATGTCTTCATGCTCTATTCTGATCAATGGAAGCTTTGTGGGGGGGGGGGGGGGGGGGAGGGGGGGGGGTCTCGATCATGTATTATGTGGATGACACGATTTTCTTCCCAGAATGCAAGGGGATTAGAGCGGTACTTGGTATCTTTTATGGGTTGAATGGATTACGGGTGAACGAGGACAAGTTGGCCTTAATGCCTTTTGGTCTATCACGATAGGTGGTGGGTTTCTGGGAGACAGCCTAGAGGACTATTTATAAGAGCCGACCATTTACATTGTGGTCTACTGCAACTATGTGGAATATTTGGATGTATCAATTGGATACCGATGATTGAGATGTTGGCAGGGAAGTTGGCAGTGTGGAAAGCAACATGCCTCTCTAAGGGGAGGTTGGTGTGGTGAAGGTTGTGCAGCTATCCCGATGTTCTTGCCCTCGTGGGTGCTGCCCAATGGTGTATGCAAGTGGCTGGTATCGTTGATGATGTGTTTCTTTTGGTCCCTCAGCAGAAGGCAAGGGGATCCCCTTAGTGGAGTTGGACATTGTGATGCGGTCTACCAAGGAGTGGGGACTGTGGGTGCCGTGGATTTGAGAAACGAAGGCCTGCTCGCAAAATGGGTGGTGATAATCTGGGGTGATGGTCAAATTTTCTTTCTAGGTTAGTATGGTCTCTTTACTTGGTGTTATTCGGCCTCTGCACGTGTAGATGTGGTAATGTCCCACTCCACATTTTTGAGGGGAATCTGTTTCGTTTTGCCACGCGTAGGTCCATCGCTTCGACCAGTGTTGGCAAACAGGAGGGTCTTCTCATTCTAGAGAGATTTTTTTAGAATGATTGGGCCGAGGGGATCCATGTGATCTTTATCCTAAGCTATTTACTCTGGCAGTGTACAAAGAGGCTCGTGTTGAGGAAGTGTGGTCTGGGGGGACTTCGATACCAATGTTCACCTCCGAGTTCTTAGATCAAAGAGTAGAAGATTTCATTTGCATGTTAAAGAGGTTGGTCATGACTAATGGACCCAACCTTCAAACGGGACAAGCTCATGGTGTTGGAGGGACGCCTCTTTCTCGGTTAAAAAAATTACAAGTTCTTATCTGCCTCAACAATGTTCGATTCAGGAGACATGTCACATGATTATGCATGGATATGGGAATGAAAATTTCCCATGCGAATCAAGGTCTTCTGGTTGCATCTCGATTTCGCCCGCCATTTCGGTAACCGATTGAAACGAAATTTCAGCCGAATTTTGGTCAAAATTCGACCAAAATTTCGGTAATTTCAGTCAGTTTTTGAACCGGGCTCCCAAATTTCGATCGATATAGGCCATTTCGGTCGAATTCAGTCACCTACCGAAATCGAAATTTGGCCGAAATTTGGTCGAATTTCGGCGAAATTTGATCCCATGTTTAAAAGCGAAAGATTTTACTGTGAATGTAATGGAGCATGCCAAGGCCCTCTTTGAGACATGATTTAATTACACGTGTAGTACTTTTTTTAAATGAGGTATGTGTCTCTTCCGGAGGATCACTCTTGAATTTCTCAAAAAATCCTAAAAATTATATTTAATTTTTTCTTTCTATTTTTTTGAACTTCTATCTTTCTTGTAGATTCAAAAACCAGTCTAACTTCATCGATGTAAGGTCTTTCTTTATCAATAATAGTTATTACAATTTGGTGTACTCATTTGTCACTCATCCAACAAGTAGATAATGATTAAAAACCAGTAAATATCTTAATCTATGGAATAAATTATTAGATAGCGTATTTATATACCAAGATATCTTTCACCATTAAATTACATATCAACAACATCGATCAAGTCTGATTGTATTTTTGAATCTACAAGAAAGATAAAAGTCCAATAGATTAGAAATGAAATAAAATTAAATATAAATATCTAAGAAAAGCATATCAAGGAACCAAGTAAATTCCCACTTATTTCCTTTTTTTAATCTCCTTTATCGTATGGCCTTCACTACAAATTTGCTCTCCAACGCAACCTAATGCCCACGATACTTATCAAACATGGCATACATATTGTTAGCCATACTTTCAATTGTGATCTCATCATATGATTAAAGATAGTGTAAATCATTTTCTCTAACAAAATTCTGACTTAAAAAGTCACCGGTGAATATTTTTGTCTTCAGAATACCTTTGTTGCAACATGGAACTTCTTTAAGATCTCACAAACATGGTTCGAAATATTACGATATATCGCTTATATATGGGTATCGATGAGGAAGGGGTGTCGATATTCACCTACATATCGATTTCCAAGATATTAGTCGATATCTTGCGAAATATTGGAGAGATATCGCTATATCCACCTGTATCGGTTCTAATTGAATGTTTGCAGTGTATCTTTTCTCAGATATCAGTGGATATCGATCGATTCCACTGATATTGGGATTGTTTTGCTTGATATCCCATTTTTTTATTTATAGTGGTCGATTTGTTTAGGATTTTTCTTATGCAGCTACTATCAGAAATAAAAATAAAAGATGATTTAGTGAGATCTCCATTTCGAACAGGGCCCTTTTTTCTAAAGGTGATCAAAGAAAGTTTGAATGATATCATACGTTTAATAAATTAATAGTTGTTAGTATTAGCAATATTGATACAAAATCACAAATCAGCGGCATACTCCAATCGGTATTGATTTTCTTTAGGGCAGTTAGAAAATTTTGTTTCTAATATATTTCAGATCATCTTCTATCATTCAAAGGTATGATTATTATGAATGATGTTCATTCAAAACTATATGCTATCATGTTTATTTGCTTGTTTGATTTTCGATATAGCTCAGCATTTTGTTTATACATAATATGTGATGCGATATAAAGATAATGTGCTAAAAACACCTTTATGTTTCTATGTTATTGTCTGAATCTTATCATTTCCTTTCCAATACTTTGTCAACAATCAACATTTAACAGCGACGTGTGTTATAATGTGTTCATGTGCTAAATACACCCCATTCTTACATATAAATGTGTATTTAGAGATGTTATTGTTTTAAGAAGTAGAATGATCTTAATCTGCAAAAAAATACCTTTTTGCGTTATTTTTGAGTTTTCCACTGATATCGTTGATATATCTAGATATGCATCAGTATATCATATCGCTTTTTCGTCTCTAATCGATACCATATAATATTTTGAACCTTGCTCACAAACCATTTCAACTTATTTCCATTCCCTTCCAAAGGGGGTATCGGATAACTGAAAATCACATGCCTTTAAATGGTTAAAATCTATTTGATACAAAATAGCTCAAGCATAAGGTGGATTTTTACTGTGTGCTAATGTTGAATGTCTATTTTTCGCTATTTGAGCACATTTTTTATTAAGTATTATCTACTTTATGTAAATCATCTAGTGGAGAACAACAAGATTTAAGATGTGTGTACCCAACATTGTACATGAAAGAACTTGCCATATAAAAATAAAGAACCTCTTATAGATAAATGAATAACATGATTTAATACAATGTCATCATTTGTGGAAACATTTTTCAACTGATATATTCTACTTTTTCTACATGTTCTGATCCCTCAAGTGGTCCAAAATCATCTTGATAATATTATCTTTTTAATGACACCAAAAACCCAAAAATTTATTTTTTTTATTCCACTTCCACTGGTTGCCAATAAAACAAGCAACAATAGACATAACACACATTGGACATGGATATCAGAAAATATGTAATAGTTCTGTCTGAAAGTGCAAAGTGGGTAATGATTAAATCAAATAATAAGTCAAAATAAAGTAGCCAGCCATGTAAAAGCTGGTATAACCAATCAATTCTGATTATGGTGCCTTTTCTTCAGGTGAAACATGTCATCATTTACCAAGTTCCGCAGTCTGGCTCCCAAGACTAAGAATCTGATCGTCGCCGGAGGGCTGACGAGCTTCGTCTTTGGAGTATACTTCTACACCATGAGAGCAGTTGGAGGGACGGATGAGCTACAGATGGCAATTGACAAGATGGAAGCAATGAAGGATAAGGCCGGAGAACAATCTTCTGCAGCATAAGTTCTTCTAGTTTATGTGTTCTTTTTCTCTGCACTGCATGTTTGAACTTTACGTTCGAATTTTCTCCCGCTTTATTTCGGAGGATGAAAGAACACATCTCCTAACCTGAGAAGATGAAATTCTTAGAGATAGGAGGGATGAATAAAATGCCTGCAGTTTTAAGTTTCTGATGTATAGCTGTTGACATCAAGTCCATGCAAACATCTTTCATGATTTAATGTATCAAATTTAGTAAGTTTTTTAAATTAAAAATCACTCTTTATCAATTTCCTTTTGTCTTTGCTCTTCCGAATGAAGGCGTTGCTGCATATATTGCGTCGATAGCTAGAAAGTGGACAAATCCCTTCTAAACTAGTCCTCCTTATGATCTTAGTATGCACATTTTGTATGTATGCACTTGTGTTCAATGGCTAATTTGGTGGACGTGTTAACTTTAGGGCTTTGATTGGAATGTGGGTTAAATAAAAATGGAAATTTGTCTCGACTTAACATGTGAGTTATGATGAGAGTCTGCTTGTTTGGATATTGTAGTGTAGTTAGGTTTGATAGCAAAATATTTTTGATGCCACATCTGATTGATGGTAAATGTTTCAAAAAAAAAGAGAGGGGTTGGTAAAACTCTTGATTTCATTTGATTAGGGTTTCAAATCCATATGCAGGGGCTTGGGCTACCACTTTCATCAATGTCCAAAGATATATACATGATAACACATACATGATAGGCATACCTATGAGTATTGTCAACGTGGCCTTTAAAAGAGAATTATAAAGGATGTGTTATGGCCATATAATCCTTTAAGAAATGAAAAGTGAAACTAAGCAAAAGCAAAAGCAGCAAGGCTACGTAATCTTTGACATGCACGACATCATCATCGGGTGAAAACAAAACAATGTTTGTCATGCGAGGTGGTAGAATGTAGCATCCCAAACATAGGACCATATCTAGTAAACAACGAGTATGGTAGTAGCTTATAAGTAGTGGAGACTACCGACTACTACTAGTCAACTTGGGTTGAAGCATTTTGAGCTCTGGTTAAAGGCTCTAGCTGGACCCATGCTCAACAAGTTGTTCTGAGTCAGTAATCTTCAATAACAGGTCAGGACTAGGGCTTAAGATGTTACATAGAAACTGTCCATATACACCTCTTCTTTAGACTCAAAGTACTCCTTGAAAGGTAGTTACTTCTTGATTAGAAGGGCATGCTCTGGATCCCGTCTGCCCAACCTTCTCTTGTAGCATGTCATTTCCTATCATGATCGACCTCCACAGTGGATTCCCCGTCGCCTCTTCACCGGCAATGGCACAAGGTTCTACTTTTTCGTCAGCTCAAAACCTGAAAAAGAAGTGCTAAGAGAAATCGTCCCTCCGCTTTATTATCTGTTTTCTGTACACCCTAATTCAATTCTTGGTTTAAATCATCCATGATAGTGCAGAAGTTAGGAATATCCTTGCATTTCGCAAGACATCTCTAACCAGTTCAATGATGCCATTCATAGCGACATCTCCAATCTTATCCGCATATCGATCTTCCAAATCGATTACTTTCAGCAGGGAAAGTGGAATTAGGCCCTTTTATATCTAATGGGAATGCAACGTTTGGCGTCCATGGTTCTAACCAAGGACATGTCCAGATCAACTCCTTCTGTGAACTCCTTCAAGTCCACTGCTGCCTGTGACCACGACAAAGAGCGGTCTTATTCAGCAGCTGATTGCTTCCAGTCTTTTGCTTTCCATGAATCTCAAGTGATTTTAAAGCTTCATCTTCACACGACAACGACAGGCCGTTGATCCACTGTATGTTCACCGTCACATGGCAGTGGTTGTACCATAGGTTCTGAAAAGAGGTTGCTGCAGCTCGGTCTCACTGTCGGAGGTGGTCGAAATTTACTGCTGCAAATTTCTCCCAGGAGCAGCACCTGATAATAGCTGCTGCTCCATATCATCGACATAGCTTTGGAGTTTTCTCTTACGCAGCACTCCGATTAAACTGTTTATATTCGTTATGAATCCATCACATGATAATCCCTAAGCTTCATGAGATCAGTCTCCAAGCAATGCAGCTTTGTGAATTCCATTTCAACATGATAATACTTCCCAGGCACTTGTGCCATAGAATTAATCACTCCAGGATTATGAAGATACAAGCCCAGGTTTGGAAGACCGATCCAAACCGCAACTTGACTTGTTCTTGAATCGGGTCCGAAAGATGGAGACCATCTGATGATAGCGACTCACTTCTTCATTTACTTGCAATCACAGTCAAATCTCGTGACCAAATATGAGTAAACCTACCTATATCCGATTTGGTTCATGGATAAAATTGAATCTAAATTCTTTTATTTCGTTTTAGAATCTTCATCGATCTTTCAACGAAGAGTTTTTTTGACAGCACAAGATAGTGGGATAGCAGATGATATCCCCTATTTGTTCGTATCAGATACTTTTGACGACAACCTAGTGTGGGTAGTAGCAATCTCCTGCAGGACATTCTCAGTTGCTCTGCCCTTGCGCAGAAAATCAGACATTACGATGATAAAGTACTTGCACTTCCCACCTGAATAGCTAGAAATAATTTACAATCGGAATTTGGTTTTAAGGTTAGCAATACGAATAACCGACAGCCACGGCGAAATGATTTTCATCAGAAGCTGCGTTGAATGAATCCATCGTCGTTTAACATGGCAGCTTTCTTTAAATCAGTGGAGATACATGCTGGTACGCAGAGACATTTAACAATATCGGCGATACCTACAGATCCCCGACCTGAGAATGAACTACATGTAAGCACCAAGCCCTTTCAGCAATTTCACCTGAAAATAGAAAGAAAGAGCATTGTTACTCCATGATGGGAACTGTTTCTTCCAGACACTCCGATTCATCGAGCTCCTAGAGCAACATATACATAACAATATATGCACTTCCTCGCAAAAGTGTACCCATGTTAACAATGTCACGCTACTAGGGGGATGAGAATCCAATGTTTGTATGGCAAAGTTAATTATTATGGAAATTTACTAGTTTTTGCACTTCCAATTGCAAACAACGATCATGTCATTTCTCAACTTACAGGATTGGTGATTCTCCCCCACCTCAATGCAGTCACAACGCCTGCACGTAAAGAAATGCATAGATGAGAAAACAAACAAACAAACAATAATTGTAAGAAATTTCACACAACTCTTCCCGTGTAATGTTCTAATTCTAACACAATAACCCATGTGGATTGATTTCCATCCATTTCCTGTTATCTCATGCGGCATCAATCATGATCTCCGCAGCCTCCCCATTGACAACCATGTCCTACTAATCCTTCGTGATGCTGTACAGAGGATTTGATGGGTCCTTCCAATTCCCCTGCAAGCTTATCACCCCCGCTACCCGATCCCAAGCTCGTCCACCTTGCCATAAACCCACCCAGCTCCTGAACTTTTGATATGAAAGCTTAGGTTATTTTAGACAACCTGGTAAAAGTCGATAGTTGTTATCTAGTTCATCTGATCACCAACTAAAGTTAAATCGGCAGTCAGGCAACTGGACGAATTTAGTTGGTTTTGTATCTTTGAATTGTTTTAATACATAAATCATTTCTCAGACATGTTCTTATATATAGTTCTCAATACAACCTTAATAAAATAAAAGTAAAAATTGAGTTCTAAATAACATTTAAGAATATTACGAGTTGGGAAAAAATAAAACAGAAAAAAACATGTTATTGTTAAAAAAATCAGCAAACTAATCAGACAGAATATAGGGAGTCGTCTGATCGGCTGACTAGACCTATTCAGATTGAGCACCCCCTGATCCAACTAGTTGGTCTGCCTAGTTAGGCTCGTTGCCTGACTTTTGTAAGTTTAATTTTATGCTGTTTGATTATATAAACTCAAGGACGATCAAGCTAGTAAAGTTGACAGCATGGATATGTGTAAGAAAAGAGGCAAAATTACACAGCTAGTGATGTAATTTCAAATATTATCGATGTTGTGATGAAATTGAACAAGATAATATGAATTGTGGTGCAAAAATCCCTAAATATAAAGGTAGAACCTTATTGAAGATGGAGCTCCATTAAGAAACTTCGTTATGTCCTTAATATACATCCTGAACAATGTTGACCTACAAAATCAACACTTTTGGTCAGGCTGGACCATGCACGAACAACTCCCATAATTTTTTAAACAAGATAACTATGAAATATAATTGTAAAAATTCAAAAAGGCACAAATGTAAAATTCCCTCTATGAACTCATGATATAAAATATATAACACTGTAACGATCAAAAGTGAGCAAATTATCTGTCCAATCCTCCTCTCACACAAGGTTAACTTTGAAAATAGTACTTACTTTTCAAAGGTACTTTTCAGAGTAACTGCTGTTCCGAGACCAAGCTTTAGGGTCTGTTTGGTTATCGGGATACTCCGGGATAACCCAGCTTACCTCCCTCCATTCATGAGTTCGGATTTCATCACAAATCATTGTGACATCACATCACATTCTTTATTCCAACTCTTTACCAACCCTTATAATCATCTAAATAGCTACTATTCACAGAAGGTTTACCCCTAACCAAATAGAGATTGAGGGTTTGTTTGGTAACTGGGTTGGGTTGGAGTATCCTCCTGTGAATAGTAGCTGTTTGGATGGTTGGGAGGGTTGGAGGTTGGAATCATAAATATGATGTGATGTACATTTATTACGTATTTTAATGATTATAACATGGTTTTTATATTAACTTTTTTATTTAAATATGGTTAAAAAATATTATACCAAAGAAAATATAAGATCCATATAAGTAATCCCAACCCAGAAATGCAAGGATAGAGTTGGGGGTATCCCGAGATACCCTGAGGTACCCTTGCAACCAAACAGACCCTTGGGGTCCGTTTGGGAACCGAGTTACCCTTGGTAACCCGATTTACCCCTCTCTATTCTTGGGTTGGAATTCCATCACAAATCACAGTATCATCACATCACCTCCAACCCTCATAATCATCCCAAACAGATACTATTCACATCAAGTTACCTCAACCCACCCCATCTCAGAAACATAACAGAACCTTAGGCTCATCTGCTTTTTATAATTGCCTAAAGCACCGTCATCAAATTTAACGGTGTCTCCAGTTATAATCATTGGTTTCACACATTCCAGATATAGACAATAATTTAATGTAATAGTTCGAAATCTTGCATTCGTATCTAAACAAGCTGACCACGAAGTTTAAATTTTAGGACAATAATTTAATGAACCGACATGAATGCAGTGCATGCTCATTCGATATATATTCGTCTTCGATACCACACACAGTATTGCATGTGTACAGATGAAGATATTTTTGGGGTTAGTGTTCGAGTTGAAATGTCATAATTAAAAGATAAATCAAATGACTGGCCTAAAATTATTTTTAACGTCGATTTTGCCATCGATATATAGCTTATTTTATAAATGCATATCAAACTATTTAACTTCATTAACTATAAATTTGACATTTTAACAAGTTTGACTTGAATCAAATGATTAACCAACTGCTACGAATCCAAGCTTGAACATTCCTGTTCCAAACGAACTCAAGTTGAACATATGCTATCAAACCAAATTAAATATAGATCTTCAATTTTTCTCTCTCGAACCAAACTCGAATATATGTTTGTTCATTACACTTCAGTTGACTTAGCAACTTACCAGCTTTGCTCTGCTACTCTGGTTGACTACAACACTCTTATGGAGTCCCTCTCCAAGAACGGGCTATTTTGAGCCCTCGTACTAAGTAGGGGTGTTCATGGGGCGTGTACTCGACCCGCTCGATCATGACCCGACCCGACTCATCATTTTTGAGTCAGTTGACCTGACCCATTCAACGGGTACCTGATTCTGATGGGTACCCAGACTATTTGAATGGGTATCGGGCACCCGTAGGTACCTATAAAATGATTCAACAAAATACTCATGAGGAGCAAGTTATAGAAAATGCAGTAGTTTCTAATCATCAATATATTGTAGATTTTAGTACACACTTACAAAAATTGCAATAATATACAAACTTGTTTCAAATAAGGAAGCACTAATTACGAAATCAAAAGAGATGCGAGGGGAGATGTTCTTTTCTGCTTGGGTGTAAGAGTTCGTCGAGTTGAAAAGTGGCGAAAAAGAGATGCACAAATCGGGTTACAAGGATGAAATTATATGTGGAGTAGAAAGATAGTAGGTAGCCGGATCGTGAATGGAGCCAGAAGACAATCCGTGATCGTGGTGGAGGGAAACGCAACCGAAGGGCCATGGTTTGTGCGAAGGTGAGTTAGCGATGGGGTGACAGACGTGCAGAGGTGGCACTAGTGGCGGAGTCGAGATCGGTGACAACAGGTTGTGTACGGATGGGGCTGATAGTGTAGCCGTGACGAGGATGACAATGAGATCCTGGATGCGGAAGCGGTGAGGGGTGTGAGACCGAGACAGAGGTGCGAGAAGGCAGGGCATTACTCGAAGGGGGCGGGCATGGGTGGTCGCTCGTTATCGGGCGCGAGACCGGAACGGAACTGGCATTTCCCCTTCAAAATCGTAATCAAGTTTTTGGGAAAAAATAAAGAAAATGGACATAATCGAATTCCTAAATAAAATATAAACATAAATAAAACGACAAAGCTAAGTACCAAACACACGTACTTGATGGAATTGAGATTCCCTTGCAAACTTCTGAGACAAAAATTACAAATCTTTTGCAACACGTACTCGATGGAATTGTGATTTCCCTCCAAATTTACAAGTAAAAAATTGCAATTTTTCCTGCATCTTCCAACCTAAATCACGAGACCTATAAGGATACAACTCTGCTTCCAACCGGATACCCGATTCTACCCACAAGTCTTCCACCAGGTCACCAAATTTAGCGGGTTAGCAACTTACGTGTACCTGGCCCGGATATTTCTTTCATGAGTACCTGTAAAATCCATGTCAATATGATCGGGTCAGGATGGGTACCCGTTTGACCCTACTATTTGAACACCCCTAGTAATAAGAACACCCGGAGAGCCAATTGCGGACCTTAAATTCTCACTTTTAAAATGTTATTAGAAACAAAAGGATATTACGAGTACATCATCTAGGACTCAAGAAGGGAACAAGTTATTGACAAATCAAAAGGCCAAAGAAGAGCTAGTGGCCTCGTTAAGGACATCATATCCTCCGCATAAATATGTAGTCTCAAGCCAGGTTGAGCATGTATCCTCCACATCAACAAACGGTACCAGAACAGGTTCACACTACCATGATGTATTAACTAAGGGTACCATAAGCAAGCCCCTTCCTCATCTTCTTCAAAAACTAAGCGCACCGCCTTCGGAACAAAAAATACCCATCACTGCACATATAATAGTATAAATCTCAGCATTGTGGGGCCATCGCAGGAATCCAATGATATCGCATGAAAATCATGTAACCTTTGCTCTACGAAAAATGAGGAATTCCTTGAAGCCCAAGTTCCACGCTACTCCCCAAATTCAAACAAAAAATTCACCTTAGAAGCATCTTTATCAGCAGTGATAACAAAAATCCTCGAAATCTAATCATCAAGGGCACCATCCACTGTCCAGTTGTCCTTCGAAAACTTGAAAGATATTCCATCCCCAAGGATTGATCGTAGGAAACCCATAACATCATGAGCCTCTAACAAATACCCCTCTTAAAACTAAAGGGAAATCTGACACTAATTAAGAGAACATCAGGAACCTAAAGACTCCTTAATCCCCTTAAAATGTCTAGAAAGTAAATCCTCGACTCTTACCCAAATCCGCACCGTTCACTTCATAAGAAGTGCCTTAGTCATCTCTCTGATCCTCAACACTCCAATCCCTGCTTATCATTATAGGGTTTCAATATCACAAAAGTTCCTTTTTTTGAAATGATGGGATGGACCTCCTTTAGAGACGGCGAAACCTTCTCCCACTATAAGTAGGGTCGCCTACATGGATTCTTGCTCAAATCCATGTTGAAAGATTCGACTGTTTTTACGCTAGTTGTTGACTACCTAACCTCCTTTAGAGACCCGTCAAAAAAATATCACAAAAGTTCTAAAGTCACTCCCACACCCACTTTCCCTCTTCATCTACTGCATCCGCCCTCGATCATCTCTCCCAAACTAACATCTCTCTTTGTAACGATTCTAATCAAAGCTTTGTTTATGACTATGACTTCATATGAGCGAGCCCTTCTTGAGACATATGCTATGCACTTGGAATTGCAAAGCCTTCTCATTATTGTACGTTCATCAACGACACTACCCATCCTTGCCTTCATAGGTGTAATACCTTCATGACCACACTTATTGCAACAATCCTCTCTAGCCTCCTTCTGTTCCCATTCACTTGTATGACTAAGCTATCTTAGGGTTTCCCATCGCTATTTACACCCAATCTAGCCCAATCTAGTATAGTGTAAAAGTATAATATATAAAATGCAAAAAAATGTGCCATTGGACCAAACAAGTATATTGTAGATATATGTAAAAAAAAAAAAAAGAAAAATGTGTTGTTATTAAAAATCCATTCCAAAATAACCCATTTGATTGGATTAAGTCAAATTAGGATAATGAATTGACTAGATTTACAACAACAATAACAACAAACCTTTTCCCACTTTAAGTAGTGGTCGGCTACATGGATTTTTTGCCTCCATTCAGATCTATCTTGGGTAATTCTCGGGCTTCGATCCGAAAAACTAAGATCCCTTCGTATAGTCTCATACCAATACTTCTTAGGCCTTCCACGCCCCTTCTAACTGTCTCGACATTCCAAAACTCACATCTCCTCACTGGTGCATCAACTGACCTCCTTGGCAAATGGTCAAACCATCTTACGCAATTTTTTCGCATCTTATCTTCGATCGAAGCTGTACCGTCTTTCATTCTGATGGCATCATTCCGAATCCGATCTTTATGTGTGTGTCCACACATCCACCTTAGCAATTTCATTTCTGTTACTGTCATTTTCTGCACATGTCTATGGTTCACATGCCAACATTTAGATCCATAGAGCATAGCAGGTCTCACAGCTGCTTTGTAAAACTTTCCTATGATTTTCGAAGGAATTTTCTTATCACAGAGAACAATAAAGGCTCCTCTCCACTTTAGCCAACCTGTATTTATTCCATTTGTAACATCTCCATCAATTTCTCCATCATATTGCAAAATAGATCCCAAGTATCTAAAAGAATCCCTCTTCTAAATGTTATCATCACCAACCTTAACATTGATTCGTTCATCATTACTTCCATCAAAAGTGCACTCCATATATTCAATCTTAACCCTACTTATACGAAATCCTTTAGTCTCTAAAGCATGTCTCCAGACCTCAAGCTTCTCATTTACCCCATCTCTAGTCTCATCAACCAACACAATATCATCAACGAATAACATACACCAAGGTATCTCATCCTGAACGTAACTTGTCAACTCGTCCATAATCAAAGTAAAAAGGAATGGACTCAAAGTTGATCCATGATGCAGACCAGTGTTGATGTCAAAATAGTCAGTCTTCCCAGATTGTATCCTTACACAAGATGAAGCCTTATCACACATATCATTTATGAGGTTAATGTATAGGATAGGTACTTGTCTCTTCTCCAAAACTCTCCACAATATCTCTCGTGAGATAGAATCATACGTCTTATCTAAATCAATAAAAATCATATCGAGGTTCTTCCTTTTAGCTTTGTAAATCTCCATTGTTTTCCTCAGCAAGTGGATGGCTTCAATAGTTGAGTGACCTAGCATGAATCTGAATTGGTTTTCCTTTACTTTGGAAACTTGCCTCAACCTTCTTTCGATCACGCATCGCCAAATGTTCATAGTGTGACTCATCAACTTGATACTTCTGTAATATGAACAATTT
Source organism: Ottelia alismoides (assembly GCA_037367405.1). Taxonomy (NCBI): domain Eukaryota; kingdom Viridiplantae; phylum Streptophyta; class Magnoliopsida; order Alismatales; family Hydrocharitaceae; genus Ottelia; species Ottelia alismoides. The sequence goes on from JAZKJV010000429.1 coordinate 873,587, forward strand.
TGAATATCTTCTATGTTCTTATAAATAGGCAATACGATGCTTCTACTCCATTCTTCACGTATTTTCTTGCTTCGCCAAATAACATTGAATAAATTTGTAAGCCAAGTCAAACCACACTCACCTAAACTCTCCAAACTTCTATAGGAATGTCATCGGGTCCTACACCTTTCCCATGTCTCATAACCTTCAAAGCCTCCTCTACTTCCTTCCTTTGCATTCATCTATAGCTTGCACGATTCAAGTAACTTTCACTAGATTTCTCAAAGTGATCTCTCTATTTCCTTCCCCAGTTAAAAGCTTATGGAAGTTTTGCTTCCATCTAGCCTCTATATCCTTCTGAGTAACAAGCACGTAACCTTCCTCATCCTTAATGCATCTCACTAGAGAAAATCCTTTGGTCTTTTTTTCTCTTGCTTTAGCCAGCCTGAATATATCCTTCTTACCTCCTTAGAATCGAGATTTGTGTACAAAACTTTATAAACCTTTGACTTTTCTAAAACCTTATCCCTAAAGCTTGATTGCTTCAATTGAAGATTCTACCATCTTATTCTAGTGATGTTGAAAACCCTCCGTTTCTTTACTAGCCTTTCATTTGCACAACCATGACTAACAAGCGATGTTGGGCGGTTAGGCTCTCTCCTGGGATTACTTTGCAGTCTTTGCAATACAACCGATCTCTTCGTCTCAATGCAAAGTAGTCTATCTATATTCTGGTTGCGCCACTCTTATAAGTAATTAAATGCTCATCCCTCTTCTTGAAAAGAGTAGTTGCAATGAAAAGATCATAAACTGTTATAAAAACCAAAAGACCTTTTCCTCTTCATTTCTATCCTCGAAGCCATGCCCTCCATGAACACTAGCATAGCATGAAGCATCCTTTTCTACATGCCCATTAAGATCTCCACCTAGGCAAATCATATCTCTTTGTGAGATTCCTTGCATAATCTTATCTGGATCCTCCCAAAAAACTTGTTTAATCCTATCATCTAAACCAATTTGTAATGCATAAATTGAGATGATATTCAAAATTTCTTCTTCGAGCACCACTTTTAGCAATATAATTCGATCTCCAAATCTTTGCACCTCAACCACACAATCCTTCAAATCCTTATGAACAACCACTCTAACACCATTTCTACCCTTATCTTTACCAGAATACCAAAGTTTAAATCTTGTCTTCTCGATCTCCCTTACTTTTTCTCCAACCCATTTTGTCTCTTGTAGACATAATATATGAATCTCCCTTCTTTCCATCGCACCAATTATCTCCACCGATTTTCCAGTCAAAATGCCAATATTCCAACTACCTATCCGCAACTTCTTATGGACTAACTTCTTTACCCACATGCGTCCATCATGCGAGAACCCTTGCAAATTTTGGACTGCATCCGGACGACAATGTAGCGGAAATAGCTTATTTACTCGCATGCGTTCCTCATACAAGAACCCTTGCAAATTTGAACTACTTCCAAGCAACAATGTAGCGGTCCTAGCCAACTTCTCATTACATTCAGGCGATGCAATGATCGCAAGTAGGGAAAGCCCTAACGAAATTTATATGTTTGCTTAAATCCATGATTAGAAGATCCGAACAAATTTAAGACAAATTCCTAAATAGTGTTCGTAAAAGAACACTATTTGGGAATTTATCCGAACGGTTTTGAGACAAATACCTAAATAGTGTTCTTAAAAGAAAAATTATCTCTCTTGCCCTGGCTGCCGACTACCTAACGCACAACCCTCCTCAATTTACCCGAGCTTGAGACCGACCATGGCCGAGTTAATGAATTGACTAGATTTGATTGGGAAAAAAAGTTTAACCCGTTAAGATTGAATTGAACATGGACTAAATAAAAATCCATTCCAATGGATCCATGTGAACCCCAATTGTTGGTCGCATGATGCCGTGGCCAACCCAAATGTCTAATACAATGTGAAGATTGAATGGAAGGAAGAGAAATAAGTTTTCGTATACATTTCCATTCATCATCCTGCAAACATAGAGTTCACATGTGATTGACATTTTGGAAGAAACAAACTCCAACAAGCATTTGGATTCAAAACAGGGTGGATTTGATGAGATCCAAACCAATAGGGTTTGTTGCTGTGATTTTTTGTGATATAATATCTCCAGCTGAATTTGACGAAAGATCCGGCTGATGTTATTTGTATTCCTAACTGTTCAATATTATCCTTCATACTATGAAGCATTGTGGAAGGTAGAAATTAATTTCTCTACGATTGATGCACCTGAATTCATAAAAAACCAGTGAAAAGATCCATCTATTCGTTTTCTCATGATCAGAGCCTCTATTGATGAATGCAACGCTCAAAATCAAGATTCTTATATAAGTCTGCCCAATCAGCGGGAGGTAAATATGAACAAATACAAGAGGAAGTGATTTGTTGATGGGACGGACCATCTAATTTCCGTTGCCCATTTGTTTGAACACGTGTTGGCATTGTGGTTGGAATTTAACCTTTTTAGAGTCGCTAGATTAGGGAGGGACGGTTTCCTTCAGGAAGCCTAACTTGACTCTATAAAAGTTGAGTTATGGCAAGATGAATATGCAAAACAAGCAAGACTAAAAGGTTAGGATGTGGTCACTGAAAAACTTGTTCTGCAAGTATACAAGTAATAGTTACAGAATTGTAAAAAATTTCAACTTCCTTATTTCAGACATACTTCATAAATATATTCAGAAGCCATAGAGCATCGCTTGATGGGATAAAAAAATGGCGAAGCCGGCTACATGAATTCTTGCTCAAATCCATGTTGAAAAATTCGACTATTTTTTACACTAGATGTCGACTGCCTAACGCAACCCACACAATGGTAGGATTTGAACCCTGGTCATTTGGGTTGTAAGCACATTGCACTACCACCAGACCATTTAAATGGGTACAAATTGATGGGTAACTCACAAATTGATAGTAAGAATGCGAATGCTAAGCATAGAACAAAGAATCACAAAAAGAAGAAGAAAGAACATCACGAATCTTAAAATCCAAAAAATAGGAAATACCACAAGTAAATATCAAGCAAGGAGAAGAATCACCATGCAGGAACAGCGGCAGCAACAAGAACAGGGGGGAACCTCCACAGCATATCACTTTGAGAGCCCAATAAAACCATCAAAAACTCCATCAAGTTATTTTCCTGGTTCAGAAATCTTTCATAAGTGTCATGAAAGAAAGCAGTGCTCAAACATGACAGAAAAACACAAACAAAAATGAAGATTTACAAAACAAATATGTCAACAATTTTTTTTGGAAAAAAGAGTAGGAAACACGCACAAGTGTCCAGCTGAAGATTTGAACCATTGTATTTTGGGTGTTAGGCACATTGCACTACCAACTAACCATTGAAGCGGGTTCACAAGTCAATGTAATATATTTTATTTATTTATAGCCAAATCATGCATCTGGCACCTTTCACTCGGTATTGTTTGTTCTGGAAGAAATGAAAAAAAATAACTTTATAAAAGATATAATTCAACAACAAATTTTACTATTATTTAAGCCGTTCCGTGCATTTGACATCTTTCAGAGATTGACATTGTTTTCTCCGGACAAAGATATTAATAAGACAAGAAAAAAAGCTTCAGTGAAGAAGATATTAAAACTTGTAAAGAAGCAAAGGCAAATAAGAAGACACGGAATACCCAAACTATCGGGAACAAATGGAAACAGCCGCCATAGCTAATTACTCTGTGTTGACAAGCATAAGCATCGAGAGATTAAACAGATTGAGTTGTTGATTTTAAAATACGGGATAATACATATCCTCTTTTAGATGGAAATACGTTGTGGTCATAATGGGAAAAAATCATTGTATAAGAGAGAATATTTTTTGTTACTGCTGTTGTGTACAATAGGTAAGCCTCCTCTTGGCAAGCTACCTCTTGCTTCTTCAAGGAAACTTTTCGAAGTATACAAATGCCTCTTACTGCTGTTGTGTACAATAGGTAAGCTACCTCTTGGCAACCCACCTCTTGCTTATTCAAAGGAAATTTTGAAGTATACAAACGCCTAGAGGTGGCTCCGCAGTAAAGTTGTTTCTTCAAAAGGTAGCTTTTCAGACCAAAGTGATTTGGTTGGCATTCCTTATAAAATCCATGTTTTCACTGCAATACGATTTTTTTTACCTTACAAAACGAATTTAATTCAGCCATGGTCGGTCTCAAGTCCAGGTAAATGAGGATTGCGCATTAGGCAGCCGACAACCAACACGAGAAAGACTAATTTCTAAATAGTGTTCTTTTAAAAACACTATTTAACAATTTGTCTCAAAATGGTTCGGATGAACATGCCGAAAAGTAGCCAAAGAGATGCTAGGCAAGTCAAAGAGAGGTGTTCTAGGACAAAAGGAGGCTTGGTGGTGGAGTGGAAGGGTGCAAGACAAGCTTAAAATTAAAAGAGTATGCTTTAAAGCCATGCTTAAGGATAGAACAAAGGAAACTATCACAAACTACAAAATAATGAAGAAGAAAACAAAAAAGGTTGTAAGCGAAGCCAAGTCAAAAGCTTATGAAGTTTTGTACAAAAATCTCGACTCTAAGGAGGGCCAGAAGAATATATTCAGATTGACCAAAGCCAAAGAAAGAAAGACCAAAGACCTTTCTCGAGTGAAATGCAATAAGGATGAGGAAAGATACACGCTTGTTACTCAGAAGGATATAGAGACTAGATGGAAGCAATATTTCCATAACCTTTTCATCGGGGAAGGAAATAGAGAGATCACTTTGAGAGATCTAACTAATAGTGAAAGTTACTTGAATTGTGCAAGTTATAGACGAATACAAAGAAATGAAGTAGAGGAGGCTTTGAAGGTTATGGAACCTGAGAAAGGCGCAAGACCTGATAGCATTCCTATAGAAGTATGGAGAGTTCTAAGTGAGTGCGGTTTGGCATGGCTTACAAATTTATTCAATATTATTTGGAGAATCAAGAAAATGCATGATGAATGGAGAAAAAGCATCGTGGTGCCTTTTTATAAGAATAAAAGACACATTCAAAATTATTTGAATTATAGAGGTATCAAGTTGATGAGTCATACTATGAAAATTTGAGAACATGTGATCGAAAGAAGATGGAGGCAAGTTTCCAATTTCCAAAGTAAAAGAAAATCAATTCGAATTCATGCTAGGTCGCTCAACTATTGAAGCCATCCACTTGTTGCGGAGAACAATGGAGATTATAGAGCTAAAAGGAAGAACCTCCATATTATTTTTATTGATTTAGAGAATGCTTATGATTTTGTTCCACAGGAGATATTGTGAAGAACTTTGGAAGAAAGACAAGTACCTGTCCTATACATTAACCTCATAAATGATATGTATGATAGGGCTTCATCTTGTGTAAGGATCCAGTTTGGGAAGACTGACTATTTTAACGTCGACATTGTTCAGAAAATCGACCTAGGTGGCCGTAAATGCAGCCGCATATGCGGACTCGGACCCTCAGGCGCATCACATATGCATTATGCATAGGTTATACGCTATTGGCGCCTACTCGATCCGAGTAATCTACATATGTAATAAACATCGCATCCTCACAATAGAACCCGATTAATACCCACCTTCGTATCCTCACAACAGAACCCCCTCCCTCACACCTCGACTCTACTCCCGAGTCCTAGTTTCCGATAAGGATCCCCTTTCGGTGCTCCGCCTTGCAGCAGCAGCTGCCCCTCCGGTTTGCTCCTTCAAGGCTTCAACCCCCTCCGCCTGAGCTGCTCCGCCACCTTCTGCTCCTCCGCCTCCCTCTAAAACATGCAAATGCAACTGCCCTCTGCCAAGGTGTGTTATCAATTTCTACATCATCTTTTACTTGTAGAGTGCACGAGTTGATGTTGTTGGTGCTAATTTTCGAAAGGGTTTTTATGCTATGAATGTGTAGCACTATTTTTTAGGAATACATTTATATCTCGAGAAGAGAGGTATTATGTTGAGAATGATCACATATGCTTGTTTTTAATTAATTCTTGGTTAAACATGGAGGTTTGGGTGAAATCATCAAGGGCAAATACCATTCACTTTCGAATAAATGAAAGAAAGTCGGGGATCGTGGTAAGCTAGGGATTGTGATGTGATATATGATACTGGAATGCCGGAATGATGGATAGTGGAATTATTTAGCCCTAAATACTGGAATGAAGGAACAACATTTAGCCGTAAATACTGGAATGTTGATCTGAATTATTTATTTTGGCATATTTTTTAGTTTTGTAGACCTACAGCAAAATGAAATATTATAATCTGATGATCATATCCAATATTTATAATCTGAAATATTGGAAAGTTTGGAATACATGAATATTAGAATCCATGGTTCATATCAAATGTTCATATTACTTATATCCAATGTTTATTACCTATATCCAATTTTATGAATTATTTATTGTTCATATCCGATGTTTTGAATTATTGTTTGTAGAGGGAAAAGACTTGAGAGACCCTTGGGTTCTCTTATATAGGAGAGGAACCTACTGGGCAAATTACACGAAGTAGATAAAATAAGTAGAAAATAGGAAAATAGTAAGAAAGATGGGAAAATTCTCAACACTCCTCACGTTGGAGCGTAAATATCAATTAAGCTCAAGCTTGGAACATCTCTGATAAGGCCCTATAGCTAGGGGCTTAGTGAAAACATCTGTTGTCTGATCTCTAGAGTTGATGTGCATAGTGGCAATAAGACACTTTCTGTATCATTTCACGAGTGTAGTGACAATACACCTCTATGTGTTTGGTTCTCTCATGAAAAGCTGGGTTGTTGGCAATGAAAAGAGCTGCCTGATTATCACACTGGAGATGCATGGGAAGAGACACCTTTATAGTCAGATCGGTAAGAACGACAGTGACCCACATCATCTCTATGCTAGCATGCGTCATGTCCCTGTATTCTGACTCAGCACTCGATCTTGCAACCACAATCTGTTTCTTGCTCTTCCATGAAACCAGGGAATTCCAATGAATACAACGAAGCCTGAAGTAGAGTTCATATCCTTTGGACATCAAGGATAATCAACATCTGCACAAGCTGCAACTGAACGAGATGTGTCTCTACTAAAAAGAAGTCATGTACCTGGTGATGTCTTTAGATACCTCATAATCATGTGGACTGCATACATATGTGCCTGTGTGGGTTGCTCCATAAACTGACTCACTTTGCTCATGACAAAGGATATGTCGGGCCTGGTAATTATCGCATATAGTAGACTGCCAAAAAGCTCCATGTACCTCCTCTTGTCAACCTCCTCAGTGTCATCCTCATAGAGTTTCATGCTCGAATCAATAGGAGTAGTGGTCGGTCTGCAATCTGCCATGCATGTCTCTGAAAGAAGGTCTGTAACATACTTCCTCTTGGTCATCACGAGACCTCGCTGGTTCCTGGCAAACTCCAGTCCAAGGAAGTAACATAAATTACTAGGGTCCTTGGTCACAAACTGGAGGGAAATTCATGAGTAGTACCTTGGATTTACTTAAATCCCTAAAATGTTTTTTATCCATGTACTACAAAGGAAATGCATCTTCGATATGCGCTATCTCTAAAAACTCTTGGATGTGCTATTCGAGGCTACTCTCTTTCAATATCACATACTCAACATGCGATATAGATGAAACTACATGTAAATTTTAGGAATCTGGGGTGTTTATCCTATATCGCATGGTGCGAATGCGATATTGGACAAATACCCCGAATCCATAAAATTTCCAGGAAGTTTCACTTGTATCGCATGCTGAGTATGCGATATTCAAGCAATTTCCTGGGTATGCGATATTTCCAAGAAGATTCTCGTATATCGCATGTTGAGTATGCAATATTAAAGGAACTTCCTGGATATAAGATATTTTCAGGAAATTTTGGAGAATAAAGCCATTAATTCCTAGTTAATTTTGTTTTCCACATTCAAATTGGAATAAATTAAATGCACAGGTTCATAATATCAAATTATCCACCTTGATGCACACAAACCATAGAAGGAAATATCGCGATATATCGGCGATATATCACCGATATATTGATATCGACATGAGACCGATACAGGCACCGATATGGCGATATATCCCGATTTCTAGGCATTTTCTTTACAAAGGCTCGTCGATATGTACGATATTTCGGCGATATACCGTCGAAATATCGTATCGATACGATATCGAAACGATATCGATATTGATACGGCCTTCCATGACACAAACATTCACATAATTGACTCCCAAACATTCAAAAATATAAAAAAATCATTAACTTCGAATTTTACAAAATGTGTTTCCATGAACAACATTATATTTAGAACAACTTTGAATTTTACACATTATTGCCATCTTCTCCGTTGATATGTCCTCGCTGTATCATGTGGATCAAAGGGTAGTAAACAACGCCCTCATCTATCATCGTTATTTGGGAGGGTCTTGCACCGTCGTCCTTAAATGTTGACATTGGTGGCGGTGTCAACGTGCGGTAAATGGGTTGAGTATCTCTAACGTCCACGTCCAGCTTCATCGGTGCCTGCGATGTTGGCACGTCCTCACTCGATCGCTCGACAACTGGTGTGACGAACCGGCTCTCTAATTCGGGGATGGAACATATGCATCTTCCCCCGCGTCTTCCTCCTCGTTCACTGGTATGGTTGGTGGTTCATGTGCTCTTCCCCTGCCTCTTCCTCTCCCTCTAGCCCTTCCTCGTCTAGCCTCTTCAATGCAAGGGATAAATACCCAAAAACATCTTTGAAATCTACGGCAATGTGGTTTCCGAGGATCTGGATGTTCACTATGTTCGATATCAATTTCAGTTCCCGGTATGGCAGCCTTCATTGCATGCAATATATAAGGCATCTCAGCATAAGACTTCATCCAATCATCGAATATTATTCCGATTGCTTTCCTCTGAGCATTCCATGCCTTTTTTTTGTTAACCCAGTAATTGTACATCTCATGGATGTGAGTTGTACAACTCGACACCCGAACATTAGGATCATCCCTCACCAGAGATAAAAGTGATCTAGACATGAATTTATAGTCTAATTGAGGATGATCTTGATTAACCGTAGGGTTGATACAACTATGTGGGCCAATAATCTTAAAGATCACCCACAAACCATCGAATTTACCGTAATGACCACGTAAATATCAAACACATCCTTTCGATCAATAGGTGCAAAAAAAAACAGACGAGATCAAACTGGTGGATTCTTTAACCATGAAGTCTAGTGTGCCAGTATGTGATATTTCTTTACATCATAAATCAAATCATCCCTACATTTGAAAGTTCTGCCCATGCGTATTTCATCAACAACACCGTCAAGTCCAGACTTCATTCGAATGTCATCCTCATAAGTAGAACGAGTATCAGATCCTCTCACCCCAAAAAATGGAAAACGAGGAATAATCAATTGCATGATTTGTTAATAGACTCGCATCTCCTCGTTTACGACATTATCTTCAACAGCTTGATCACTATTCTCTTCCAGATCATTGTCGGTTCCCCAAGGGTTAGAGTCATCTAAGGCATGATTAACCTCTCTGAGCAAGCCATCACTCATGCGTCATTCATGATATGTAGATGGTTATATTATAGGCACATCAGTGCTAGGGACAACGGAGGGTCCAAGAGCAAGGTGATAGTCCACACGATTCATGAACATTCGGGACTTCGCCTACTGATAGAGTTTTAATAATAATGTCAGTAGGCGTCGATTTCCCAATGGTCCGAGCATACACAAAAACTCCTTGTACATCATCATCATCATCATCATCGACCATAGACGAAAACGTTGGCTCTTCGCCTGCGCCTCGAGGGTTGCGATGTAGTGGTTGGATTTTTTTATTATTTATATCCAGGTTGAACTTACGGTAGACTAGGTTCAACATCTCATCGAATGTCATAGTCGGCATTAACCCAAAACCACACACATTGGACGCCGAAGAACCAATGATCACACCCTTAAAATGAAACATACAATATATCGACTCCAGCCCGACCTGATGCATGAGGCAGCATACAACTCAATATTACACAATCATGAAATGAAGAGAAACACGTGTATTATATGTGATAAAACTAACGATAAAAAAATCATGGATTTTACCAAAGCTTTGAAAATGTAACGAAGGACAAGCGAGGGACGACGACGACGCAAGAGGAGGCGGGGGAGGACCTAGGAGGAGTTGGCGGAGCGAGAGTAGGCGATGGAGCAGGAGGAGGGGCAGAGCGGGAGGCAGTCACGTCTGGGGTCACAGGGTCGAAGGCGCAGGAGGTCGCAGCGCGAGAGGGTTTGCAGAAAGAAGAAGCTGGGTTTAACGAAGGCCTTAACAGATATCATACTTTTGAAGTGCGACGCCAGTAGCGCATATCAAAGATGTGTTTCCTCTATAATACGTGGGTAAAAAAATATTAAAGGGTGTTGCATGTCGAACACCCGACACCATTGTAGCATCCAAATAAAAAAGATATTTCGTAGTACCTTGGAATTTAAGTAAATCCAAGGTACTACTTATCAATTTCCCTCCACAAACTGTTGACCTAGGAAATCCTTGGCACTCTAAATACCATGTTCGCCATCCCTTGTAACAATAATATCATCAGCACAGACAAGGATGACAATAATACCTCTCTGGTTCTTGTATACAAACAAAGAGTCATAGGCAGTCGATCTCACAAATCCTTGTTGCTATATCAAGTCTGAGAGCTTCTGAAACCATGCTCTTGGACTCTACTTAAGGCCATAAATAGCTTATGTAGCCTGCAAACCTTATGACACTCCCGCTTAGCAGCAAACCCAAGTAGTTGCTGCATGTAGACCTCCTCCTATAGATCACCATAGAGAAAGGCATTCTTCACATCAAGTTGGTAAAGGGGCCAATTTCGTGTTACAACAATAGAAAGTAGTATGCACATAGTAGAATGTCTGGCAACTAGAGAGAAACTACCCTGATAGTCCATCCCATATGTCTCGGTGAACCCTCATGCCATAAGTCTCACCTTAAAGCGATCCACACTGCCATTTGCACGGTGTTTCACAATGAACACCCATTTGCATCCAACAACGGATGCTCCAACTAGAGCAAAAACAAGGCTCCATGTACCACGTGACTATAATGCAACCATCTCTTCCTCCATAGCTAATATCCATTGACTGTCCTAAGGAGCCTCCTGATATGTCTGTGGTATCTCCACAGCTGATAATGCCAAGGTAAATCTTCTGAAATCCTCTGACAATTTGCTCAAGGAAATATGGGTTGCAAGAGGATAAGTAGCACACCTACGTTTTTGCTTGCGCAGAGAAATCGACACATCAAGATCATCTGCCAAGGGCACCTGCTCATCCTGAATAGAATCTCGCTGCACAGACAACTCAGTAGTGCAATCAGTAGAAATAATGTGCTCAATACATACTTGAGGCATGTTGGATGATGGGCAAGGCCTGTGAGCAAGTAGAACCGAGCGAGACTTGTGAGTAAAAACACGTTGCAAAAATTGAGTCACAGTTCGAGGTGGAGCCACATGAGCAGGTGTAGAGGTAGGAGTAGGTGTAGGTGGTGGCGACCAAGGCCCTAAATGTCGGTTTCGGTCACCATTTCGGTATCGACCAAAACAGAATTTCGATGGAATTTCGGTGGAATTTCGACCGAAATTTCGGTCATTTCGGTCATTTTTTGTACTAGGACCCCCATATTTCGGTCATTTCGGTGGAATTTCGATTTCGACTGGATATCGATATTCGACAGAAATTCGACCGAATTTCGCTGAAATTTGAGGCCATGGTGGCGACGATGGTAGTGGTTGAGGAGGTGGTGGTAGAGCAGGAGTGGAGGGAGGTGGTGGTACAACAGTAGGAGATGAAGGCATGTAGATCTCATCGTCAATGTCAGACGGGGCTAGTATGTCGTATGTAGGAGAAAAATACATGATAGACTCAAAGAAAGTAACATCAACACTGACAAAGTATTTCCGCTTGAGCGGATCAAAGCAACGATACCCCTTCTGGGTATGAGAGTAGCTGACAAAAACACACTTGACAACTCTGAGAGAGAGCTTATCACCACATGGAAAGACATTATGACAAAAGCAACAGAACCAAACACACGAGATGTAAGAGAGAAAAGATCTTTCTCGGAAAACATAATCGAGAAAGGAATCTTGTCTCCTGGCACAGACGAAGGCATGTGGTTCACCATATAGAAAGCCATGAGGACATCATCTCCCCAGTAGGCATGAGGAGTACGACTCTGTATCAACAATGTTTGGGTCGCATCAAGTGACGGTGTTTGCGCTTGGCAACACCGTTTGCTGGGATGTATATGAACATGAGGTCTGGTGAACAATGCCAAGAGATCGAAGGAAGTCGGAAAGCTGTAATGTGCAGAACTCTAAGGCATTATCAGAACGAGTATATTTGACATTGGCAGAAAAAAATAATCATTATCTCATTAATAAAAGATTTGATCATAAATCCAACCTCATACTTATTCTTTAGTAAAAAGACCCAGGAAAGGATAGAAAAATCATCGACAACAGCTAGATAGAGGAGTTGTCTCTGGTGATCAGGAACACAACTCGGACCCTAGATATCTAAGTGAAGGAGCTCAAATAACTCATAACTGCTCTGACTCTGACGGGATGGAAAAGAGGAACGATGATGCTTCTCAAGCTGGCATGCCTCACACTGGAAGGAGAATCTCATGGAAATCTGAGGGAGAACATGACAAAGCTTCTGTAGAGGAAGGTGACCAAAATGAAGGTGCCACAGATAAGGTGAGACTTGATGCAACGTGAAATGGAAATATAGGGCTGCATTTATTTAATCCGTTTTATTTATGTTTATTTGAGTCGTCGTATTTTTAATTAAATAAACGAGATCACCTGTGATCTCAGAAAGTCGTTAGTTTTAATTTGAATTTCAAATTAGGTAGTTAGTCGGTTAGAGTCAATTTAGGATAATTAGTTTGAATTTGAGTTTCTATTTTTGTAATCTCATCCCTCCTATATAAAGGGATGATGGGCTATTGTTTTAAACAGTTCAGTTGATATGAAAAATTGAGATTTTATTCTCTATCTCTCTCTCCCCTCTCTCTCTCCCCTCACGTGGTCTTCACGTTTCTTTTCTCCATCCCCTTGTGTTCCTGACGAGCTTCTTCTCTCAACCTTTCCATTTCTTCCCCACAAAATATCTCCACCTTCAAATAAGTTATTTTCCCGCCATCGCCAAAAGTTCAATCCGCATCAATTGGTATCATAGCATGACCTACAGATCGTCCTCACGATCTAACGATCCGTTCAGACGTTCGCGCCGACATGCGACGAAAGACCATCATTCGTCGGGAGACGAATTTTTCAAGCGGAGGAGAATTGATGCAACAAATGAAAATATATGGCTGCATTTATTTAATCCGTTTTATTTATGTTTATTTGAGTCATCACAATTTTAATTAAATAAACGAAATCGCCTATGATCTCAGAAAGTTGTTAGTTTTAATTTGAATTTCAAATTAGGTAGTTAGTCGGTTAGAGTCAATTTAGGATAATTAGTTTGAATTTGAATTTGAGTTTCTATTTTTGTAATCTCATCCCTCCTATATAAAGGGATGATGGGCTATTGTTTTAAACAGTTCAGTTGATATGAAAAATTGAGATTTTATTCTCTGTCTCTCTCTCTCCTCTCTCTCTCCCCTCACGTGGTCATCACGTTTCTTTTCTCCATCCCCTCGTGTTCTTGACGAGCTTCTTCTCTCAACCCTTCCATTTCTTCCCCACCAAATATCTCCACCTTCAAATAAGTTATTTTCCCGCCATCGCCAAAACTTCAATCCGCATCAATACTGGTTCGATAGGTATAGTAGAAACGACAACAAAGGAAGTTGGACCAGTTTGTAGAGTCCCTGATGTTCACAACTAGAGCCAATCACCTTGCCCGTCAGTATGTCCTGAAACACAAGAGACGAAGGGTCAAAGATAGCACGACAATGCAGATCCTTAGGGTGCGTTTGGTTCGTGGGTTATCTGGGGGAGGATAACCCATTTTTGTATTTGTGTGTTTGGTTGGTGGGTTAAGGGTTGGGAGGGTTTGTGTGACATGATTGTATTGAAATTTGAAAAAGTGGATAGTTATTATGATATGATTGTATTGGAATTTGAAAAAGTGGGTAGTTGTTGTAATGTGATTGTATTGAAGTTTGAAATAATGAGTAGAAGTTGAGTTTTTTATGATTTTTAGATGATATGATGGTATACTATATATTATTTTTAACGAAAAGATGGTAGGTCCCACAAATGGGTTAGGAATATGGGTTTTGGGGGGTAACCCACCCAAAGTGGGGGGTAACCCCCCAACCGAACACACCCTTAGTGATCTGACTAATGAAAAGTAAATTCATATGAAAATCAAGAGCATATAAAACATTTTGAAGATGCATGGAGGGCGTCAAATGCACCTCCCCTTATCCTGTAATGGGTAAATGGTCACCATTGGCAATGACAACCCATCTACCAGGTGGTATGGTCCTGTAGGACCTCAGCTGTGCTATATCTCCACAAAGTTAATGGGAAGCACCAGAGTCCATAATCCACTCTGTCATATCTGCACCATTACTACCAGTTCATCTTCAATGTTTATTGCTTATATCCAGTTTTCTATTATTTCTGAATTATATATTGTTCATATCCAATGTTCATATTGAACCTTTGCTTGAGCTAACGTTCTTAGATATTTTGTTTTGAATATTTTGATCTTCTTTTTCAAATGGATGACTTTTGGAAATGCTTTGGTTGAAATTACATTGTATAAAAAAGTATCCACTTCATATTTCTTCCATGTTATATTTTTAGTTACATATATCTAATATTTGAATTATTATTATATTTTTAAATATATTTAGATTAAAATAATAGAAACCACATAATCTGCATATACTTCCATATATACTTCCACTTGCTTGCTCACTCGCTTCAGACCACTTGACCGAAAGAATACTTAAGATACCTTGGTGTACGTTATTCGTCGATGATATTGTGTTGATTGATGAGACTAGAGATAGAGTAAATGAGAAGCTTGAGGTCTGGAGACATGCATTAGAGACTAAAGGATTTCATATAAGTAGGGCTAATACTGAATATATGGAGTGCACTTTTAATGGAAGCAATGGTGAAAGAATCAAGGTGAAGATGGGTGACGATATCATTCAGAAGAAAAATTCTTTTAGATACTTGGGATTTATTTTGTAACATAATGGAGAAATTGATGGAGATATTACTCATGCAGGTTGGCTAAAGTAGAGATGAGCCTCTACTCTTCTATGTGATTAGAAAATTCCTATGAAAATCAAAGGAAAATTTTACGAAGCGGCCGTGTGACTTGCTATGCTCTATGGATCTGAATGTTGTCCTGTGAACCATAGACGTGTGTAGAGAATGGCAGTTTCAGAAATGACAATGCTAAGGTGGATGTGTGGACATACACTTAAAGATCAGATTCAGAATGATGCAATCAAAAGGGAAGTGGGTGTAGCTCCGATCGAGGATAAGATGCAAAAAACCACTTAAGGTGGTTTGGTTATTTACAAAGGAGGCCAGGTGATGCACCGGTTAGGAGATGCGAGTGTTGCGATGTTGAGACGGCTAAGAGAGGGTGAGGAAGGCCCATGACTAAAGCAATGACCCACAATAGATGCGAGTGTTGCGATGTTGCGGAGCCGATTAGGAGATGTGAGTGTTGCGATGTTGGAATGAGACTGTCTGAAGGGATCTTAGTTTTTTAGATCTAAGCTCGAGAATGACCCACGATAGATCTGAATGGAGACAAAGAATCCAAGTAGACGACCCTACTTAAGGTGGAAAAGGCTTTATTGTTGTTGCTTACATAACGAATTTGCACATAAAAAACACTAATAAATGGTACTCGAGAATTTCCCTTGCTTCCTTTTGGTTGAATACAAGGTCTTCTTTGGGCTCCTCAAATACCATCTTGCTTTCGCATTCTATCACAACCACATGATGACGCATCAAATCTTCATTGAAATGTGCCTGCAAAGTCTCCTTACGCAACTCCTTGATCTTGCAAGTACAAGGCTCGAAGATGCCCATGGTCCAGTGTCACCTTACGTGGAGTCTTTAGTAATGCCATTGCTTTTATGAGCTCTACAAACACCCAACACTAGCTTCCCATCATGGACGGCCATATCGTGATATATCGTCGATATATCGACGATATATCGGTATCGACAGATCACCGATATATCGCCGATATGGACGATATCGGGCATCGACAGGTCAAAAATGCACAATGGATACTGGATGTCGGCGATATGCGTCGATATATCGCCGATATATCGGTATCGACATTGTATCGATATGATGCCGATATCGATATGTCCTTCCATGCTTCCCATTGAGTGACTTTGAGATTTCAAGTGTCACCTTCCATTCACAAATTACCTCATATACGACATGGCATCGAAGCTCCCAAACATGTAAAAGGGATAAACTAAGATATATTATCAAAGGCCCAAGGGTTCTCTTATATAAGTCATGTAAGACTCCCCCTCAGCAGCAAACACAGGTGGCTGCTGCATGTAGACTCCTCCTGTAGGTCATCATAGAGGAATGCATTCTTCACATCAAGCTGATGAAGAGGTTAATCTCGTGTCACGGCAACAACAAGGAGAATACGTAGAGTAGAATGTCTGGCAACTGGGGAGAAAGTATTCTGATAGTCCACCCCATATGTCTGGGTGAACCCTCGGGCCACAAGTCTCGCCTTATAGCGATCCATACTGCCATCCGCGCGGTGTTTCACAGTGAATACCCGTTTGCATCCCACAACTGACGTATCAACGGGAGCAGAAACAAGACTCTACGTACCATGTGACTGTAGCGCAGCCATCTCCTCCTCCATGGCAATCCTCCAATGACTATCCTTGAGATCCTCTTGGTATGTCCGTGGTATTTGCACGACTGATAGTGCTAGCGTAAATCTCCTGAAATCTTCTGACAACCTATCCAAAGAACTCTGGGCTGCAAGAAGATAGGTAGCACATGTCCTTTTTTGCTTTCGCAGAGCAATTGGTACGTCAAGATCATCTGCCAAATCATGGGCCTGGATATCTCCCTCTTGAGAGGATACATGCTCCTCATGTCTAGAATTCTGTTGTACAGTCAATTCAGTAGTGCCATCAGTAGAAACAATATGCTAATTACATACCTGAGGCGTGCTGGATGATGGGCAAGGCTTGTGAGCAAGGCGAACAGAGCGAGATTTGCGAGAGAGAAACACGAGGCAAGAACTGATCCAGCGGAGGAGGTGGAGGTGGTGGAAGATGAGGGGTAGGTGAAGATGAAGAATCAACTGAAGGTGGTGGTGGAATGTATATTTCATCATCAGAGTCAGATGGAATAAGTCTGTCACCTGAAGGAGAAAAATACATGACCGATTCAAAGAAAGTAACGTCAGCACTAACAAAATATTTCTGCTTAGTGGATCAAAGCAGCGATACCCCTTTTGGGTACGAGAGTAACCGACAAACACACACTTGATAGCTCTAGGAGAGAGCTTGTCACGTCCTGGAGAGACATCATGAGCAAAGGCAACAGATCCAAACACACGAAGTGCAAAAGAGAAAAGATCCTTCTTGCGAAACGCAATCGAGTAAGGAATCTTTTCTCCTAACACAGATGAGGGCATACGGTTAACCAAATAACAAGCAGTAAGAACAACATCACCCCAGTAAGCATGAGGAGCACGGGTTTGTATTAACAATGTTCTGGTTACATCAAGTAGGTGACGGTGTTTGCGCTCGGTAACATCGTTTTGCTGGGAAAGTGTAGATACATGATGTCCGGTGAACAATGCCATAGGATCTAAGAAACTCAGAAAGATGCAAGGTGCAAAATTCCAAGGCATTATCAGTACGAAGATATTTGACTTTGGCAGAAAAATATTCTTTATTTCATTAATAAAATACTTGATAACAGATCTAGCCTCGGATTTATTTTTTAATAAGAAAACCCAGGAAAGTCTAGAAAAAACATCTAAAACTATGAGATAAAAGCGGTGTCCTTCAAGATCAGGAACACGACTAGGACCCCAAATGTCTAAATGAAGGAGCTCAAATAGTTGAGAATTGCTCCGACTCTGATCGGATGGAAAAGGGGAACAGTGATGCTTCCCAAGTTGACATGCCTCACACTGAAAGGAGGATCTCGTAGAAATCTGAGGGAGAACATGGCATAACTTCTGCAGAGGAAGATGCCCAAACCTAAGGTGCCATAGATAAGGAGAGACGGGTCATGTAGGTATAATGGAAACATTAGCATGAGGGGGTTGGACCATTCTGTAGAGTCCTCGCTGCTCACGACCACATCCAATCACCCTGCCCGTGAGTATGTCCTGAAACACAAGAGATGAGGGGTCAAAGATGGCACGACAACGCAGATCCTTAGTTATCTGACTAATAGAAAGTAAATTCATCTGAAAAGCAGGAGCATATAAAACATTCTTCAGGCACATGGAAGGTGTCGGCTGCACCTCTCCCTGTCCTGTAACAGGTAAGTGGTCACCATTAGCAATAACGACCCATCTGCCAGGTGGTATAGTCCTGTAGGACTTCAGCTTTGTTTTGTCTCCACACAAGTGGTGAGAAGCACTGGAGTCCATAATCCATTCTGTCATGTATGCATTTGTACTACCAGTAAAAGCATATGTGATACCTGAGGAGCTTGAAGAGGCTCTGGATACTGCAGTGGTATCTATGGTGGTGTCAGCACTAAGACTTATGATCTCTCGAATACGAGAGACGTAATCTGCCCTGTTGCTCGACCAGAAATAGGATATCCATGCTTCTGATAGCATGTATCCTCTGTATGTCCAGGCTTGCGGCAGTAGGTGCAGGGACCACGTTGGCGTCCCCCGCCTCTTCCCCGCGGTGTGCGTCCTCTGAGCTGGATCGCACCACCTCGACCACGAGAAGCGACCATCACCGAGGAGTGTGAAGACGTGGATGTCGAAGGGATGACAAGTCGACTGAGACGGCTACAGGCCTCCTCTATAGGGGGAATGGTTGCTCCAGTAAGAAGATGAGTACGTGCATCATCATATTCTTTGTCAAGTCCAGCCATAAAAACTCCAACCATTATAAAGTTCCTATATGTCTTCTGCTGCTCAGTAGACGTCGTAGTGGGCATGTAGCTATGAAGCGTTTCAAACATACCGCGTAGTGAAGAATAGTAAACATGCAAGGGACGACCATTCTGCTTGGTGTTGTAGATATCAAACTTGAGTTGAAGAATCTTGGCCGCATTCTTCGCTTGGGCATAGGTGGATGCCAAAGTGTCCCACATTGCCTTCGCAGTTGGTTGAGTTAGAATATCATTAGCTATTTTTGTAGAAAGAGTCCCACAAAGCCAAACGCGTGCATACGCGTCATCTTGCTTCCAAGAAGCATTTGCTTCAGTCTTGTCTGCTGGCTCTGGATCTGTCAGGATGTGTTCTTTGTTGTTGCACTACATGAGGGTGAGGAACTGCATGGACCACAACTCATAGTTGATCCCATCCATCTTAACGATGGGAGCCGGGCCCTTAAAGGCTCCGGACGAGGAGATGTCACCCTTGTTATCTGACATACTGTAAGATGGCCAATATAATGGAACTCGACCGGAGGATAGACTGATAATAAAGAGTCTACAGATTCATACGAAGGATTGGTTGTATGTGTAGACTCATACAACCATCCTTACTTCTTCTTGCTGCTTGCTGAAAAGAGAGATTTAAGGGTCCGTAGTTACCTTCTCTGGTGTAGAACTATCCGTTAAAAGTCTGATTCACGGTTCATGGGGCCAGGTCGCGGCCTGGGCGCACAGAGAACAAGGAAGGCTTGCGCAGGGTGCGCACAGAGAACAAGGAGGGCGTACAGGGTGTCACGGTTCTTCACAGAGCTTCACAACAACGCAACGTGCAGGGCGCGGGGTGAGGTGTCGCGGCCTGCGCGTGAGGCGCGGAGTACGCGGGGAAAGGGCGCCTGCGCGCGAGGTGCGAGAGGCGAGGGTACCTTTGCGAGAGGCGAGGGCACCTGGCGAGGTGCGCAGGGCACCATGCACGGGAGACCGGGGGCCGCGCGCGGGGCGAGGGGCGCCGAGCGGGGATTCTCAGGAGAGGCGTGGGGTTCCACGCGCGGTTGAGGCGACAATTAGGGAGGGTTAGGATTAGGGATAGAAACGAGGCTCTGATACCATGTAAAAGGGATAAACTAAGATATATTATGAAAGGCCCAAGGGTTCTCTTATATAGGAGAAGAACCCATAGGATAAAATACAGAATGAGGAAAAGATAAATAGATGATTACAAAAGATAAAGCAAAGAAATAGGAATTATCTTAACACAAAAAATATGAATTATCTCAACAAAACACGATGCACTTCCCAGCATTGTCCTCCAGACTCCAGTCTAGAGTAGACTGAAAAAGGATTTATATGGACTAAAGGAATCAACTCAGGCCTAGTTTGAATGGCTTAGAGTGGTGATGGTGACAGTGTGATGCTGCACATGCAATTGACAACAAGCCTTCTATGTAAAAACTCAAAGTGGTGCCAAGGCCGTTCTTCTATTGTTCTATCAATGTGTCAATGATATGATCCGTCAACAATGAAGTTGGGATCATACAGTTAAAAGAAAGGCTCTCTGCAGAGTCTGACATGAAGGACCTTGGAAATCTTGAGTAGATCCTAGACATTGATATAGTAAGATCTAGGGAAAGCCTAGTTCTTTGTTAGAGAAAATATACACTAGCACAGCAAAAGGGGATAGGAAAATTGAGGTACAATCCTCCCTTGGTAATACACATATCATCAATAAGGCGAGTCAGTTTGTGCACATATCCTCAATTGAAGGGAGTCATAAGTTAAGCATCAATGATGGAAAACAACTTAGTAATGATTCAAAGAACCAGTGCCACGGACTTGTGAGAAGCCGATTTATCATACTGTGAACAGCCTTGGTATTGCACATATCGTCAATATGGTGAGCCAGTTCATGCACAGATATGCATATGAAGGCTGTTGATAGTAGTATTCTTTGCTAGATCAAGATGAAGCTAAAACGGATTAATCTTTGCCACAGGTGCGAAGTCAAAGTTGAATGTTGCATTGATGCTAATAGGCATTTTTTTGAGACAAGCTAATTAGGTAGGTTGTGTAGATATTAAGAGATATACCATAGAATACTGCATTTATCTGGGAAGTAATCCTGCAACTTGAGGAGCAACAACCCATTTATTTAGATGTCTATTGTTTAAGACGAAAACAGAGTCATGGGTGTCAGTAAGATTTTGTGCCTTAATATCATTTTGACAAACACTGATGTAAGATCTTGAGCAACCCAGTCCCATGTCATCACTAAGATATCCCTTCGATGATTTCTTCCCTTCCGTTGAAAATGGTTTTTCGTGTAAATTCTTGAGTTGTCTGTGATCTTGGATGTATTTATTTCTACAAAAAAGAAAGGAAATAAAATAAAGAAGCTTCTCGCATCATTAGCTCCTAAGCATGTCTTCCCATGTTGGATGTACTACTTTATTTGTTGGTTTTTTTTAGTGGTCCATAAAAACTATTAAAATAGAGTGAAGAAAATAGAAAGATTTATGTCAAAACATATTCAAAACAAATAACCGTGAAAGAAAATCTAGCACTAGTCGGCAAACTATTTCAGACAACAACTAATATGTGCAGTTCCAGTGGTTCTTTTTCCCTTTCAACCACAATTCCCAAGGTGTTATCTATGGCCAATCTATCTAAAACCAACACTGTTCTCTCCCCACACTGGCTGCAAGATGCTTCTCTAAGTCTCTTCCATCGTGTTTAAAAAAGAAGTCTTTTCCATGGATGAAGATGCCCAGTGCCCTGAAGAATCTCCTCTGAAAAGAGTCCACGTCAATTCTCTTTGTCGACATATACAAGTATATTAAAAGCAGTCTACCACGTACCAAGTTCGCACTATATCTGGAGCCATCGGTAAGGTGACTACTTTTTAAATCCACCCGCTACAACCTTACCCTGCACATTTGCAAGATATATTTCCATGGAGAACCAGAGAATGCTAGGTTACAAGGTGACAACTTTATCAATGCATAAATACTCTCATGACACAATCATAACAAAATAAAAAATACAGGGGCACTAAATATTAGAAAAAAAATCAAAAGACAGCAGTCAGCAATAAATCGTAAAAAAATATTTATTAGAACCTAGAGTTAATATACTAAGCAAATCAAATATGCGCACCTACTTTTCTCATAGTAGGTGCAGAATATGGTGTAACAATCATTGCAAGTATAAGCTGCATTCTAAAATAATCTGAATAAATACCTTCAGAGGAATGGTTTCGCCTTTTGAGTTCTGAACTTCAAATTGTCTCAGAAAATCATGCCCACCATATTGTATTTTAAGCATATAACTATCCAAGGAAGTTGACATAAACCGCTCAATCAGATGCATCCATCTGTCTGATGCCAGGCCGAGCATGGCCAACTCCTGGGGATGCAAAATAACACGAAGGCAAAAGACAAACATTGTAAAATTGCACGAAAAGACTTTCAACATCTTTATTGTTCTATCATTAAAAATGGTGCCCAATAAATTGATAACAGTATGGACCCTCTAATGGTCCCGTGGTAGAAGAAGTGGCTCCCATTTTGAAGGACTAGGATTCAAACCTTCCCACCCCCATTAACGGCTCACAGAAGTGAGACCTCTCAGTCAGCTGTCTATTTACCGACGTAGGGAAAGACTCAAGTTGGCTATATAGTTCTTCCTGTCCCCTCAGAAAGCTTCTGCACATCCTAAATGGGTTCGATTCCCAAGATCACTAACTCATGAAGCGGATTGACGACCCGGAATCCTGTCTGAGAATTGCATCTCACCACACCTGGGATGACTGCACACGCTGGGGTACACGTAGATGAGGGTGCACCTACTAATAAGGTTAAGTAAGTTCAACATCGGGGCCCTAGCTCAGTAATTGAAGAGAACCATAAAAATAAAATTTCTAATGTACCATCCCAAATATACAAGAGATTTATATTAAGGCCCCATACTTATCAACCGACTTGCTCCCTCAGATGAACTCACTCTTCAGGCTCCTGACTTCTATGGAATATAATCATAATTCATGACAAGTTTTCAGTCAATATTCAAGGGGAGACCCCCACAAATACAACTCCAAAAATTTAACCTATACAAGTCCTAAACCATAAACTTTTCGAAATGGAATATGATGCGGATAGCTCCCGGCGACGACGATAAAACTAAAATAATTTAGGCAGTGGAATATCGGTGGAGAAAAGGAGAGGTTGAGAAGAAGAAAACTCGTCGGAAACGAGGGGTTGAAGAAGAAGAACGCGGAGATCGCGGGAGGAGAGAGGAGACGGGGGGGAGATAATGAGATAACTCTCAAATTTTCATAATCATTGACTGAACAAAAACATGAGACTACCCTCTCTTTATATAGGAGAGAGGGTTTACAAAAATAGTAAATAAATCAAATTATCAACTAATTTAATCCTAATTGACCTCTAACTACCTTAATTGGACTCTAAATTATTTAATTGACCCGAATTATATTTAAACTCTACGAAATAAACGTTGAGATCACAGGCGATCTCAATTATTTAATTAGCCCAATACGACCGCTAAAAACGTAAATAAAATTGATTATTATTTAATTAAATAAATGTGGCCCCATAATTTGGGGTCACGCTGCATCAGAATACACCATGCACATGTTCATATTGGGGTGGAAGTACAACCCTATAAGTGACTTTGCCATTCTAAGATCTCAAATGGTCCCACTGGCCAGTCCCAAGGCATGAATAGCAAGAGTGAGACTATATGAAACATATGGAAAAGAGAGGGCAGAAACTCTCTAGAGACCGATGTTTATAGGGAAGCCAAGGCTGAGATGGAAGAAGGATGCCATCTCATAGCTAGTGGGAATGAGAGCTCTGTGAAAGGAAGGTAAGGGACCTCTTTCCACCAATCTTATACAGTCGGCATTCGAAAGACAACAAGAAGTTCCTCACCTGAACCTAGTAGTGGGAAAGATGTATACCATATATATTTTACTCTTCGTGTAATGCATATCTCCAATCTTAGATTATACACCTAACATAGATCCCTCAAATTTGGCAACCCTAAAAAGATTAGTTGACTTAAGACTTTAAACACTACTACATGATTAAATGCTGAACAATAGAAGTTTGCCTATGAATGTGGGACAAGAGCCAAATCATCCACGATCCCCGCCATAAACTTTCCATACTCCTGCAACCTACCACGATATAAACCGTACTACGGAATGACTACCAACCAAGTCTTTTTCCATTTTAAGTGGATTGGCTACATGGATTATTTGCTGTGTATTAAAAATATAAAACAATATGCACAACAAGAACAAGAACAAGAGAAAACAAACATAAATTAACATGGTTTGAGATAGTCATGGTGATCGTACTACTCAGTGTTGCAGAAGACGGTATTCGGTATTCAGTCGGAGGGGTCATTGAATAGAGAATAATCGGTATTCGGGCGACTATTCGGAATTATTCGGTTTTGTATTTTTTAATATAAAAATTATTTATAATACATATATTCTTATTTTTTATACATATATGGTCATTATTTAACATGAATCCAAGATAAAAGTACCCATCAATATAATAGATATATAGAATTTGACATTTGTGGTGATACCGTGGTAAAACGTAACCCATAAATTTTGAAAATTGAAAATAAAAAAATAAAAATATGAAAAGTCGAACTCCAGTCGGCCTCATAGTCGGTCCAGTCGGCCTCATAGTCGGTCCAGTCGACCTCATAGTCGGTCCAGTCGGCCTCATAGTCGGTCCAGTCGGCCGAATAGTCGGCCGACTATTCGGTTGGGCCGACTATAGCCCGACTGGAGGTCTATTCAGTCGGGTACCCCCCCGCACCGCATAGTCGGACCGACTATTCGGTATAGTCGGCCGACTATTGCAACACTGGTACTACTCGACATATTAAGGGACCATACAAGCCATATCTTCATTTTTTTTAGAACTAAGCATGGAAGGTCGTATCCCGATATATCGGCGATATATCGGTATCGACAGGTCACCGATATATCGCTGATATGTCCGATATCGGGTATCGACACGCAAAAAAGGCAAGCTGAATCCCGATGTCGGCGATATGGCGTCGATATATCGTCGATATATCGGCGATATATCGGTATCGACATGGTACCGATATCGATACCGATATCGATATGTCCTTCCATGGAACTAAGGATGAACGTCCATGAGAGGCCCACCCAAAAATTATATATTCAAAAATTATAAACAAGAATATACAAGCGTCAAGTTTCGTACAAAGTCTTGGCATGTGTTGAAATATATTGGAGTATTTGCTATGTGCGTCATGAGTTGTTCCAAAGTAAATGGATCCTGGAGAAGATCCATTTACCCCACCCAGTTGTTTAGTCCCACATTGCCCAGTGGTGGGACTTGGAGGCTCCGGAAAGGCTATATAAGGAGCCCCAGACCTCCTGTATCCATTGAAAAAGTGCAATGCATAACATGCCCGTTGAGAGCTTCTCCCGTGGTTTCATCCCGCTCCTCAAGGAGTAGGGTTCCACGTTAAATCCCGTTGTTCTTCTTATTGTTCTTTATCTTTTTCCATGTTCGCTTCCGCATGTTTATTTGATAACATGGTATCAGAGAGGGTCGATTCTCGGAGAGTTTTTATGTTCATTATTTATTAGAGATTCAAAATTCAATTTCAGTGTTCTTGAAGATTTATTATTTCACATTCATGTTCGAGAGCAAGTTGGAATTCATCTCTAGGGTTTTGTTAAAACCCTGATTTTTCGAGATTTGGTTGAAGTCACATTTCCATATCTGAGATTCCGGCGTGCACTCCCAGGTTCAATCACGGAATCCCGTGCATACAGAAGTCAGCTCGACTCCTCGAACCCAGCGCTCACGGCGGCACGAGTATGCGCTCGCGCAACTCCAGATCTTCAAGGCGGCGACACCTGCAATAACGGAGCCCTCCGCTCCGCACAAAGCTCCTGGTTGGCGTTCAACTACAGCATCATCAACGCGTACCCTCGAGCAGTATCATCATCTGTCGACGAAATTTCGATTTCGACAGCCTATCAAAACCGAAACCGAGATCTCGATATATACCCTTCCTTCACAAATCTAGGCCGATTTTGGCCGAAATCGACGAAATTTCGTCAAAATTTCGAAATTGTCTCGTTTTTTCAGCATCTCGAAACGAAATCGAAATCGAGATTTAAAACCTTCTGTCGTGTACCCCCAACCAACAGTCCTCAACTCGACTCCTCCTGGCGGAGCCACCCGCACTCCAAGCGATCTCCAGAAGCTCCCTCCATCGTTAAAGCCCTAGAAGCCTTTGGCGACTCCAGCCCCGCGCGATGCCCTCACGCAAGGCCCTAAATGTCGGTTTCAGTCACCATTTCGGTATTGACCAAAACAGAATTTCGGTGGAATTTTGACCGGTATTTCGGTCTTTTCGGTCATTTTTTGTACTAGGACCCCCATATTTCGATCATTTCGGTCGAATTTTGATTTCGATAGGATATCGATTTCCGACAGAAATTCGACCGAATCTCACTGATATTTGAGGCCATGCCCTCACGATCCCAGGCGCGAGCTTCTCTTCTCCTTCCCGCACGTACGCAAGGCGGCGCATCCCCTTGGCAGCACGCCCTTCGAGCGACCACAGTTGGCGTGCATCATTGTGCTGCATTCGACTCTCCTAGCCACCTCTCTCCTCCAAAGCGCGCAGTCGGCGCGATCCTCCAAAGAGCGCAGCCCCGCCGCACCCTCCAGGCAGAGCCCCAGGCGGTACCGCACTCCTATCGAAACCTCGTGTGCGGAGCTCCACCTTCGCGCAATCATCCAGCAGGTCCTTGACGCTCCTCTCACGCAGGCGGCACAAGGGGGAGCCCTAGCGGCACATGCGGCATTTTGGAAGAGGGTTCCCAGGGAACCCTATTGAAGAAATAGGGGGAGGCGGCGCCTGTTTAAAAAAAGGGTCCAACGAGGAACCCTAAAGTGGGGAGAAGTGCACTCGATTAAAAAAATGTGTGTTTGTTTAAAGCCCAACAGTGGGCTGGAAAATGGAAGAAAGCCCTGCAGAAAAAAGGGGGGAGAGTGGTCTGGTATAAAAAAAGGGGGGGTTGGTTTGCTTATTAAAAAAAGGGGGGAGAGGAGCTTTATTTTGGGCCCAAGAGGGACCAATGCATTTTTTTAAAAAAGGAGGGGAGCTGCTTATTTTGTCTTAAAAAAAGCGAACAAGTAAAAAGTCGTACGCAAATATTTCAAAAAAAGGGAGTGAAAAGCCGTATATATGAAAAAAGGGTTGAACGGCTTTAAAAATGCGTTTAAAAAAATGTGACGGCTTAAAAAAATTGATGAAAAGACGCAAGGAATATTTTTTTCGAGAATGTTCATGTTTTCCCCATTATCTTGTCTTCTCCCAACTTGGTCAACAATTCTCATTCCGACAAGTATGGAGAAAGGGGGAGTATATGTAGAGTCACAGATCCATTGAGATGTTCCAGATCAGATCTCCAGATTCGAGGACAGTCCGATTGTTCAGACTCATGAGTTTTTTAGATGAAGAATCTTCATGCGCAATTCCAGACTCGAAGTTCAGATTCCGAGTCCCAGTTTGATGCGCAAATTCAGACTCGACATTCAGATTGGTCAGAGTCCAAATTCAAGGCACTTCATGTTGAGAGCCCATTTTTCGAGATCTCCTGAGTGAGACTCAGTTTCAAACACGCATACGGATGCGGTCTTTTCAAATGAGCACGTGTATGCCATCTTCAGTTTCGTTGTCCCCATCCATTATTGTTGTTTCGGCAAGAGTTTTCATGTGAGCCATAGGAACTCCAGAGTAGAGGACCATTCCCTATGTCATGTTGGCAAGGTTTTTCATGTGGTATCATAAGGACACCAGAGCAGTGTACCATTCTCTGTTCCAGATGGGAGAGACCTAGTTCTCCGACGAGGAGACTATTATCAGACTCCATTCTCCAGCGACCGTGGACTCGGATGGGGATTGCACAGCCGTGACCCTTTTCAATTCGGCTCTTTTCAGAGATGGAGCAGTTGTCCACATTATTGTGGCGGGCCAGAGTACTCCGACGAGGAGACTCATTTCCAGTTGCAGCGACTCTGACAGGCGCAATTCAGAGTGCATGCTCTCCGACGAGGAGATTCAACAGACTCACACTCTAGCCCGTTCGTCCTCCTCACCAGCACGGCATGAGAAGCAACGTCCTCGACAACAACAGTTGTGCACGTTGGATTGATATTGTCCGTAGTGTCATGTAGCGTGGGTTGAGTTTCTTTCTGTTTGTCCAAGCTGAGCATTGCATGCTCCATCTTGAGGGGGAGTATTGGAGTATTTGCTATGTGCGTCATGAGTTGTAGCAGGGTAAATAGATCCTGGAGAAGATCCATTTACCCCACCCGGATGTTTAGTCCCACATTGTCCAGTGGTGGGACTTGGAGGCTCTGGAGAGGCTATATAAGGAGCCCCAGACCTTCTGCATCCATTGTGAAAGTGCAATGCATAACATGCCCCTTTGAGGGCTTCTCCCGTGGTTTCATCCCGCTCCTCATGGAGTAGGGTTCCACGTTAAATCCCGATGTTCTTATTGTTCTTTATCTTTTTCCATGTTCGCTTCCGCATGTTTATTTGATAACAATATAAAAATCATGGAAGCGGAATCAGAAACAAGAATAAAAAATAAAAATCTTGGATTTTACATGAAACACTACTCCGTGAGGGAGCATGATGAAACCACGGGAAAAGGCCTCCAAGGGTCGGATTGTCTATTGCAATCTCTCAATGAATACAAGGGATGTGTGGCTCGTTATATATCCCCACAAACAGACTGAGCCCCTCAAACAGCAGATGTGGGACTAAACATGAGTGTTGGTAATTGGATCTGAAGAGATCTAATTACCCAACTATTACACATAGGGCTGCTAATCGAACCGAACTGCAACGAACAAACCTATGTTCGAGTTCGGTTCGATAAGGAAGTTTGAAAGTTCGAGTTCGAGTTCGGTTCGATAAATGTTCGATAGGATATGTTCGAGTTCGAGTTCGTTTAGAAAACGAACGTTCGAGTTCAGTTCGATAACAGTTCATTAACAATTTAACTTAACTAAAACTTATTTATATGAACGAGTTCGAAACTGGAGTTCGATAACAAGGTTTGATAAGCAGCAAAAATAAGAAATTATTCAAATTAAAGCGGTACAAAGCCCAATAAACACCACAATTTCTTTAACCTCGAAATTTACTAAGTGTATAAATACTAAGTTACATATACAAATACATACACATGTGCATATATCGAACTCGAACGCTTATCTAACGAACATATGTTATGTTCATGTTCGGGTCGTTAAGCTATCGAACTAAAATTTGAAGTTCATGTTCAGTTCGTTTAGAAACGAATGAACATTTTCGAACTATTATCGAACGAACTCTAATCGAATACGAACATGTTCAGTTCGATTAGCAGCCCTAATCACACACTCCAACACTCTTCGCCAAGCTGGAGCTGAGAAAGTTGCAACTTGCAACAAAACAAAATATACAACACATCTTCACAAGATACATTGGAGAAAGATGATGATAGACACTCGCTCGAAGTAGTCGCTATTGGTAGAAGACCTCATCAAGGATGAGAATGCGATGATCAGGTTGTGCATGTAACAGCGTCACTGTAGAAGAAGAAGTTCAACGTGAAGTAGAAGTCGGGAAAAGGCATCTAACGAAGTATTCAATGCTCGGTGAAGACGACTGATGGCAATAGTTGTCTGGACTGTCAACATGTCATGTTGTGGATGAGCAGTAGAAGCATAGAGATGATCTCAGGTAGTGAAGTCCATTTGAAGTTGATGTCGAAGTTGAACGTCAGAAGTAGAGAGGTCATCCCCTATGCATATTTCGAGAGGAGATATTGCTTTTGTTGAAGAGCCATCAGAAGTAAAATGGTCATCCCTAGGCATATCTCGAGAGAATATATTGCTTTTGTTGAGGAATCACGAATAGAAGATGATGGACTTGATGAAAATCATGTAGATACACCATAGGAAGAAGAAATAGGCCATGCTCACATTCCCCCTTTCTCCCATAAGTGATAAAATAAAGAATGTGGATGATCAATTTCGGAAAAACAATGAATAACATGCATTTTTTTCATTTTTTGTGCTCCTTTTTTTGCCCAAATCAACGTCTACATTTTTGGCTATTCTCACTTTTTTTCGGAACGTTTCCCTTCTTTTTTTACAAGCATGTATATTTTTCTCTTTTTTCCGTCTGTCTCCTTTTTTCAAATCAACCTTTCTTCTTTTTTTTTCTGAATCAGCCCAATTGGATCCAACTGATAGCATCCTTTCTTCTCATCTTTTTTTTACTGCTACGCTGTGGAGGGCCCGTTTAGCCAACACAGGATTTCCCCTTTTTTTCTCTTCACGACCTCCTTCTTTATGCCATTTTCCTTTTCTCAATTATTCTCTTTTATTTAATCAATTTTATGTTCCCACCATCCTTTGTCATCCTTTTTTCTCTGGACGGTTTCCATATTTTTTTCAACTCAGCCCCTTCTTTTCTTTATGGAGGCAGGTGGGCCCTGTTGGGCCCAAAATAATACAAGGTTTGAACCTGGACCTTCTTCCTCTTCTGAAAAGCTCCCTTTTTCTCTTAACAGCTTGTTCTCCTATTTTCCTGACTTCAGCCTACAAAAAAATATTTTGTTTTTTATATCTCCACTTTTTTTTCTGACTTCACCTTTGCAGCATCCGCTCAGGTTGGATCCAAAAGAAAAAAATCCAGCAATGATTTTTCTGGTCCTAAAAAAAGTCAACGGGAGATTATTAGATCCCATAAGGACTGCTGCTCACCAGCCCTCTCCTGCTAGGGTTCGAAAAAACCATTGACAGTGCTTATCTCATGCCACCAGATCTGTGCGCACGCTGCCTGGAGTTGCTGGGAGAATGCAGAGGAAGTCATGATGGCTCTGGAGTTGCTGGGGATCTGAAATCTTCCTCGGAGGTGCGCCGGAGCGGTACTCTCGGGTGCCGAAGAAGCACCATGTTCGCCTTGTTCTCGTTGCTTCCTGTCCAATCACCCATGTTGCTGTGGTTGGACAGGAAGCAATGAGAACAGGGATAAAGCAACGGGCCTTTGCCTTGTTCTCTGTCACCTGTAAGAGACAGGACAAGGATGCTTGCAAGGATGGGGTTACGGATGGCTTTCTTTTGCTGCAGCTCTCTGGGAGGTGGCCAGATCATGAGAGGGGGGACATGTGCTTTGGTTTCTCGTTTACCCATATGGATGGGTGGAGATGGTGAAGCCCTCACTGCGACAAAGGATGGTGATCACGAGGTGCACGGAAGTGGAAACGGCATAAATTGGTATTGGTTGGAGCCCACATACTGTGCAGGTCATCTACTGGATGGAGGGTGTCGCTTGGATATTGAGGGTGGCACCGCCGGGAGTAGGGCATGCAACACCTTGAGGCACGGCTTCATGGAGGAGCCTTGCCTGGATGATCACGTAGGGAGCGCTGAGTTGAACAAGGGATTGCCGCCAAGATGCTTGGCATGGAAGATGAGCGTGTGTTGCAGAGTTCTCGCCGGGGATGGAGATGTGGCCCTGATCTGCATGTTGGAGCTGGGGCCTGATCTACATGATAAAGAGGTCAGGAACCTGAAAATCGAATCCACTCTGATACCATGTTGAAATATAAAGAACGCGAAAGAAGAATCAGAAACAAGAATCAAAACACAAACATCTTGGGTTTTATGTGGAACCCTACTCTGTGAGAGAGCATGATGAAACTACGAGAGAATGCCTCTAAGGATCGGATCGTCTATTGCAATCTCTCAATGAATAAAGGGGGTGTAAGGCTCCTTATCTAGCCCCACAGACAAATCGAGTCCCTCAAATAGTAGATGTGGGACGAAACATGAGTGGGGGTAATTGGATCTTGGAGAGATCCCATTATAACATAACCCAAAGCAAAGGAAAGCTATCTTCCCAATCGTAAGTTTCTCTTTTGCCTCAAATTAATTAGCACAATGACTTCCCTGGCCTGATACTAGACCCGTGAGTTGGAGCTATAATCTTTATCACAAAAAACCAGCTATACTATGATTTATGATTAATTAATATAAAAATAGCAGTCAAAGAGGCAACTAATACTCGACGGAGCTAACTGCTACAACCTGACAAGTGTAATCATTCCAAAGCAATTAAGAGTCGCAACCTAATGGAAAGCTCAGAAGTGGCACCTCCCCGTAGAGGGTCAATTTTTTGGTCGTTGTTGTTCGTCAAACTCAGAAAAGAGAAAAAGGAAGAATGGTTGCAATCTGACTTGATCTTTCCAAGCGATCCGCAAGCTAGACCAAGGAACTAACTATAGAGTGAAATATGCATCCAAGCATTTGAGAGAATTCATAGTCAAGCTAGCTCTTCCTAGCTTTGCCGTACCAAATTATATGCTCCACACCTAGATTTACTCTATCTTGTTCCTGGAGGTTCAACATGCAGGTTCTTGATGACATGGGATAAGAAGTCAGGGGCAATGAGTGAATGGCATAAGTGACGGGGAGGAGTACGCGCAAGAAGAGCCAAATCAACAAGCATGAGGTATCTTGATTCTAAGCAGGCAAATGAAGGGTAGTCAGAAAGCATTGGACACACCAGATCGATGTTCTAGAAAGGGGAATCATCGGCTTTGGCTAAAGCCTGTTTTGACATATTATATATTAGGGGATCATTCGAAATAAAGGAAGTAGGTCCGATAAGCTAGTTTCCTCTTCGTCTTTTCTTTCACTTTTGCTTTTTTCGTCTTTTCCCTACCACGATAGGGCTTGCCTTGATCTCCGGTTGTTTTCATTTCTTTCGTCAACTATCTGCCCCCACTTCTTCTGTCAACGGATCCATTTCTAAATGCAACTGAGACCTCAAGAAGATGGTCAACGACTCTCTGCTTAACTACTCGACCCCGAGTAGTGGTACTAATTCTAGTTCATCGAGAGGATGAAAGAGCTTGGCGAACAAGAGGGCACTCCACTCCATCCCCCAGAGAAAGAAAGAAGAATTGCCCATATACTGAAACAACCCAAACTATATATTGTCTTGATAAAGATTCCAGGGTTTCCCTCAACAAAAATGTTTAATTAAGTCGGGGGTTATTTCCTTCGTCTGAATCGTCAGTATATCATGCGTAGCAATTCCTTCTCTAGTATGGGTTTTAGAGGAGGGTTGCTTTCGGGTCAGGCCTCTCTATAACCTTCGGAAGGAGATCGCCTCCTCGCCCTGCTCTATCAACATGTCCTCTTTTTTTGTAAGGGTCATCACGAGACCCTCAAAGACAAAAACTACACTATAAGCATGCACAAGAGTTTGATCTAGCCATTGTGCCTACGCTGAGAGCCCCCTCATTCAACCACGCCCTTTTTTGCACCCAAACTATTACATACTCCAGCAGCATGCATACTCAAGTACATTCTCATGTCGAACCTCACATCCATAACACAAGGTATACAAGAGGTGTAGGGCTCTTAATATAGCCCCACCAATACACCAAGTCCCACCACTAAGCGGCATGGAACAAACCTTTTCTCTAACATTCACATTGCAAGTAAGATCCTTTTTTTGTAGTCAAACATCAACAAATTTCAGCTACAAATATTTTTTGCATATATTTATAATTGCTTGCTCACTACTCGATGCCATAAAGCAATGCAAGTTTTAATGCAACTTTATAGTACTAGTTATCTTCAAAGGTAACATCTTATCACAAAGAACACTTGAATATCTTATTTACTTATGCCGCCATGCACTCACATAAATTCCCCCATCCCACTGAAAAATCAAATGCAACTATTTTAAAGCATCCTTCTCTAGCATGTTGTATACTAAACCTTACCTCTTTTGCATCTCTAACTTCCTTGAAAATGAATGCGTGTTTCTCTATAATGGTACTACTTAATTGAAAAATTTTACATTCATGACCTCCCTTTGTTGGTCAATCTTCCTATTGATTTTGTCTCATGTCTCATCTGATGAAACAATGCCATATGCAAACAACACACGCAATAAAGCACCTTTTTTGTGCAAGATAATAAAAATCAACAGACAAGATCGACTAGTCGGTCCGATTAGTCCGGTCAATGGGGTGATTGACTGAACAGAGCTTAGTCAGTCACTAGTCAGTCGACCTGACTAATTAGTCTGATTAGTTAGCCTCGCTAACCAATTTTTTACAAATTTTCTTTTATGATTTTTTTAAATTAAACTAAACTTGATTGATTAATGTTTGATAGAAATTTAATTGTTCCTTTCATTTTTACTATAGTTTATTTTATTTCAAACTAATGTTTGATTGAAATGCTAGTCAGGGATGTCCAAATAAAAGGGTTGATAAGGAGAAGGAAGGTTCCCAAGGGATGTCCAAATAAAAGGGTTGATAAGGAGAAGGAAGGTTCCCAAGATCATTAGAACTATAGGGTAGAATCTTTAATCGAAACAATAAAGCTTCAAGGAAGCTTTTAGAAGACTTATTTTGAAATTGTAACGGAAATGCAAACCAGATGCGGGAGGCGGTAGCATTGTGTATCCGAAGGGCAGCAAAGGAGAAGCTAAGTGAGGCGGCGAGTCTAAGGCAACAGTTCCAAGCCAAAAGAAGGCTTGGTGGTGGAGTGAAAGGGTACAAGAGAAGCATAAAATTTAAAGAGCTTGCTTTAAGTCTATGTTTAAGGATAGAATAGGTGAAACTGTCACAAACTTCAAAATAGCAAAGAAGGAAGCAAAGAAGGTTGTAAGTGAAGCTAAGTCAAACACTTATGAAGTTTTGTACAAAAATCTTGACTCTAAGGAGGGCCAAAAGGATATATTCAGATTTGATCAAAGAAAAAGAAAGAAAAAACGAGATCTTTCTCAAGTGAGATACATTAAGGATGATAAGAGACATGTACTTATTAGTTGTTACTCAGAAGGATATAGAGACTAGATGGAAGCAGTATTTCCATAAGCTCTTTATTGGGGAAGGGAATAAAGAGATCACTTTGGGAGATCTAGCTAGCAGTGAAAGTTACCTGAATCACGCAAGCTATAGATGAATTCAAAGGAAGTAGAGGATGTTTTAAAGGTTATTAAATCTGGGAAAGGTGGGGATCTGATGACATTTCCATAGAATTATGGGGAGTTCTAGGTGAACGTGGTTTGACTTGGCTCACAAATTTATTCAATGTTATTTGGTGAAGCAAGAAAATACCTGAAGAGTAAAGGAGAAGCATCGTGGTACCTATTTATCAGAATAAATGAGACATTTAAAATTGTTTGAATTACAGAGGTATCAAACCGAGGAGTCATACGATGGAAATTTGGGAATGTGTTATAAAAAGAAGGTTGAGGCAAGTTTCCTACGTTTTTAGAGAAAAAAGGGTGGGATACGAGATGGGACCCATCGTAGAAATGCATGTCTAAAATCTCATTATGTTACATGGCTCCAGGCTGCACAACTAGCCCTATAGTGTTCCAAAATGTTCTCTGTCTAAAAATTTTGATCACGGAAAATACAATCATTTCAATTATCAAATCGCCCAGAGCAAGGCAAAAGGGAAGGAGCTGTCTTCATGACTATTGTCACAAACCGCACGGATGGAAGTCCAAAACCCATTTCGCTCCCCACATCCAGCCAAGAGTTCCATGCCTTCCTCTAGAGTTAGACTAAATGAATGCATGTAAAGGAGATATGATCCAAATCTTCCACCTCACCCCTACATCTGTCACAAGTGATGTCCGCGCTTTTCCTTGAAGAGCACCTGCTCATGTCTAACAAGACACCAAAAAATCTTCACTCTGGGCGGAACTTTACTTTTCCAAATGATCCTGCTCCTAAAATCACCTTGCACAATGCTCTACTCCTCCGCAAAGACCCTATATGCTTTTTTCACTGTAAACATGCCATCACTCCAAATAAAAAGGTCCCTGCCAGTATGATCATCAAGCTCAGCCGGTTCACGTGGTAAAATCCAAAATTCGTCCAACCTCTAGTCAGACAGTGATGAATCTCGTATTCATCATGCTAAAATTCACTGATTAAACCCCTGGCTTAATTAACAAATAAAATCCGCTAATAATTCATCCATTTTATCTTGTATTATATTGTGTATACTTAACCTATAATTAATTGTATTTAATTACTATTATTTGCTTTGTAATTACTTTCTCATCAAAAACCCCTAAAATTAGGTGGATTAATTGTCTATAAGTGCCTAATCCTTAAAAAACTAAAAAATACAAAAACAACTCAAAATCCAAAAAACAGGTGTTTTTAACCCCTTAAAAATACCCCAAAAATACTTTTTGTATAAATGACATCTTTTGGCTTTTCGTCCAACATGAAACTTGTAGATATCATCGAGACGAACAACTTTCATGTTTTGACTTTTTTTTTCTAATTTTGCCTCTAATTATTTATTCCACATTTTTCTTTGATTTTACATTATCTGGATTTTTTATTGGGCCACGTGGCGCCCTCTAGGCTGCCCATGTGGCCCAGCCCTTCTTCCTCCAACCGTCACCTCTCCTGGACTGCCAGATCTTCTTCACCCCCGCCTCCATCTCGATCGTCCATCTCCGCTCCATCCCCATCCGTCTGATCTGATCTCAGATCGGATCAGAGCCACTCCCCCGTGCCTCGCTCTCAACCACTCGATCCCTCCTAATCCTACGCCCACCATCTCACCACGTCAACTGCCTCATATCCGCCGCAGGATGGAACCCCCGATCCCATCTAAACCGCTCAGCACCACTCGCCTAGCCACCGCTGGATCTGATCCGATCGATCAGATCATGGCCTTCCACTACGCCAATATCTGGGATGTTGGATTGCAAGATCCAATGGCCACGACTTCATCTCCTACCTCCCGCTAGACCCTCCCTCCAGGCGTTAGGACTCACAAGACATCCTCCCCCTTCCAATTATAGCTACCACCTCCGACCTCCCTCCCTCGTCATAACGCCACCTACACGTCGTTGTTACCTTCGTCTTCTTCACATAAACCCTAGCGCTCCCCTCCATTACTCCCAACCTTCATTCAACCCATTTCAAAACACCTCGCCACTACCATAACCGACCACCTCCTCCACCTACAAATAGCCGACCTCCGAACTCCGTTCTCGTCCACCAATCACGAGTTTAGGCCTAGCTTCGCATGCCCTCTGGTGACAGCGGAGAGGCAGAAGGCAGAGGCGACTACGACCTAGTTCCCTGGTGTCGACACGCAGCTGCTCCACCGTGTTGCGACGCCTCTGGTGTCCGCTGAGCACCTCGTCTTTGGCTGAGCGAGTCGTGCGACCCGAGCTCCAATGGAGCTCAGCCTAAGCCGCCACCTCCGCAATTTTCTCCTCTCCGGTGAGGTACTCCTCTCTCCATCTTCTAGTTACTTTTTCTTGGAATTGTCCCGCCTTCTACACTACACTCCATCGCCTAACCACCTCCATATCTTCTCCAACCACCAACGACCTTTGCGCCACCTTCTCCTCCCTCCAGAACCCCTCCGATGTCCGATCCA
This sequence comes from Ottelia alismoides, assembly GCA_037367405.1. Classification (NCBI taxonomy): domain Eukaryota; kingdom Viridiplantae; phylum Streptophyta; class Magnoliopsida; order Alismatales; family Hydrocharitaceae; genus Ottelia; species Ottelia alismoides. The sequence continues at coordinate 911,251 of JAZKJV010000429.1, forward strand.
GCGCCTCCGTCGTCACGGCGGAGGACCTCCCAGAGCCGCCACCTTCTTTGCCTCCGCCCGGCTCCCAGTTCACCCCATCTCACCCGTACTCACACGCCTCGGCTATATGCTAACACTTGCAGGTACCCGCCTCTTCAATGGTCGGAGCTCGCACATCATCTCCGACCTCAAGCTCCGCCACCGGCGGCTCCTGATCGATCAGTCGATCCATTTACTCCCGAAGGACAATCGCGCCACCAACTCCTTCGCGAGGACCCTAGATTCCTTCTCCGACCTTCAAAGGGCCTCGCGAAGCACGGTGGAGCTTTACACGGCTCATCGGAGTCCCGCCTTCTCCGGTGACTCATGGCGGAGGAAGACGGTACAGATGCCGTCCGATCGTCTAGATCGGATGGACCAGATTTTGACACGTGGACAACCGAGGCTCCAAACGAACCTCCAGGCTTGGATCTTCCAAGCCTCATTCCGAACCTCCGCCTGACGCCACATGTCACCACCACTATATCTTTCCTCTCTCCTCCTCGGGTTACGTGCCTAGCACGTGACCTCTCTCTTCTCCCATTCCGCAACCCCCGCTAAGCCGTCCCCCCCGTCCTCTCCTCCTCCCTCATAACGCCCGCTACCGCCCTCACCACTTCCTCCGGTCGTTACAGTCCTCACCATTTCTCCCACAAGAATTTTCCCTCAACACCTCCCTATAAAGCCCGTTGCTCGCCATCCATCTTGGGCATCCGCTGATCTTCGAGCTCCTATCTTCAAACGAGAGAGAGAGAGAGAGAGAGCCGGCTAGTTGGGTTGGTGACAGCAACCCAACGCTGCAACTCGTCCCTGTCGGCATGATCCAAGAGGCTTCCTCCTACCGTGGTCGCACCCCCGCAGCTACTCCAGTTTCCTCGTATGCTGACGAGTCGAGGCAACGACGGAGCTCACCGAGCTCCAACCACCTCTGGCGTTACCTCCTTCGACCGCCTACTGTAACGCACAGACCTCCACACCGACCGCCTTGATTTATAGTGATCCCCCCACGCATCAGCTCGCCACCACCTCACCGCTTCTCCTCCGTCAGCTCGCCACCACCTCGTAGCTCTCCGACCGAGCCCGAGAACCTCCTCCGCCAACCACCTCGATCGGTGCCAGCAACTCTTCACCGTCGAGCTCCGTCGCCCTACGCATTCACCGCCGCACGCCTACGTCTCCACCGCCCACGCAGGCCTCCGCATCCACCACTCAACTTCGCCCGACACCACCGCCATGCCCCTCGTCATATGGGTTGTTGGATCGGGCTGAGGCCCTTGATCCAACGGCTCTTATTCAGGCACGCCAACCATCCCCGAGCCTCGACCCCAAGCTCGAGGCTCGGGTCACCGAAGTGAAGTCCAGCCGCAACCTGGGCTCGGGCGTCCGAGCCTGAGCTTCATCACCCGAGGTTGCCCGAGCTTGTGCCCCGGAACTCCCGAGCATCTGTCGCACGTGCACGACATGTGCTGCGAGGGTAAATTGCACAGACGCCCCTACAATCCCCTGAAATTGCATAAAGACCCCCGCCAGTCAAGGCACGTGCTACGCACATGGCACGTTGGCAAAATTACATAAGTGCCCCCGAGTTCCTGAAATTGCAATGATCCCCCGCCAGCCGAGGTCATGTGCCTGTACGTGGCTCGTTGGGAAAATTGCTGAGACACCCCTCCAGATTTCTTGAATTACAGATAAGTCCCTCCAGGGACTCCCTTGAGATAAAAATTTTATCTTTTATTGCATTTTATTCCCTGCAGTTTTAATTTCGCTTATCTTTCTCTTACAAAATCTAATTTTAGCATATAATATATCGTTTTGAAGCTATTTTCAAGCTCTATCATTTAGCATATCTTTTGAACAGATCTGACGTTGTTTCTTGATTATTATTATTATTCGAGGAGAATTTTGATTTATGCAGGTTATTCTTTGACATATCTTGTGCATGGAGAAAATTAACAATATCTTTTTCGAGAACTCGGTGGAGGAATCTAACTTGATTAATTCCCTGTGATTACTGTTGGTTTTTCTTACAGAATTAAAACTTGCAGGGGATTGATTAGTGCAAAATTGAATTTAGGTCTCGATATCTTCTATCAGATTTACTTGGGGATTGATTTAAAGGATATTTGGAAATTACCTTCTTTGATTGAGGACTACTACAGAATTATTCATAAACACTCTTGTCTACATCTGAAATTCCATTGATTTGATCTGTGATTTCATTTTGAGGGTATTAATCATTATTGTTTGGATTAAAATCGTATAATATAACAGATGTTGCGCTGAATTGTTTTCTCTGTTTATTTTCTTGCATCTCATTTCATTGCATTTTATTCTTAGGCATTGAAATTAATTAGCAAATAAATAATTATTTAATCTAATTTAGAACCACGCAACTAAAAATCATCGTTCCCCGTGTTCGACCTTGGTACACTTACCAAGTTAAAAATACTCCACAACATTCAAGGATTGTGATTTTTGATCGATCGATTTTCGCCTCCTATACTACAATTAAAGAGGCGGACTTTCGCGTTCATCAGACAACTCAGCTATAAAGGAGGGTGTCCATGCCCCATTATGTCATATTGCATGCACTGAGACATTTCAATCAGCCACACGCACCAGAAGCCTCGAGAACCATTCTCCAATAGTATCATTGTCAGTCCAATTGTCAAGCCAGAACTGAAAATATCTGCCATCCCCAAGCACATGTTGTAATCATGCTGTCATCTGCGGTAAAATCCTGCACATTCCCTGCCATAAGGAGGAAGGGTAACGAATACGACATGACACCAAGGAGCCACTGATCCCATAGATCTTCCTCAGAAGCCTACACACCAGATCCTCGGACCTCCCTCAAATCCTCACAATCCACTTTGCAAAAGAGCTTTATTTAGCTCTTCCACTTTCAAAACCCCCAACCCCCCATTTCTCTTCGAAGTTGTGGTCATATCCCATGAAGCCAAATGGATGCCTCTCTTCTCCTGCTTACAATCTGACCAGAAGAATCTCCTTATCAAGGATCTCAATCTGTCATGAACTCCAGCCGAAAGCAACCGTGGAGCTAAAAAAAATGTGGGGATAGCCGACATGACATGATTCATCAACACCAACTTATCTCTCGATAGTGTTGTTGCCTTCCACCCTGCCATCCTCCCCTCCAATCTATTCAATACCGGCTTCCATTCAACCACCTTCAACCAACTCGCCACCAAAGGCAAACCTAAATAGGTGATTGGAAGAGAGCCAACTAGACATCTCAAGACTGTGGCCACCCGCTCACCCTCTCGTGAAAAATCGAAAGGCAACACAAGCGACTTCTCCCTTTTAATTTGCAGCCCTGAGATATCTCTAAAAATATCTAGAACCTAGGAAGCACACCCGAATTGCTTCGCATCCCCTTTTAAGAAAGTCATCATATCATTTGCATACTGTAGTAAAGGAATTGGGATGCCACTATTATTGTAGCTAGACCACTCGTCACCATTGGAAGCTTACCTCATCACAACGGTTAAGACATCATCAAAAATCACAAGTAATGGTGCTAGTGGGCAACCTATGACATATTTAAGCCCAACTTAGTATAGAGTTTCTTTTGTGGGCTGACTCCAGAGCTGCAGGGGCTTGTCAATGCTTCTTGTGGGGGCTCCTACTTCGCTAAAGATGAGGACCATGTATGAGCCATCTATGAGGAGATGGTCGAGACCTATACAGTGATGTCCCAGACCAGGCTCTACACACAGGGGAAGCCCCTACCACAGGCCGTCCTATCAGAGGATAGCACAGGTTGATGCAGGTCCATCTACTTCTTCGTCAGCAACAGCACACGCAGAGTCATCAACAGTTGACATGGGCATCATCAATGAGAAGCTGGACCGCATAGAGATCGTGTTTAGGAAGTCCCTTTTTTCCAATGATGCCAATAGAAAACACCAGTCCACGCAATCGTACGCTTTAGAAAAGTCAACTTTCCAGAGCAAACCTTTACTCTCGGATCTCTTCCAATCCAAAAACTCTCGGATCTCTTCCAATCCAAAACCATCTCCAAAGCTAACACCACCCCATCCACCATGAATCGGCCAAGAGTAAAAGTTGTTTATTCATGAGAAAGAATAGCATGCAACATCTTCTAAAACCGATTAACCAGGATCTTCGCAATAATGAGATAGATCGTGTTGGAGAGCGCTCGGTCTAAAATCTTCCATCCTAGTCGGCACTTCTCGCTTAGACAGTAGAAACAACAGAGCCTTGTTTAGCCTTTCAAATCCCTGATTGCCATTTTTGAACTCCTGAAGAACAACCATTACATCATTCTTCACCACTTCCCGAAATTCCTTAAGGAAAAGCATCGAGAAACCATCCAGCCCAAGTGACCCATCATCATTCAACTGGAATACAGCATCCTTCATCTCCGACTCTGAGAACCCTAAGATCAAAGAGTCTGCATGCATCACTGGTAGCTCCCCAGCACTTTTATTGTGCCAACACCACCCAGTTCGAGGATGCCACCTACTGAAAGCATGGAAGTGAAAGCACAATGCAACACCCACAACAACGTCTCCCTGAAACATCTTCCCACCAACCGAGATATAGTGAATAAAGTTCATGCGCCTCCTACCACTAGCCAAAGAGTGAAAAAACCACATGTTTGGGTTGCCCTCCTTGAGCCACTTCTGCTTGGACTGTTGCCTTCATTCAGCCGTTGTTTTCATGTCCTCTGAATATATCTCATCCAAACTCCTTGCTCTCTTAACAAACTCTTCGTAGTAAGATTACACATGTCCTTCAGATTGTCCAATCTGCACACCTCCTCTTGGACCCAAACTCGTCTCTCCTGACACTGTAAACATATACTTTTGTTGTAAGCCATCAAATGTTTCCGCAACTCAACCAGCTTGGTAGCCAGACACGTTGTGGCTGATCCAACCGAGCAGAATTCTTTCCAAAAATCTACGACCAACTCCCGAAAGCCATCCTCCAAGAGCCAGACACATTCAAAGAAGAAGAAATTCTTAGGTCGTATCTCTTCCCCAAAGGACCAATTGGGTGTGATCCAAGTGGGCTCTCGAAAGTAACCATGCCCTTGCCAGCGAAAAAAGATGCGAGACCTCTAACAACACCAAAAATCGATCAATGTGTGATCTAGACCTGGATGTTCTCCAGGTATATCGAAAGCCAGCCACGTCCACAATCTGAAGGCAAGGGTCCCAAATCAAGTTGGACAACTCCATCAAGCTAGTGTTTATCCCACCCCGCGTTCTTGGCTTATCTTCCGGGAGTAGAATAGTATTGAAATCACTAGTTATGATCCAAGCTACGGATGGGAACATCGTACGCACAAAAAAGTAAGCCCTCGATCAGCTTTGTTACATTCACCTCGTTCGCTGGCCCATACAAGTTGGTGATAACCAAACTGGCATCATCGACCCTTCTTCGCAGCACCACAGGCATAAGGTGTCCTCCAACACCTCCCACGCCACCATTGTCACTTTACCATCATTCCATCCCATCAGAATACACCCAGATGCATCGTCAACCGCAACATATCTACAATCCTACAACCATTTTCCTCCTATATCCTTCCAAACTATTTCTGCATCTCTGGAAATTTTTGTTTCTTGCAGCAACACCACATCTACCTTAGCCTCCCTCAAAAGGTCTCTCACTACATTCCTCTTTTCCAGCTTACCCACACCATACACAATCCACGTAACTATGTTCATTTAAGAACTGCATCAAACCCCGCTGGAGGCACCCCACCAACACACTCCAGGACCTCCTTCTCAAGCCCATTTCCAGGAAATACTTGTTAATTAGGCCTGCTCTCTTTTTGTTGGTCACCTACTGAGGTGGCATCGCCCACTGTTCCTTGATGCACTAACCCAGTATCACCCACCCATTTTGGAGTTGGTAAGGTACGCAACTTCCAAAGTCGTCTCTAAATTTGCTCATGGTTCCTTAATTCCAACCTGATCCTCCCGAAGAACCACTCCATCCAACCACCTATAGATCTCAAATCGCCTCTTCCTCCTCTCCTTCAAATTTCTCCTAATATATTTTTTGCCAAACCTATCCACCAGGTTCGAGGTAGACTAGCCTCCCCCTTTTCCAACCAAGCTGCTAGGCACAACTTTGTCAACTGCCACTAAATCTTGGCTCATTGTTGTACCCAAAACCATCACCGAGAAGCAAAGTTCCATCGCCATCACCTGATCCGATGAAAGCTTCCCCGTCTACACGCCATCACCTAACGAAACATTCGTATCCCATTGGAGTGTCACCGCAACCGCTTCTCTACCCGGGGTCCCAACCCCCTGCGTACGCCCTAGGTCCAAACTCCACAAAGCTTCGTTGAATCCAATTAGGGAGTCCAAAAGCTCAACCTTAGAAATATTTCCACTCCACCCGAAGGCATAGTCGGGTAAAACAATTGGGCCAGATTGTTAAACGTAGCACCCGACTTGAGTTTCGAATCTTGCATGGATTCGTATGAGGGTAAAAATGGGTTTCCCACTCACCCGATATGGCCTTGAAGGCTCTGTCAAAAGCCACCGACCCGATAATCCAACCCGACCTTAAATTTAGAGCTGAGGATGGTAACCTCGAAAAATCTCAGCAAATGAGGGTTCTTTCTTGTAACGCATGCTTGAAGAATAGCTCACCCCTTTGGAATCTTCCCCAATGGAAAGCAAAAATTTCTACATCATTTCGACTTTTGCATATTTCGGCGACTTTTCAGCTCCTCTCCAATCTCCATCCACCAGTAGGTCAAGTCTCAACCTCTCGTTCATCACCAATACATCCTTGTGAACTTCTATGATTGCCATCCTAATCGGCATCGCATGACAGTCCACCACCTCCAGTCTGACGTGTTGCTCGCCAAACTTAGCCTCGAAACATAAGGGGAGCGGTCGTCAGAAGTAGGGCTGCTAATTGAACTGAATCAATCGAATTCGATTAGGAATTGTTCGCTAAAAATTCAAAAAAAGTTCAATTCGAAACCAAATAAACTGAATTTGAATTTAACTTGTGGATTCGATCCCCAAATGAATCGAATCTGAATTAACCTGAATTCCTTCAATAATAATTCAACTCGATATTTGTATACGTGTATATATGTATCCATATATATACATAGTACATATATATGCATGCATATAATACATACATATTTAAGTATATGCATGTAACAACCACTCTGGGCCAATTAGGATCTTTAATGAACATTTTATGCAAGGAGTTATCGCATAATTACATCAAAAAGCTGACCAATGTAAGTAAATAGATGCAAAAAAATGCATGAATATAATAACAATAACAAAGCCTTTTCCCACATTAAGTAGGGTCGAGTACATGGATTCTTTGCCTCCATGGGACATTCTCGGTTTTAGATCCAAAAAACTAAGATCCCTTCGTATAGTCTCATTCCAACACCTCTTGGGCCTTCCTCACCCTCTTTTAGCTGGCTCAACATTCCAAAACTCGCATCTTCTCATTGGTTTATCAATTGGCCTAATTTACAAAGGGTCAAATCACCTTAAGCGATTTTCTCCCATCTAATCCTCGATCGAAGCGACATCAACTTTCCTTCTGATGGCATCATTCTGAATTCGATTTTTACATGTGCGTCCAACAGTTGCTTTCCTTCTATGATTCGCAGGCAAACATTCAGATCCATAGAGCATAGCAAGCCTAACAGTTGCTTTATAAAACTTCCCTTAGATTTTCAAAGGAATTTTCTTATCACAGAGAACGGTAGAGGCTCCTCTCCACTTCAACCAACCTACATTTATTCAATTTGTAACATCTCCATCAATTTCTCCATCATATTGCAAAATAGATCCCAAGTATCTAAAAGAATCTCTCTTCTGAATGTTATCATCACCAACCTTACCCAGATTTCTTCACCGTTGTTTCCATCAACAGTACACTCCATATATTCAATCATAACCCTACGTATAAGAAATCCTTTAGTCTTCAATGCATGGCTATAGACCTCGAGCTTCTTATTTACTCCATCTCTAGTCTCATCAATCAAATACAATATCATCAGCGAATAATACACACAAAGGTATCTCATCATGAATGTGACTTGTCAACTCGTCCATAATCAAAGTAAAAAGGGATGGACTCAAAGTTGAACCTTGATGCAGACCAATGTTGATGTCAAAATAGTCAGTCTTCCCAGATAGTATCCTTACACAAGATTAAGCACTGTCATACATATCTTTTGTGAGGTTGTCTCTTCTCCAAAACTCTCCACAATATCTCCCGTGGGACATAATTATAAGCATTCTCTAGAACAATGAAAATCATACGGAGGTTCTTTCTTTTAGCTCTATAAATCTCCATTGTTCTCCTCAACAAGTAGATGGCTTCCATAGTTGAGCGACATCGCATGAATCTAAATTGGTTTGCCTCAACCTTCTTTTGATCACACGTTCCCAAATTTTCATAGTGTGACTCATCAGTTTGATACTTCTATAATTTGAACAAATTTAAATGTGTCCTTTGTTCTTATAAGGAGGCACTATGATGCTTCTCCTCCATTCTTTGGGTATTTTCTTTCTTCGTCAAATAACATTGAATAAATTTGTAAGCCAAGTCAAACCATGCTCACCTAAAACTCTCCAAACTTCTATAGGAATATCATCAGGTCCTACACCTTTCCTATATCTCATAACCTTCAAAGCCCCCTCTACTTCATTCCTTTGTATTCATCTATAGCTTGCACGATTCAAGTAACTTTCACAATTAGCAAAATTTCTCAATGTGATCTCTCCATTTCCTTCCCCAATGAATTATGGAAGTATTGTTTCCATCTAGTCTTTATATCCTTCTGAGCAATAAGCACGTGACCTTCCTCATCCTTAATGCATCTCACTTGAGAAAGATCTTTGATCTTTCTTTCTTTTGCTTTAGTCAGCATGAAAATATCCTTCTAGCCCTTCTTAGAGTTGAGATTTTTATATAAAATTTAATAATCTGTTGACTTAGCTTCGCTTACCGCCTTCTTTGCTTCCTTCTTCGCTATTTTGTAGTTCATGACAATTTCATCTGTTCTATCCTTAAACATAGCTTTAAAGCAAGCTCTTTTAATTTTGAGCTTCTCTTGCACCCTTTACTCCACCATCAAGCCTCCTTTTGGCCTGGAGCTCTTCTCTTTGACTCGCCTAGCAACTCTTTGGCTACCCTTCGGATACAAGATGCTACCGTCCCCCACGTCTCATTTGCACTTTCGTTACAATCCCAAGATAAGTCTTCTAAAACCTTCTCCCTAAAGCTTGATTGCTTCTATGTAAGATTCCACCATCCAGTTCTGGTGATCTTAGAAACCCCTCATTTTCTTTACTAACCCATTTATTTGCACATTTATGACTAATAAGCGATGTTGGGTGGTGGAGAGAGTAAGAAAAATGCATGAATATGTATTAAAAAATATTACGTTTAATTTACATTGAAAGATTTAGCTTTGCATTATATCACTAAGCATAACATGTGCAAGCAACTAAAAATACTCTCAAACCAACTTACAACAGTGATTAAGTGGTTAATTTTTACATATAATCTTATCTATGCTCCATTGATATGATTTATCATATGCAACATTCACCGTTGTGATTTCCATACTCCCACGCTACACCGACATGACTTGTCAATGTTGGAGCGTATATACAACATTAGGCCCCTTAATGAGACCCACCCTCTTTCCTTTCCTCTTTATAACTAAGTTCAAGTGATTTGACTACAAAATAAATTATGAATTAGAGATGCGGGTCCTTCATGCGTCGGTTATACAAAACATATAAGTTCTCATCTTAACTTCTTATTTTAGCCTAGTGACAGTAGCTTAAGTATGTTTTACTTTGTATTTAGAAATTTTGAGGCATTAAGAAGATACAGAGCACTATAAACCATACTCAATTTAATATGTATATATACATATGTATATCCTATTAATTAAAGATTAAATATTAATTTTAAAAGAGTAAAAATATCGATCATAAAATCTAATAGGAAAGATCAAATGTTTAAGATCGTTATCCTAAATCCTCTCACACACATCTATTTTCATGTTCCCACAATCCTTATATTGTATTTTCCATTCAAGTTTCACTATCTACCAAAGATCCTAAAAATCCACTATAGATTATGGTGACATTTCTCCGAACACGTGAAAATAATGGTTTTGCTACTTCGAGTTCCTCCTTAACCATTGTCGTAATTCAAAAATTATCTTGATACATCTCCTTTACTTTTTTGTTGTTTTGATTTTCCCTTACATGTCAATCCATGATGATTATCATTGTCAAGGGGGCATTTATA
>JAZKJV010000429.1:921691-1009666 GCA_037367405.1 Ottelia alismoides
TTGAGCAGGGCAACATCTATCCGATTGGTCCGAACTCCATATGTTGGTCTATCCTCCCATTCTACAAGACCAGACTCACCTTTCCTGTGGCACCTAGGCTTTTGCCACCTTCCCCTTCAGAAGATGCATCAAGTTTTCCCTCGCTCATCCTTCCGATGCAAGGCATGCAAGTTGGGAAAGCACCATCACTCTGCTTTTCCTAGTCGTCAGAGTCAGAGTCTCCATTGCTGCTCCTTTTTAAATTCTATCATGTTGACATTTGGGGTCCTAATCGTGTTCCCAATCACCAAGGATTACCTAGATGTTGTTGATGATTTTTTCTCGTCTATCATGGGTCTTTTATTGAAGAATAAATCTAAAGCAAGGAATGTGATTACAACTTTTATCAATGAAGTACAGAATGTTTTTTCTTCTTCAATCAAATTCGAGAGAACTGGTAATGCATTGGAATTCTGTACTCGTGCAGTCTCATAATTCTTTTCATCTCGTAGTATTACTCATCAGACATCATGTGGCTACACTTCTCAACAGAATGGTGTTCCAGAAAGAAAGCATTGCCATTTATTTGATGTTACTCGAACTCTTTATCTCTATTGATTCATCATATCTTATATTGTTAAGTATTAGATGTTGGGCAGAGACAAATAATTACATTGATATATATATATAGTTTTATGCATAGTTTTCTCTATAAACTGAGGCTTACACCTAGAACGCCTCGAGGCTACGCCTCGCCTCGATTCCGAGGAAAACACCTCGTTCTGCCTTTAGTTTTTTCAAACCTTGTTCTTGACATCTAACTAAAATAAAGGCCAATCTCGCATCATAGCAACTGATAAGAGAATACATAAGGTAGAATGTCGAGCAACAGGGGAGAATGTATCAAGATAATCCACCACGTATGTCTGTATAAATTCACGGGCAACCAGTTGAGCTTTGTATCTATCAATGATACCATATGCATTCTGCTTCACCGTGAAAAACCCACTTACAACTGACTATAAACGCCCCAACAGGGGCAGGGCCAAGGCTCCAAGTACCTCTAGACTGAATAGCAGACATTTCTTCTTCCATAGCTAATCGCCACCGACCATCCTACAAGGCCTCCTGATAATTTTGTGGAATGGCCATAACAGATAATGCAACTGCAAACTTCCGGAAATCACCAGTCAAGCGGGCAAAGGAGACCGTGGAAGCAATAGGATATGTAGCACAGTCGCGCTTCTACTTCTGAAGCGCAACGGGTACGCCCAAGTCAGTAACCTCTACAACCTATCTCCTGTACAGATTCCTGCTCAGGTAGATCACCAGACCCATTGTTAGAAAATATGTATTCAGAACAGTACCTCACGTTTGCTAGATGATGAGCGGTGACCATGAACTGAAGTAGGCCACGAGTATAGCAAGGGTAGAACTGGGATCATAGTAGGTGGTGGTGGTAGAGGTGTGGAGGTGATGACGGTGGTGACGATGGTGGTAAAGATAATGGTGGTGATGGCATGTATATTTCATCATCAGAGTTTGAGGAGGCCAACCAATCACTTGTAGGAGAAAAGTATATCACTGAATACAAAAAATGTGATATCAACAATAACATTATACTTCCTGTGCAACGGATCATAAACACTTGTACCCTTTTTGTGTTCTGGAGTACCCTACAAAGAACACACTTGACAGCCCTAGGTGAGAGCTTGTCAATACCCGGAGACAACTGGTAAACAACTATGATCGAGCCAAACACACGAGGAGTAAGTGAGAATAATTCCTTTTTCAGAAAAGCAAGAGAGAAAGGAAGTTTCTCACCTAAAAATGACGAGGACATGCGATTAATAAGATACATGTGTAAGGGAAGAATCACCTCAAAATGAATATGGAGCATGACTCTAAATGAGACGGGTTCATGTAACGTCAAGTAAATAACGATGCTCTTCCTTTCTGCAATACCATTTTGTCACACGATGTCTGTTGAATAATATCTTGGGTTAAAAATTAATTGGAAATAGAACGACAAAATTCCATGGCAATATCGGTTCTCACAAATTTTACAGAAGATGAAAACACACTTTGTACTTCAGTGAGAAAGGTTTTAATAACATTTCCAACTTAAGATTTATTTCCGTAGTAAAAAGACCCAAGACAGATACAAGAAATCATCTACTGCAATAAGATAAATCGGTGTCCCTGATGATCCCGAACACACGGCTGGACCCCAAATATCTATATGAAACAACTCAAAAATGGAGCTATTGCTCCGACCCTGACGATTGAGAAATGAAGAGTTATGATGTTTTCCCAACTGACAAGCCTCACATTGAAAGGACGGGTGAAGAGAAATCTGAGGCAGGACATGACATATTTTCTGGAGCGGGAGAAGACCAAAACGCAGGTGACACATGAAGGAGGAGACAGATCTAGCAGAAAGAGAAGAAATGCCAGCATATGGAGTCTGGGGTTAAGCGATAGAGGCCACCTTGCTCACGGGCACAACCAATCATCTTGACCGTAAGGATGTCCTGAAATACAAGTGGAAGATGGGTCAAAAATAGCTCGAAAATGTAAGTCCTTTGTAATATGACTGATAGATAAAAAGTCATAGAAAAGTCATGTGCATACAGCACATTCTGTAAATGCAAGAGGGTGTCAAATTAATCTCCTCCTGTAATTGGGGAATGAGTCCCATCTGTAATAACCACCGTGTGTCCTGAAGGGACAAGTCTGTATGTTGTAAGTTGATCCTTGTCTCCACACAAGTGATGTGTGGCACCAGAATCCATAATCCATTCAACTACATCGTATCCACAACTGCTAGTGAGTGCATAAGTACTACCTGAAGTGCTAGAGGAGGCTGAGGCGGCCACATTAGAGTGACTCCCAGGAGCTGAAGAACATGGCAGGACTTAGCTGGAGGTATAATGCCTCTCAATCGTGCTACAAGATCATCAAACTGTTGATCCATAGAGGAGGCAGCTAGAGCTCAATCTGCTCAGCTACACGAGTAGCGACGGGAAATCCACGCTTAGAGTAGCATGTATCTTCGATATGTCCAAAACGATGGCAGAAGGTGTAGGGCTGACGAACGGACCTCCTCTGTTGAGAGGTCCCTCATCCACGAAACTGAGAAGAGCCTCCTCGACCTCGTGGCAACCATCCCTAAAGAAGTCTAACTGGCAATGGAAGATGGAATAGTGATCCGACTGAGCCTACGAACCATTAAGGGCTGCCAGGAACACACCAATCATGGTAGCATTCCGATAAGTCTTCTGCTGCTTGGGGGTAGATGTCAGAGGCATGAAGCTGTAGAGCTTCTCATATATCCCACGCAAAGATGCATATACCGAGTGGAGAGGACGTCCATTCTGCTTGATAGTAAAGATATCATGCTGGAGTTGTAGAATGTTTGTCTCATTCTTCGCCTGTGAATAAGTGGCAGCAAGAATATCCCACATCACCTTGGTTGTGGGTTGATGAAGTATATCATTGACGATCTCTAATGCCAATGTACCTGAAAGCCAAACCTTGGCATAAGCATCATCCGCCTCACATGAGGTGTTAACCCCAATCTTCTCGGTCGGTTCTTCCTCGGTAAGAATGTGTTTCTTACCTGTAGACTTCATTATGCTCATGAACCGCATAGCTCACAGTTCATAGTTTGATCCATCCATCTTTACTATAGGCGCATGACCTCTAAAGGTGTCTATGGAGGGAACCTCGACCTTGCTTTCAGACATGACGGCTCGAGAAGCTTAGAAGTGAAGACTAGACACGGGCATGTCTACACTGACATAGAGAGATATGATTGCATTTGTAGACTCATGCAACCAATCTCATCAAAAACAAACGACTACAGCGACGGTGCCTTTAGGAGAAGAGAGGTCAACCTGCGTGGTTGCGAGGTGCCTAGGCGGCGGCAAGGGCCATGCGGAAGGGCAGTGAGGACCACGCAGGGGTGGTGGGGGCCCAGACGGGGATGGCGGTGACCAGGCGGGGGCGGCGAGAATGGCGAGGGCAAGGGCGGCGGGGGCCTAGGTGGTGGGAAGGGGCGGCAGCGCTTTGCATAGACAGGAGAGGAGGGAGGGGCTTAGGGTTAAGGTTTCGGAGCTCCGATTTAGGATCGCCACTCTGATACCATGTTGGGAGAAAACGTAAAGTTGTTTATTCCTTGAGTCCTAGGCTCTCTTATATAGGGAGAGACCTATGCACAAATTAGGTAGAGTAGACAGAAGAACAGGAAAATATGTATAGAGGGTAAAAATATATAAAATATTTCGACACTACCAACACAGGATCCCCTTAGACAGGTTGGATCTTACCGATGCCAATGGTCCATCTGTCTCCAATAAATAAGGGACACATTTCACAAAAAAGAACTCGTTAAATAGCCACATGGTTTGCTTCTTCGTTCGTTGAAAAAACTATCAAATCCTAATCCAAGGGCAGTCCAGAACACAATTCTTACGTACATAAGTCAAAAAACAAAGCAGTTGCCAAAGCTGAGATGCAGTGCACATCTACCATACACCGAAGATAGAAAGATAAAAATACAGAGAAACACAAATCAAGAGTACTATCAAACTTACAATAATTTCAAGCAAATTATCGGCATGGCCATCCATAGTAACCTTCAGTGTCTCAAAAATGGTAAACCACTGATCTTTTGGAGCAGTAAAAATCAATTTGGCACCTGAGAGCAATTTAATGGTTCTCTTGTTTAGCATGTATGACACACTACTTGTTTTCCAGCGGCTCCATGAAACAGAAACATCTGACTTTGCCCTGTGCTGATCAGCATCAAATATGTAACTAACTTGTGAACATATTGTGATGGGATTTCTAACATTCTCAGATACAACTGAAAAAGTGTGTCAAGCAAATAGAAGTCAAAGCAAAAATGCAAAATGATATTAATTGAAGTATATGCCTTTAACATTGGAGATGCAGATGTACATTTCCAACGGTAAAGAGCTGTTAATAAAAATCCCAGAGGCATTACGAAAATAATAAGGCAAGCAAGGAATTATCATACTGACTATATCGTCCACACCATTTCAATACAAATCTGCATGACTATCCAACTAAAAAAAGTGCTAAGCCTTCTTCCACTATAAGTAGGGTCGGCTACATGGATTCTTGCTCAAATCCATGTTGAAAAAGTCGACTAGATTTTACGTTGGCCGTCGACTACCTAACACAACCCCTGCAAGAGTGGGATTTGAACCCTAGTCTTTTGTGTGGTAGACATGACTATCCAACTATTACAGTAAAATGAGTAACGATGTGCACACCACTGAGTATGCCTGTTTTACTAAAAACTTTACAGTATTTCAGCTTATCCTGCTTTGGCCCCTCACACATTTGAGACAATATTTATTTTTCTCTTACAAATGTTTACCGATTTTTTAAAAAAATCCTACCTATCCCGTTCAAGTATACATATATTATTGTAACAATTATTAGAA
Source organism: Ottelia alismoides (assembly GCA_037367405.1). Classification (NCBI taxonomy): domain Eukaryota; kingdom Viridiplantae; phylum Streptophyta; class Magnoliopsida; order Alismatales; family Hydrocharitaceae; genus Ottelia; species Ottelia alismoides. The sequence goes on from JAZKJV010000429.1 coordinate 927,148, forward strand.
TAAAACACAGCCAAATTTCTAAAGGAAAATAATATTACAGGGTAAATGCTAATCTGCCGCAGTTATCTTTTCGTTAAAGAAAAATTGCCTAATAAAACTGTATCTAGAATACTCCAAGAAGACACATTTATTGCATATCGAGTAAGCGTATTTGTGGTGTGAAAGTTACAGACAAAACTAGTGAAGCCAAACATATGCAGAGGTAGAGGAATTGCCTGATACCAGGATAAAGCGGAAAGAATGGATATGGAGGATGGGACCTGGTTAATCAAATAAGTTATAGTAAGAATAGCATCACCTCGGAAAGTTTTTGAACCTTTATCTAAGGAGAGCATGAGCCATGTCAAGAAGATGACAAAGTTTCCTTTCTAAAATGCCATTATGGTGTAAGGTGTAGGAACATGACATATGCTGCATAGTTCCCAGCAAAGTAAAGAAATCGAACAAATTTTTCTGCTTGAACTCAAAAGCATTACCAAATATAAGCACATTAATATATGCAATACAAGTCCTGATCTTTGTAAAGAAGATATTGATAATAAGGTTGGTTTAGAACTCTTTTATAATGTTGACTCGTGAACACTAACTATTAGACATTAGCAAAAACAACAAAGTATCTGTGACACGCAGTAGTGTGCACTAGGCGAAGACCCCATACATCATAGCGAACAAGATCAAACATAGGGCTGTCAGGAAAGCTCGAGCTCGATGAGCTTAACTCGGGCTCGGCACGTTAAGGGCTCGCGAGCCGGACTCGAAACCTTAACGAGCCCGAGCTCGAGTTGGGTTCTATGGCTCGTTAGCTTATCGAGTCGAGTCCGAGTTGAGCATTGTTCAACTCGGAAACTCGACTCGATAACTCGTTTTCCATCTTAATAAAATTAAAAACATATATACTGAAACTTCCACATTGAGTTTGATATAAAATAGAGGTTAACATTTTTTGCCAAAAAAGGTATAGAAAAGAGTATAAAAAATAAAATTACAAATGTCATTTGCATAATTTAATATATAAAATGGAGCAATGACTCATTAAGAGGTTCATGAGCCTGCTCATTTTGAGGCTCGTGAGCCAGCTCAGAAACTCATGACTCGATAAGAGGCTTGTGAGTCAGCTCATTTTGACGCTCGTGAGCCAGCTCAGAAACTCGTGGCTCGATAAGAGGCTCGTGAGTCAACTCAAACTCGACGAGTTCGAGTTCGAGTTGGTGATCCAGGGCTAGACCCTTATCGAGCCCGGGTTCGAGCCGTAGGTTTCTTATCGAGTTTGAGTCCAAGTTGAGGCCAACTCGGCTCGTTGAACTCGATAGACACCCCTAATCAAACATAGACAACAATCGCAGCCCAATACTTCAAGAAGGATTCCCTATGATTTTTCCCAAACTAGCAAGTCGCACACTCAAAAGTCTTCAGAGATAGAATTTCATAGAACATCTGTAAAAGCACTAGCATAAGGATGTGCCATCCTAGATCCTAAAAGCACTAGCAAAAGGCTTCATTGTGCCCCCTACATGGCATATCATCGGTCAATGCAAAAATCTGGAGCTTCTTTGTTATAGCATCGTCTTATCAACATCGCCTAGGGTTCGGGAATGGCCCTACTTTGAAGAAATCTCGTTGCACAATGAGCGCTTCAATGATGTCCCGTCGCTAGTGTTTCATTCACCACCATCAGCAAACAACGATTCATCTTCTTCGTGTAGTAAAACGAGTCATGCAAATCTTCGTGTTACCTTGGCACCTTGCTGGAGAACATCGCCGCACCGTTATCGTTAATCATAGCATCTTGCGTGATCACAGCTACGTTGCCAACAATGGAAGTGAACATTATTCTTGATGGTCTTCATGATACTCTATTGGAGAAAATATAAAAATGAAACAAAACCGCCAAGCCTGATTCCAGCAATCAAACAATAATAGGAATAAAATGAATCGAGAATGGACACGTTCTGATACCATGTCAAAATAAACAGAATAACGAAGTAAAATAAAGAACAAATGAAAGCATGGATTTACATAGTATCCTACTCCCTAAGAGAAGGGATGAAGCCATGGGAGAGAGATACTAAGGGCTGTGATTTCTATTCGATTTCTCAGTGGATACAAGGGGTGTGGAGCTCTTTATATAGCCCCACAAACACCACCAATGGCAGCCGCACCGTCCGCTAAAATTTACCTTTTTTTAATGTACTTACCCCGTGGAACCCGAGATTTTTGATGCATACAAGTATTTTTGTTGGAACATTGATATATAACTGATGGAATGCTTATAGTGTTCCCATTATTTGATAAAAAAACAAATAAGCTTTAACTAATGTAATCAGGATATGATTATCATTCCAAAGACCCCCCCCCCCAATTTCATCTATTCCAAAAATATCGGGAATAAGTAAAATAGGTAAAATAGATAAATTCCATCCACCTCAATAAAGATCGGTTACAAATAATGAGGAAACCTCCTTTTCAGGGAAAGTTAATGCTTGTTGGCTATTTTGGTTTGACAATGCTTCACACCAAAAAAGAAGCGAGCTACGTCTGCGCTAAGCTTGGATGCAGAAGTCTTCTTTCGTTTCTCAACGGTGAAGTAAGACCAAGTCCATGAGTTTATTATCCTAGGTCGGAAGAAGTTGATAGGACCCCCTTTTTTACGTCCCCATGTCCCCTGTGTGGCGATATGGAGGCGCAAACAAAAATGAGAGAGGGGGTGAGGTTTCTCTCGCATTTGGCAATCATGATTTTCAAAACTCTATAAGCAGTTGGTCATAGCAGGTGAGGGGTCGATAGATGGATATGTTTCCAGGCAAAAAGAGGAAGCAGTGCAGGGTAGTAAATCCAAGGATGTAGGTGCAGTATTTTTTTTTTGACACTCATGTAGGTGCAGTATTCACAAGCACTTGGTATTCCAGAGGCCAGACATAATTCAATCTAGCAACCCGAGGCACAGTGTTAAAGCAGAGTTTCTCCATGTTCTATGAAGATAGGGAACTTGCTCCTTACGGGCTCATCTAAAATCATTGATAGGTAATATGGTAATAAGAGATACATACTCTAACAAAGTGATTTGGCAATGTGCAAAGAAGACATTCTAGTACTCCAGTTCAGTAGTACAAGAAGTTAGAAGAACCTTGAAAGAGGGAATTAAGTCCAAGAAATGCCGGAAAAAATCATTAAGCGAGTGTCACATTATTTGATTTAAGTGTGGATAAGAGTCCAGAGTAAAATTAGATAAGCTTGGAAGCAAAGAATCCATATAGCAAACCCCACCTAAATTTAAAAAGGCTTTATTGTTGTTATTGTTAGACTCTCCCATATCTGGCCCTTTTTCTTGTCAACAAAATTTTGATGACATCTCAAACTTTTATTTGTGATAGAGTGAGATTTTGAATACACCTTAAATCCAACCAAATTCATATTCCTCTTTGTTCAATTATCATTCAGGGTCAGATTTATATTTGAATCCATTTATATCGGGATTTTTCTATATAAGCACATAGGGTTAGGCTTTTGGCTTAAAAACTTACCATATGTTATCCTATGTACCCTCTTCTTTCTTTCAACAATGAAGAATGAACATCGCCGTCCAAAGATGTAGCCCAATTACATGTAAACATCTAAAATCCATGATTTTTTGTGATTACATCTTTATGCTTGTTACCCAGTCCAATGGTCGGATGGTAGTGCAATGTGTCTGCCACCCAAACGACCATGGTTCAAAATTAAATCCCCTCTTGTGGGGTTACGTTAGGTAGCCGACAGCCAGCGTAAAAAATAATCGGATCTTTCAACGTGAATTTGAGCAAGAATCCATGTAGCCAACCCTACTTAAAGTGGGAGAAGGCTTCGGCATTTTTTACATCTTTATGCTTGTTACCAGAAACAAGTTTAAAAAGAGAAACAATTTTGTCCCATGAGACATCCATAGAGCTCCACCAAAATAGAAATTTGTAGATCTTTCAACAAGGAGGCGTTAATATCACTTGCAACTTAGAAAAATCCAAAAATGTCCTAGTCTGTTACCTGATGAACACAAAACTATTAGCATGCATATTATAATAATGCAACCACGGAGTTTCAAATGCGATGTAATCTTTTCCGACCTATTCTAGGTGTGTAATCTTTGATGGTGATAAATGGTGAAGTTTTTGGGCACACACCTTGTAAATAAAATTCTCATTACCAAGTGTAATTTCTTCTTTTTAAGATAGAAAAAAGTCTACGTCCGTAGCAGATATTTTTATATACTTATTCAAAAAAATGAAAATAAAAAACAAATATTTACCATGGAGAAATATCATTGCCCCTTGATAATGTATTCGAGAAGGAAAGCCCATTGAGGAAACTCCTATTGATGATCCCCACAATTGCATCGATGTTTGTTTCAGCGGAACATAAGCCAGAAATAGCACTCTGTCTTCTCAAGAGTTCAGGTATGAGAAGTGTTGAGTTATAAACATGCTCAAACTTCATTGAGCCATTACTCCAAATGAGGGAGGTAGTTCTAGAGCCATGCCTAATATGTGAACCTCCATGACCAGAAGCATCATCTTCCAAAGACAAAGCAAGAGCATCTCTCAAGAAATCCTCCTTTTTGGAAAAAGAATCCAAAAACTTCATCTGTGTAAACAGTTTTTCAACATATACATCAATGCTAGTGTCATTCAAGGCAGGGAGATCTTCAAGGTCCAAATCAATAACAGCTTTTAGAATTGCCCTTAAACGTGTGTCTCTCAAAGAATGTGTCTGCAATAAATGCTCTAAAATGATACCCCTTGCATTGGCTAAAACTTGTGATGATAAATGACTCAAACCCTGTTCATCAAAACGCAAACTAAATTATATATTAAACAAGGACATAACATGGGATTTACTAAACCAAACACCATTTCTAAATTATACATATCTACTTTTAGAATCCTAGCTCAAATGTCTCAATTATGTAAATTTACCTGTGGAAAACGGGAATGAGATGTCATCTCAAGAAGAGCAGCATCAAGTTCTTTAATGGAATCATTGCAATCCGTTGAAGCGAGTATATGCCTAAAAACCTGAACAAAAGCAAAATAGATGTCAAAAAGAATTTTTAAGCAATATCCAAAAGCTTTTCCACTCTCACAACTGATCCTCTTGAAACTTTGCAACCTGGATCAATTCCATTAAACACTGCATGTCAAATCAAAAGGAGGGCCTGCTCATTTTTTGACCAACTTAAAAACCAAAAAATGGTACGGAGGGAGCTCTAGCGGATAGTTTCACGCACTTGTTTGTTTTGGCATTTGATCAGGGAATGCTGGTCTCAGAAGCTTGGGTAATGTTATGTGGACCATGACTTTTGTTCTGATTTTTCCGAGCAACGTTGTCAGGAATACCTACATTGTTGTAAGGCCATTAGCTCCATTGATGGGCCACCTGGAGGACATGATGACAGGATTTGGAGGGATTTCCCATTCACTATCAAGCGAGCATATGTGGCCTTAGCTAGACCATGAGACTCCAGTCCTGAGGGGCTAGTCCGTGATTGTAGATTTATGTGGGAACTGCACATCTCTTTACAAATCAAAGTTTTCATGTGGTGTTTCGGCAAAGAAGAATTCTAGCCAAGGAGAGATGGTCAATGTTATGCTTGGGTAATGAAAATAGATGCACTGGGGCGAATGTGGAATCGAGGGAGCGGAGCATCTCTTCTTCTCCTGTGACAAGGCAAAGGAGTTTGGAATCGAACTTGTCTGGAATAGTTTGACCAAGGTTCAGGAAAGCAGTATGCGTATGTGTTCGGACAGGTCACTGAATACTGAATAAGCAGTATGCGGGGGCATATGCGGGGTATATGCAATTCTACACGGTTTTCTAGTTTTTAATTTAAAAATAAATAAATATCTATGAATAACATTACCATTGAATTTATGTATCTAAGTGGAGTTAAAAAAGATCTAAGAAAAATGGTTTATGTCAGATGGGTGTATATATGCTTTTTAACTGCCTCATATTTAATCACAAAAAACATTTATCATAAAACTTCACATATTAGATGATTCGTAATAACAAAACTTCATACACATGCATGCATTGCATGAACAAAACCTCAATCGGTATATATAAAAATATTCAACGATACATTGCACATACTCATGAAAATAATACATGAGAAAACATAAAACATAGCATATACATAATGGTATAATGCATTGCAATTGTACACAAATACATGTCATATTCTTACAATTGAATGAAGAGGCAGAGCTACGAAATTAAGGACGTGAATGAGAATATTGAAAAGTTGGAGCTGTTGGAGCAGTAGGTGGGGCATATGCAAAATATGCGGGGCATAAGCAGGGCATATGCGGACGCATATGCGAGGAGGGCGCATAATGCACTGATTCATGAAATCAGTGCAGTCTGCATACCGCACGAGCATATGCGGCCGCATATGCGGTCCGTGCGGCCGATTCGTGAACGTCAGTTTGACTCCTCTAATCAAACTTTTTTTTGGATTCCCTCATTGGTGTTCAAATCCGCACCAACTGTGTGCTTTTGTTGCCAATTGTGATAGTTTGGGCGATTTGGCTTATTTGTAATTGGGTCATTTTCCATGTGGAGGGACTCTATGTAGAGAATGTTATTCATCTTACCAAGATACTCATGGAGTCATAGTTTTTGTAATCCATAACATATTGGGACGGGCTCCTTAACGTGTTTTTCCCTTTTTTTCTCTCTCAAAAATTGGTCACATCAGTTAAGGGTGTGACTTGTATCAAATCTGAGAACCCCCTAATCAGATCATAAGCGGTGAGCTTAAGACCATTTTTCAGGTTTAAGAAGTCATATCCAGTGGAACAAGCTTTAAAGAGTGGGTGACAGAAAAGTGGAGGTTGCGGATGTAGGTGGGCGAAGCTTTTAGAAAGCTAATGGAGCTTTGAGAGTCCCTTAAAGAGCTTCTAAAGCATACGACTCCCCATCAATAATATTACAAAAGAGCAGCACGGATAGAGGTAAACCTACTGGATCAAATTGACAACGACATGCCTCTAGAACAGGAAGCGGAGGAAAGTAATCTGGAACAAAATGCACAAGGAGGAACAGAAGTGTTAGACCGAATGGCGCCAATGCTTTGAGAAAACCTGGATGAAAAAGGGAGATGCAAAACTATGTTCTTTCATACGATAGCACACAATAGAAGAAGGAACTCCACTCATTCATTGAGATGGCAAAGGAGGTTCGGAGGGTAAGGAGATTGCAGCACTTCAGGCCAAGGCATCAAATTTCACTGAAATTCGATTGAAATTCGATTTTAACAAGTGACTGAAATCAACACCCAATGGCTGACATTTGAGCGTTTAGGGTTGCCAATAGAAGGGCTAGTGACCAATATGACCGAAAGTTCAACAAAATTTTAATCAAATTTTGGCCGAAATTTTGTTTCGGTCGGTCACTGATATGGTGACAGAAACCAAGATTTAAGGCCTTGCTTCAGGGTGTTAACCATGTATAGCATGGATTTCGATTGGAGATAATCAGGAAGGGGAGCTAGCGAACTCAGTGTGTATCAGGCGGATTCTCTTGTTCATAAGATCATAACGGGGGACACCTAGACGACCATCTGCGAGCTAAATATGAATGGTTCTTTTAGTTTGGATAGCTTCCCAATTTTCTTCTTAAAAAGTTTAGGATGTGGTGCAGTATAACGCTTCTGAGATGATTAATGAGTTCCGACTTAGGAACATGGGGCTCAATAGGCTCAATCATGCTTTATTACTTCTTATCCCAACGAAAGAGGTGGTGTTGTGGGTGGAGGTTACCACCCTTTTGCATAGACCAACATAGTTTACTCAATTGGCGGAGCTTCTAGCTAATAAGGTTTCAGATATCGATATCGATAACATCTCGATAAGTCTGTAAATGGATGATGTAGAGATATATGTTATGTTATTTGTATTGTTTCATATTTTTCTATATTCTTCTGGACTCTTGATGTAATTTACCCATAGGCTACTTGTTGGACATGCAAGCCCACGGCGAGCCATTTTGCAATAAATGTTATTGCAAATATCATTCCCTGATCTGATATGAAGAATAAATGATTTGCATAATAGGTCCCTTAGTACAATTAGGGTTATGTACCATGGCCATCTTGATGATCATACAGTTGTTGATTCAACTGTTGAATCATAGAGGCTGGTGCTTGGATGAATATCTAAGGGGTTAGATTGAGGACTCATCAAGCACCGTCAAATGATTGTTAAGAGATGATCTCCAGCCTGAGTAGGAGATGGCAATCATTATCTCTAAAGGTTGATATCTGACCGACCTCTTGATGCAGGTCCTCTGCATAGGAATATAGATTCGGAGGTGTCAGATTGGTTAGGTCAAAGAGTTGACTTAACGAGATCGAGATAACCAAAGTCCTATATCGTATGATGTCATGATATAGGCACGCATCCTCTGACCGGAGACAGATGTGTTACTCTATGTCTGAGTATGTACATTTGGCAGACCAATAGGTTGATGACCTAACCAAGGTCTATACACCGGCATGTTGGTGTGCATATAAGGGCATATGAGTAGTATGATCTCTCAAAGGGATCATACAGGTTCATTTACTGAACCGGAAGACACGAGCTCACTCATGAGATATTGGGAAGAATCAAATTTCGTGCACAATCGTCTCGCTTTGGAAGCTTGACTGAATTTGTAGGTTTGATATATACTTTTGGAAAGTATATGATCAAGACCTAGGTATGCTATATGCTTTTGGAAAGTATATGATCGATACCAATTCCCAATGATCGAATAAGAAACTTACTGATAAAACCATGGAGTAGACAGTATAAAGTTGATCAAATACTTCAGGTTTAATCTGAGTCTTCCAGTATGCAGGATGTATAGGTATTGGGAATACCTGAGCGTGATGTGATCATAAACGATTGTATAACCATCACGCTTCCATTTCTAGGGAGTGATGAAACGGGTCTGGATTTTAGTGACTCCTCTCAGTAGAAAAGTAATCTGATTTTAGTCCAAATGTTGGACATTGATCTGAATGTGATTCAGATGCAATGAGAAGATTAGATTTACGGTCTTGATTTAATCAAGCATCTATGGGAGGCCTGCGATCTGGATTTGAGATATGATCTCAATATACAAGTCACTATACGTGGAACAATACAATCGCCCTGTCCTTATCTCCAAGTATCTACGAAGAAAACGCATTATCATTGAAGGAGTTCATGGATAATTCTATTGTTGATATATGTATCCAAGCATTGAGAAAATGGATAATTAAATGAGATTTAATTATCATGAGTAATATGAATTTGATTCATATTATAAAGAGAGTTATCTGAGATAATTAAATGTGATTTAATTATCAAAGTTGTAAGTAATATGAATGTGATTCATATTATTTGAGAATAAGAGAAATGAGATCCAAGATGATTAAATATGATTTAATTATCATGGACATGAATAATGTGGATAGCAATATCCATATTAGTCATATATATTATAAATGTGATTCGTAATATATAAGAGAGAGCTATTTATAATTTACATTTGTTAATTAAATGTTGATGTGAATTGGATTCACATTGGACATTAAATTGAAAATGTAATTTACATTTTATTTTGGGTTGTGAATGTAATTCACAAATTTCAAATGGCATGATTGCAATGTTCACAAAATAAATTGGATTTATTTTTGTGAATAATTTACAACAATAGTTGTTGTAGATATGGAGATTTTCATAAGATAACAAATCTCATGAATAAGGAATAGGAGTGCCTCCTTCCTATTAAGGAGGATGGGCGGACACCTTGAATTGGATTCAAGGTGTGCCGCCACCCCCTTTATGGAAGGGAGGCATGCCTCCTTCCTAAATCTCCTCTATTGATTTGATTTAAATTAATTTATATATTGATGATTTATTCAATATATATTAATTTAATTAAATTAATTGTTGTTGTGTTTTTAGCAACAAATCATGACCATTGAAAGAAACACAATCAATGATGACCATTGGATTTGTGTTGTCCCATGGATTGAGATCCATGGATCCCAAAACCCTATAAAAGGAGAGGCACCCCATTGCTCTTCTTTACACACACAATAGTTGAGACAACAAATCTCTCCCTCTCTCTCTTTCTCTCTCTCCCTCTCATGGTCGTCCACCATGGATGCCCTAGAGAGGTTCTCCATCGCCGCAACATCGTCGTTATGTTGCCCGACTCTTTGCTCGTAGATTTCTGTCTCCTTCGGTGCGCCTCGCTCGTGAAGAAGACGTCGGATCTCGTGTGTCGAGATCAGGAGATCCGCCGCTTGGATCATCAACATGGATTGCGAGAAGCACGCGATTCATCCCCGCGCTCGCAAGCGTCTCCTCCGTCGGATCGGACTTGAGACAGGAGGTCTCTTCGTTTAGAGACTCGATCGCAACCACGCTTCAAGAGGTAACCCTAATACTTGTTTGTGGTTTAGACGAAACGATCCGAGAAGTGTTCTTGGATCGTGTGGTTTCGTCGCATGAAAAAATTTTTAATTTCCGCTGCATAGAACAACTAGTGCGACTAGTCGTTCTTCGTCGTATCCGATACGACGATCACGCTTCCGTGATGCGCTTCAGGATCTAACCATATCCTTCACTACTCTCATATATAAGAGAGCATAGGATGTATGGAATAAACAAATCTCTTACTTTTCCCAACATGGTATCAGAGTGATGGTCCTTGACCAGAGTTCTAGAACCAAACCCTAACCCTAGCCCACCTCCAAGCCCTCCGCGCGTCGCCGAGGCCTCGCGTTCTCCTCCGCGCGCCGCCCAGGCCTCGCGTATTGCCTCGTACGTATCGATTGTGTGTGCAGCTCGCCTAGTGCACGTCGCCTCTCTCTAGGGTTCGGCCAACCCTACGGCATCTTCGTCAGCAAGGAGACCTTCGCCTGCGTCCCCAAGTTAATAGGTTTGGTTGCTTGAGTCTACACATGCAACCGAACCCGTGAATGTCAATGTAGACAATCATATCTTCAGGCTACAACCCTAGTCTTATATTATCATCATGTCATAAAGCAAGGCAGATATCCCATATACAGACGCCTTCAAAGGTCCTGCGCCTATTGTGAAGATGGACGGGTCAAACTACGAATTGTGGACAATGCAGTTCATGAGTATGATGAAGTCGATCGGTAAGAAGCACATTCGTACCGAGAAAGAGCCGGCTGAGAAGACTGGGGTCAACGCCTCATGGGAGGCAGATGATGCATATGCCAAGGTTTAGCTATCAGGAACATTAGCAATTGAGATTGCCAATGATATTCTCCATCAGCCCACTGCAAAAACAATGTGGGATATTCCGGCTGCTACTTATTCACAGGCAAAGAATGAGACGAAGATTCTGCAACTCCAGCATGACATCTTTACAATCAAGCAGAATGGACGGCCTCTACACTCATTATGCACGTCTTTACGTGGGATGTTTGAGAAGCTTTACATCCTCATGCCTCTCACAGCCACTCCTAAGCAACAGAAGACCTACCAGAATGCCACTAAGGTTGGTGTATTTCTGGCAACCCTTGATCCAGAGTACGAGGCAGTACGCTCCCAAATCTTGGCAGATTCTACTATTCCTCCGATGGAGCAAGCCTTTCACAGATTGAGTCGTATTACTGTTCCTTCATCTTCTGCCAATCAGACCGTCTCAGCTATGGTAGAATCTCAAGGTCGTGGGGGTCATCATCAGTTTCGTGGTCGTGGACCTCGAGGCAGAGGGGGTCGTGTTCGGCCATCGTGCACTTTCTGTCACCGTTTTGGACATACCGAGGACACATGCTATTCCAAACATGGATTTCCTGCTTCTGCACGAGTAGCTGAACAGATTAAACCTCCATCCGCTTCCTCTTTGGATCAACGCTTTGATGATCTTGTAGCTCGTCTGAGGGGCATTATTCTTCCATCCGGTCCTGTTACTTCAGCACCTGCCTCTGCTAGTCAGTTTGACGTTACTGCTTCTGCATCCACCAGTACCTCAGGTAGTACTTATGCATTGACTAGCAATAGAGGATCTGATACTTTAGAGCGGATTATGGACTCTCGTGCCACACACCACCTGTGTGGTGATCAAGGTCTACTTACATCCTACCGACAGGTTCCTCCAGGCCGTACGGTGATTATTGCTAATGGGATGCATTCCCCCATTACTGGTCAGAGGGAGATTAGCCTGACATCATCTATGCACCTCAAGAATGTGTTGCACGTACCTGATTTCTCTATGAATTTGTTATCCATTAGCCAAATTACAAAGGATTTACATTACCGAGCAATTTTTAATCCATCTTCTCTCATTTTTCAGGACATCTTTACGGGTAACGTGATTGGACGTGGCTATGAACAGGGTGGCCTATATCGTCTCAATCGGACCCCATATGTCGGAATCTCCTCTTTTCCTTCTGAATCTGTCTCTCCATTCCTGTGACACTTGCGCTTTGACCATCTACCGCTTCAGAAATTGTGTCGTGTTTTACCTCAGGTTTCACCTCACACGTCCATCCAATGTCAGGCTTGTCAGTTGGGAAAGCATCATCGATTTACCTTTCCCAGCCGTCATAGTCGGAGTAATAGCTCCAAGTTTGAGTTGTTTCATGTTGATATCTGGGGTCCTAGTCGTGTTCCTGATCATCAGGGACACGGGTTTTATATGGTCATTGTGGATGATTTTTGTCGTGTATCTTGGGTCTTTTTGTTAAAGAATAAATCTGAAGCTGGGAATATGATCATAAATTTCATAAATGAAGTTCGTAATGTCTTTTCTGCATCTGTAAAGGTTGTGAGAAGTGATAATGCCTTGGAATTTTGAACTCATACTCTCTCCAATTATTTTTCAACACAAGGGATCATCCACCAAACATCCTGTGCATATACTTCCCAACAAAATGGAGTTGCAGAAAGGAAACATCGTCATTTACTTGATGTCACCAGGTTGCTTCTCATACAGAGTCATGCTCCTCATTCTTTCTGGGGCGATGCAGTCCTAACGACATGTTATCTCATTAATCGCATGTCGTCGTCTGTCTTAGGTGAGAAGATTCCTTTCTCCCTAGTTTTCCCTGAAAAAGAATTGTTCTCTCTTATTCCTCGTGTGTTTGCCTCGGTGGACAAAAACACGGTGGCCTTTGTCCACCAGTTGTCTCCAGGTATTGACAAGCTCTCTCCTAGGGTTGTCAAGTGTGTTTTCGTCGGGTACTCCAGGACACAAAAAGGGTACATGTGTTATGATCCATTGCGCAGGAAATATTTTGTTAGTGCTGGTGTTACCTTTTTCGAGTTTGTTATGCACTTCTCTCCTACAGGTGATCAGTTGGTATCCTCAGACATTGATGAAGCCATATACATGCCACCACCATCACCACCTCCATCATCACCGCCGTCACTACCTACATCACATACACCTCCTGTTACAATTCTAGTTCCCCCATTGTCACTCCACTATACCCGTCGGCCTGCTTCTGCTCATGGTCACCGCTCATCATTTAGCTCGCATGAGGTATGTTCTGAGAATATAATCAATAATGATGGATCTAATGATTTACCTGAGCATACTGTGTTACAGAGAACAGATAAGGATGCAAGTGATTTAGATCTACCTATTGCACTTCGAAAACAGAAGCGTAGCTGCATGTCAGATCTTATAGCATCCACGGTTTCTTTTGATCGTTTATCTTGCGAATTCAAAAGCTTTGTCATTGCACTATCTGCTGTGGAAACTCCGCGGAATTACCAAGAAGCATTGAAGGACAGTAAATGGCGTTTAGCTATGGAAGAAGAGATAGTTGCTCTTCAATCAAGAGGTGCCTGGAGCCTTGTCCCTGCACCTACCGATGTATCTATAGTGAGTTGTAAGTGGGTCTTCACGGTTAAGCAGAATGCAGATGGCAGCATTGACAGATACAAGGCACGCTTGGTTGCTCGTGGGTTTACACAGACATATGGAGTGGATTATCTTGATACATTCTCGTCGGTTGCTCGCCATTCCACCTTACGGATCCTTCTTTCTGTTGCGGTTACTCGTGATTGGCCATTATTCCAATTAGATGTTAAGAATGCCTTTCTATATGGTGACTTGCAGGAAGAAGTCTACATGCAACAGCGACCTGGTTTTGCTGTTGAGGGGGAGTGTTCCAAGGTATGTAGACTTCATAAGGCCATCTATGGCCTTAAGCAAAGCCCTAGAGCTTGATTCCAGAAGCTCTCAGACTTGTTTGAAAAACAGGGGTACAGAAGTTTCAATGCAGATCATGCCCAGTTTATACAGAAAACATCCAGAGGTATTATAGCAATTATGGTGTATGTAGATGATATTCTGATTACATGTAATGATGACAAGGAATTCAGAGGGCGAAAGAAATGATGGGTCGTGAATTTGTCACCAAGGATCTTGGAATCCTGAGATATTTTCTGGGACTGGAGTTCGCCAGAAATCTACATGGACTTGTAATGACAAATAGGAAATATGTCACTGACCTGCTGAGTGAAACAGGAATGCCTGGATGCCGACCGGCCGTTACACCTATGGATCCGAGCATGAAATTATATGATGATGACACTGATGAGGTGGATAGGAGAAGATACAAAGAACTGGTGAGAAAACTTCTTTATGTTACCATTACAATTTACAAGACTCGATATTTCCTTTGCTGTTAGTCGAGTGAGCCAGTTCATGGAGCAACCATGTCAGGTACATATGGATGCTATACATATGATACTAAGGTACCTTAAATCATCTCCAGGTGCAGGTCTGTTGTTCAAGAAAGACAAGGAGATTGTTATTTCAGCATGTGCAGATGCAGATTACGCAGGATGTCCCAAGGATAGGAAGTCCACCACTAGATTTGTTGTATATATTGGAAACTCTCTTGTCTCGTGGAGAAGCAAGAAGCAAACTGTGGTAGCCAGATCCAGTATTGAGTCTGAATATAGGGCTATGGCACAGGTTAGTACAGAAATGATATGAGTGAAAGCTGTTCTTACATATCTACACATAGAAGTCCCACTTCCTATGGCTTCAAGCTGCTATATTTATTACCAATAATCCAACATTTCATGAACGAACCAAGCACATTGAGATTGATTGTCACTTTATATGAGATATGATTCAGAAGGTTTTATCTCTACATCTCATGTTAGCTCAGGGGACCAAACTGCAGATATCTTTACCAAGACGTTACTCAGAGGGCCATTCCAGAAGTGCTCGTCCAAGCTGAGCATGATCAACATCTATGCTCCATCTTGAGGGGGAGTGTAGAGATATAAGTTATGTTATTTGTACTGTTTCATATTTTTCTATATTCTTCTGAACTCTTGATGTAATTTACCCATAGGCTACTCTCGAATATAAGAGAGCCTAGGGCGTATGGAATAAACAAGTCTCTTATTTTTTCCAACAGATGATATTGGTGGACATTTTGGAAATGGCTTAGAAAATCGATTTTTTTAAAAATTAAGATCATCCTATCTTTTTAAACAATTAATAACATATAAATATGCTCCTGTATGCAAGACGGATGTGTATTTAGCACATTAATACACATTATATCGCACCTATCATATACACCACTGATGAATGCTAACTGTTGAGAGATCGTGAAAAGGAAATAATAAAACTCGCATACAAATAACAATTTATAGACATAACGGAGATGTATTTAGCGCATTAACGTTATATTGCATTACATACTATGTATAAGCAAAAGCCAAGCTATATTGAAAATCAAACAACCTGACAAACAGACAAACATGTATGATGATATATAGCAAGGCCTTAAATGTCGGTTTCGGTCGCCATTTCAGTACCGATCAAAATAGAATTTCGATGGAATTTCGGTGGAATTTTGACCGAAATTTCGGTCATTTCGGTCATTTTTTGTACTAGGACCCCCATATTTCGGTCATTTCGGCCATTTCGGTCGAATTTCGATTTCGACTGGATATCGATATTCGACAAAAATTCGACCAAATTTCGCTGAAATTTGAGGCCATGATATATAAATTATAAAGTACATCATTCATAATAACCGCAAATTTGAAATAAAGAAGATAAATTACAAATAAAAGTCAAACTTTCTACTTGAATTAAAGTCAATCAATACGAATAGAGCCCAGTATCGATCTATATCTCTAAATTACTAAAACTTGCTATGTAATAATTAATAAATATTAGTTCAGCAACATGTATAATATATGGGTAAAATGGGGCTGCCCCCATGGGGGAGCTAACTTGACTCTGCCCGCCTCATTTCGCCCGATTTTTTTATTTTATTTTTTTGAAAATTTCTTCCGTGGATTTTCATCAATGTATCCCTATATTATGTCATTAAAATTTTGTGCGAAACAAGGACTCCTACGGCCTCCATCCGGATGGGGTTGTTTTAACCAATTCCGTTACAGTTAAAAAATGATTGTCTGGTTGGAAGCCGTATGAGTCTATGTTTTGCACGAAATTTGAATAGCATAATATAGGGATATAGTGATGAATATTCCCAGAAGAATTTTTCAAAAAATAAAACAATAAAAAATGGGTGAAATTGCGTGGGGGGAGCCATGTTAGCTCCCCCCCAAGGGACAGTCCCATTGAACTCACAATATATCTATATGGATTTTCATCAATCAATTTTTAAATTGATTGGTATCCATTTTTTCTCCCCTTCCAAAAATGAGGGTCTCGGTGAATAAAATCATAAATCCAAATAGTTAGTTCTATTTTATCCGAATGTGTTACTACTGCAATTAGGATGCTATACAAAATCCCGAACAAATCAGACTTTAAAAGCTTAAAAAATAAAGAAAACATTCCAAGCTTCTTCCATCACGTAAACAAAATTTGAGCAATATCGATGATATTGATAATAAAGCACCAATATCGGCATGATATCGACAATATTTGTTGACATAGTGGAATCATTCCACTGAAAACTTCACATTTCATTGATACCGACGATACGAGAGGTTGACAATACACAAGGTTCAGGAAAGCGGTATGCGTATGCGTTCGGACAGGTCAGCGAATACTGAACAAGCGGTATGCGGGGGCATATGCAGGGTATATGCGATTTTGCGTGGTTTTCTAATTTTTAATTTATATATATATGAATAGCATTACCACTGAATTTATGTATCTAAGTGAAGTTAAAGAAGATCTAAGAAAAACGGTTCATGTTAGATGGGTGTTTATATGCCTTTAATTGCCTCATATTTAATCATAAAAAATATTTACCATAAAAACTTCACATATTAGATGATTCATGATAACAAAACTTCAATACACATGCATGCACTACATGAGAAAAACCTCAATCTGCATATATAAAAATATTCTATGATATAATGCATATACTCGTGAAAACAATACACGAGGAAAACATAAAATATTGCATATACATAATGGTATAATGCATTGCAATTGTATATAAATGCATGTCATATTCTTACAATAGAATGAAGGAAGAGGCAGAGTTATGGGATTAAGGACTGAATGAGAAGATTGTAAAGTTGGAGCTGCTGGAGCAGTATGCGGGGCATATGCAGGGAGGGCGCATAATGCACTGATTCATGAAATTGGTGCATTATGCATGTCCCGCGGGCATATGCGATTCATGAACACTAAGAATAGATCGATCGATATCATGTAAAAGGATATGCATAATAATATCAATATTGTTTACCCTTGATATTTGATATATATATATATATACTCGATATATCGACACTATTTGCGAATTTGTCTCAAGACATTCAGATCTTTTCAACATTGAGTTAAGCAAATATTTGGATTATGTTGGGACATTCCATATTTGAGCCCAAGAATGACCCAAGATAGATCTGAATGGAGGTAAAGAATCCACGTAGACCATCTTACTTAATGTTAGAAAAGGCTTTGTCGTTGATCTTATTGTATATCAATGATATATCGTGATATTTTGAAACATGTAAGATAACATAATTAAGGGGATTCTGAGTTCCCTTGTAAGTCCGATACATAAAATTTCTTTACGGATAGGATAATTAGCAAATCCATGTGGAAAGATTCAACTATTTTTTTATGATGGTTGCCGACTACCTAATGCAACCCCCACAAGGGGGGATTTGAACCCTAGTCTTTTGGGTGGTAGGCACACGCACTACCATCAAACCATTTAAATGGGTACTCGGATAGGATAATTGATGCAAATTAAAAATGGATGGAGACAAGATTTAGGGAAGGGAGGAAGAAGGCACACATATTGCGTAAGGTTTTGGTGGAGAAGCATGAAGTTATGTGGGAGAGGGGAGGAAGAGATGAAAGAAAGATGGACAAACTCCAATTTAATTAAACTTGAAGTGTCTTGAGATGTTGAGGCATGGCAACAACAAAGGTTGCCATCACTGCTTAGACAAGGTAGCATTCTCCATTTGTCCATGAGGGCTCAAACGATGCCAACAACATTGGTGTGGCAATGTGAGTTATGGGTGAAGAAGTTAGTGCTCGGTTGGGAATTAATCCAATGACAAGGTAATGCATATCAAATCACCGATGGCTTCATGTTGGGTTTGACGAAAGAGTGGTGACATGATGCAAGGTTCGAAATATCAATATCGATATCATAACAGTCACTTTCAAAAAAGCAAGCCAACGCGGATAGAGTATGGGAAATCAGTATTTTCTTATCTGATTCTCGCCTTCTCGGTAGACTAGATTAAAAGTTTGTCGAAGGAAAAGCGAGGGGTACAATACGAGGCATGCGAAGAAGACGTTTTCACTTCATCGATCACTGGTTGCAAGTCAGTTGTTAGTGAAACAATGCTTTTAAGTTTTGAAAGAAATGTGAAAGGGATATATCGTGATATATCAACGACATCGATGGAAATCATAAAAATGGCTTAAAAGGCGACTTTCTCGCAAATTAAAAGCATTTCAGTTCTTAAAAAATAAATTACATACAAATGAAAACTTATATGCAAGAATGGAGCATATCTCGCATATCAATACATGATATATTGCACGGATTAATGTTGCCAATGTTGATTGTTCACTACCAACTGGTTAGAGATATTGGAAAGGAAATGATGAAATTTCAACTATACCAACTTAGAAACATAAGAAAGGTGTAATTAGCACATTAACTTTAGATCACATTGCAGATTATGTGTAAACAAAAATGTCAAACTATATTCAAAAATTAAAACAAACAAATGAGCATAATACAGTTTGTAGAGAACATCAATTCTATTAATCACATTTTTGAAAAGAAGATGAATTAAAATGTGTTAGAAACAAACTTTCAAACCGAACTGAAGAAAAATAATTATCGTTTAGTGTATATTGAGATATATGATTCTATATCACTATATTACTATCAACTAATAAATATTGATATAGTAACATGTATTCAATATATGCATACATACTTTTCTTGATCAGCACCATTCAAAATGTGGGTCTCGCTGATACTGAACAATATCGGCCGGTATTGTTGGTATATGTCGATGTCGACCGAAAAGTTTATACTAAAAACTTCAATTTCTGATTGATATGAGATACATTACCGATATCACATCGATATCCCGCAAGATATCAAGCAATATCCTGGTAATGTGATCTACATCAGGAGAATGGAGAAGCGAGTGAAGGCGCTCTGGCGCGTGAAGGACGACGGAGAAGCGAGTTCCTCGAGGGCGAGGGGGGGCTCTGGGGGGGTTTCGAAGCGAGCCGATGGCGCTCTCTCGGTGCCTGGTGGTGGTGGTGAGAACCGGGTGGTTGGGTCGGGCGCGGAGCGGGCCGGCGGGGATGTAGATAGGGAAGATGGTTGGGTGAAGGTATCGCACAAGAAGTTGGGGAAGAGATGTTTTCGCTGCGACGTGCATGGTCATTTGGCGTCCTCCTGTCCTCAACCTCCGCGATGTTATGCATGCGAAGCTGTGGGCCATCGCATGTTCTCATGCAGACATGTTTCGAGTTCTCGTGGCTTCTATACAGGTTCAAAGCCGTCGCATGCGATTGGAGTGCACAAAAGCCTTCGTGTGAACTTCGCTGGTGGAGTATCGCGGTCCTTTGCGCAGGAGGTGCGTGACGGAGAAGTCGAGGGGTTGGATGTCGTTGTGGAAGAAAGGTCGGCTTCGTTGTTGGGAAGGTGTGGTGGGATGGAAGTTGGGAAGCCTATGCTTGGAGAGCCGTCGCGTGGGGTGGAGGTGCCTGGGGTGGAGGAGCCTGGAGTGGCGGGTGGTGGAGTGCCGGTTCCGGTGGGGTGTCTTCGCTCTACTAGGAGCTCCTTCGCAGCGGTGGGGTCCGGCAGCGGCCCGGGTTGGCCTGGGAGTTGGTTCGGACCAACACATTGGAGCTCTTGGGGCCTCTCTTCGGCGGGGACTTCGTGGTGCTTGACTCCGCCCGTTGCTGTGTTCGTGGCCTTTCCCGGGAGCAGCGGGAAAGGCTCTTCTCCGATGAAGGTGATGGCGGCGTGGTGTGGAGAAGTTTCAGGGTCGCTGACGGTGCTTCATTTGCTACGGAGGTTTGTGTGGTGGTAGTACGGGGAGTTCCTTTCCTTTCTCGCACAGTTACGGTTCTCTCGCGGGTCGTCGGCGCGTGGGGGACTGTGCTTGCTGTTCTTGATGATGGGCTATCGCCGCGGGCGGAATGGGAGTGTACTAAAATCCTGCTGGAATGCTCTTCCTCCTTCCTGGCCACTGCGGTGGACAAGATTCTCTTCGAGTCGTTGAAGATCGAAAGATGGACGTTTAAGGTGGAGTTCTTCTTTCTCTCGCCTACGACGGCGCCGGCGCCTGCTTCGTCATTCCCGGCGGACATTGTCGCCGCTCGTACCCCGGGCGTGGGGGTGGACGCTTCATCTCCTGCTAGACACGTGTCAGTTGTTGGAGGGGTTTACGAGGGGTCGCCTGCTATGCGTATCCCCTCTGGCCCGATTCTCATTTATTCTCGGAAGACGTGTCTCGAATCTATCAGGCACGATTTGTATTCCTTGGGCTCATTTCAGGTCGATTCACCTTCCATGCAACCGCCTCCACTGGCGTCTATCTACAAGCGTATTTCCTTATCGGGGCACGTGTGCAATCATTCTAAGTTCTCCAATATCAGATCCGTGAGATTCGGATCATGGCCTCGGATGCGGGTTGTTGAGGATACACTTATGCCTCCGGATCCCCTGATTGATCTACCTCTGGGGTCCGATGTTCCGACTCCGGATACACTGGCGGGTCTCCATCTGGGACCCGATGTTTCGGTGGTGGTCACATCGCGGATTCTCTTCGAGGACTTTGACTCCTCTGTTGTGATGGCTCAGACTCCTCTACCTCCGTCTGCTTGGACGCCTCCGGTTGTTTCTCTGTTTGGTGATGCTGATATCGCTCCGTTGGACGAGGCCTTGCAAATCGTTGTATCCTCAGGGGCTGAGGGTGCCACATCTGTGGGAGGGGCCTCAGCTTCCTCAAGATTCGGCAAAAGCTACAGTAGGCAAACTCGTCCTCGTCTTGGCGTCCCTATGATTTCTTCTTGCGCGACTCGGTGGCGGAGGCGGCTGGACTTTCGCCTATTGGGGGACGATCCCTTAGTTCTTAATGAAGGTTCTGTCATGGAACGTTCGGGGACTCGGGGATCCCCTCAAGCGGCGGGCCTTGGGCTTGCGCTTCTCCGAATGGGAATGCGATGTTGCTCTTATTCAAGAATCAAAGCTTTCTGGTGTCGATGAATCATTATGGCGATCTTTCGGAGCTCTTGCGGTCGATGATTTTCGTTCTGTGGATGCCATCGGCCCCTCGGGTGGCATTATTCTGGCATGGCGGTCGGGGATTTTCAAGTTCGATTCCATGCGTGTGGGGAGACATTCCTTGACTGTGGTATTGTCTCGCCTCGATTCCAATGTCTCCATTGCTTTTTCGGCTATCTACGCACCTACTTGTCACTTGCTGCGAAGGGAACTTTGGGAGGATTTGAGGGACATGGCCTCTGCATATGCGGACTTGCCTTGGCTTTTGGGTGGGGACTTTAATGTTACTGCACTCTCCTCGGATCGGCCGCGTGGTCGCGGGGGGCAGGACCCCGGTTCGGAGGACTTTATCACGCTCATATCGGATTTGGCTCTGGAGGGGCTCGTGCCCACTGATATTTCCTACACTTGGCGAAATAACACATCCAGATCGAGAATTGACATGTTCTTGGCGAATGGTAAGATCATGGAACTCTTTCCGTTGTGCTGGGTGGCTTCCCGGCCGCAATCGTTTTTGGATCATAATCCAATTATTTGGGACTCTGGGGAAGAGCTTCATCCCCGGGGTCTCTTTCGTTACGAAAGGTGTTGGCTTTTGGAGCCAGGGTTTAAAGATATGGTGAGAGATCATTGATCCCAGATTTCCTGTGTGGGCTCTGCTGCTTGTCGTCTAGATCAAAAACTTACCTCGCTGCGTAGGATGTTGGCTTCTTTCAAGAAGGAGACGCGCCTCGCTCGTGTGGCGGCCAGAAATGCGGCGGAGAATACTATTGTGTGGCTGGACCGTGTCGAGAATGACCACGATTTGACTTCGGTGGAACTCGCAGAGCGTGCCACGGCTCTTGATGTTGTCAAAGCCAAGGTTCAGGAAAGCGGTATGCGTATGCGTTCGGACTGGTCACCGAATACTGATTAAGCGGTATGCGGGGGCATATGCGGTTCTAAGCGGTTTTCTAATTTTTAATTTAAAAATAAAAAAATATCTATGAATAACATTACCACTAAAGTTATGTATTTAAGCGGAGTTAAAGAAGATCTAAGAAAAACGGTTCATGTTAGATGTGTGTGCATATATACTTTTAATTGTCTTATATTTAATCACAAAAAACATTTACTATAAAAACGTCACATTATATGATTCGTAATAACAAAACTTCAATACACATACATGCACTCCATGAGCACAACCTCAATCGGCATATATAAAAAATATCCGACGATACATTGCATATACTCGTGAAAATAATATATGAGAAAAACATAAAACGTTGCATATACATAATGGTATAATGCATTGCAGTTGTATAGAAATGCATGTCATATTTTAACAATTGAATGAAGAGGCAGAGTTACAAAATTAAGGACCTGAATGAGCAGATTGAAAAGTTGGAGCTGCTAGAGCAGTATGCGGGGCATATGCGGGATATGTGGGGCATATGCGGGCCGCATATGTGGGGAGGGCGCATAATGCACTGATTCAAGTAATCGGTGCGGTCTGCACACTGCACGGGCATATGCGGCCGCATATGCGGCCCGTGCGGCTGATTTAGTGAACACTGGTCAAAGCTGAGGACAAAAAGCGAACTACTGAATGGCGGCAGCGCTCTCGTTTGAGATGGATTAAGGAGGGGGATGCTAATACCGCCTTCTTCCACAGAGTGGCTAGTGGTCGTCGGCGATTCAATTCCATCCGCTCTGTTATGGTGAATGGCTCCCACATTACTGGCGACAAGGAGATTGGCGATGCCTTCGTTGACCATTTCAAGAATGCCTTCGGCTCCAGATCGCCTCGCCGCTGGCGTTGGCTGGGGCGGGGGGCTCCTTCGATATCTGACTCGGAAGCCACGGCCTTGGTGAGGCCTCTCTCTGTGGCGGAGCTTAAAGAAGCGGTGTGGGATCTTAATGTCGACGCCGCGTCGGGACCTGATGGGTTCTCCGTGGCATTCTACTGCGATTTTTGGGAAGTGGTGGCTGGCGATGTGTTGGAGGCAGCACACGAATTTTCAACCAGTAACCGTGGTTTCTACAAAATAAATAAGGCCCTTATTGTTTTGATTCCTAAGGCTCATCCGGCTAGTCGTATTGAGGACTTCCGTCCGATCTCTATTTCCAATGGGATATATCTTATCATCGCTAAGGCCTTAGCAAGGAGGCTTGCTCCCCTTCTGGCGTCGCTTGTCTCGCCTACGCAGGCGGTATTCATCTATGGACGCCATATTTCTGATTGCTATGCTGTGGCCTCGGAGCTCGTTGCGACGTAGCGGAGGTCTAATGCTAAGGGGATTCTGTGGAAGATTGACTTTGCCAAGGCGTATGATTGCCTTGATTGGAGATTTCTGTGGTCCATCCTGCGTCGGCGGGGTTTTCCGGTGACGTGGATTTCGTGGATGCGTCGGTGTATTTCCACGGCCTCTCTCTGTTATGCTGAACGGATGCCCTATGGGGGGTTTTTTCCAGTCCCGTCGGGGGGTGCGGCAGGGGTGCCCTCTCGCACCTCTTCTCTTCGTGCTGGCGGCGGATGTCCTGCCTCGTATGATTGAGGGGGTGGCTGCGGCTGGTTTGACTCGGGGTTGCTATATTAGGGAGCTCCATGTCCCTTCTATTCAGTTTGCTGACGACACCCTATGCTTTGTTGAGGGGGGTCCTGATGAGGTGTCCGGGATGGCCACGACTGTGCAACTTTTCAGTGAGGCCTCGGGTCTGGCGATTAATGCGTCGAAGTCTAAAGTGGTTCCTTTTGGCATGCCGCAGGCTGAGGTTCTGGAATGTGCTCTACTCCTAGGGTCCAGCCCCTCTTCTCTCCTGTTTGACTATTTTGGCATCCCGCTTACTGTTGGCCGCTCGCGTCTTCGCGATTGGAAGGTTTTGGTGGAAAAGGTGGAGGCCCGCCTTGCGGGTTGGCGCGCGGTTCTGCTATCCAGGGGCGGGCGGCTGGTACTCCTTAAAGCGGTTCTCTCCTCTATTCCCATTTATTTTTTATCGGTCCGTGGTATGCCCAAAGGATTCGACTGAGGTTGGAGAGATGTATGCGTGGGTTCCTGTGGGGTCACAAGGGTGATGGGAGAAGGGGGGTTCACTTGGTGGGATGGGAGGTTCTCACTCGACCTAAGCGGTTGGGGGGCTTGGGGGTCAGGCAGCTGGAGGTGGTTAACGAAGCTCTTTTGCTTAAATGGGATGCTCGTCTGTGGGGTAAAGAGGAGAACTTTATTATTAATGTCCTGCGAGAATTGTTGGGCGCGGACATGATTGGCGGCTTTAGGGGCAACTCAATTTGCTCCCTTACTCCTTTCTGGCGCGGTGTGACGACTGTGTTTGGGCAAAATCGCTCCTTCTTTATGCCTGTGTTGGGCATCGGGTGCTCCTTCAGGTTCTGGACCGATGACTGGGCTGGAAGGGGTGCTTTCAACTTGATGTTCCCGCGTCTCTTTGCTTTGGTCGAGAACAAGGAGGCGTCAGTCGCCTCTTGTTGGGAGAACGGTTGCTGGTGCCCTAGGATCGCTGCGCCCTTTCGGACCTTCGGTTGGATGATTTTCTTTCTTTAATGGCACAGCTCATTGATACTCCTCGGCCGACTGGTGGGCGTGACCACTGGGCCTGGAAGGACGAGTCTTTCTCATCGCGTAAGGCGTATGCTGCTCTCTCTCCGTCCCTGATTGTCGATGACGATATCTTGGCCCGCGACTGTGGATTCTTATGGGGCCTCAAGCTTCCTGAGCGCATTGGTATGTTCTTATGGCTTCTTCGTCGTGGCCGGCTTTTGACATGTGATCGATGTGCAGTTATCTTTCCGAATGTTAGTCCGATGTGCGGTCTTTGTGATGCGGAGCGGGAAACAATCTCACATCTGTTCTTCGAATGCCCTCTTGTTCGCTCTCTTTGGGATGATGTTCCTTGGCTTAACGCGGTCTCCTTTCCTGCTGTGTGCGAGAGCTTGGTTAACGCTCGGGGTAGGGAGCGGAAGTTTATTCTCGATCCTATCGCAAGGCTTTGGAGTACTTGGCTGGGGAGGAACGAGGCAATTTTTTCGGCTCAATGGCTCTACAGGGAGAATATCATTATACGTGCAATGCGGCTTCTGGAGGATTGGTGCCAGGGGAAGATTTATGTGGTTTTATTGGGGGGTTTCCATTGTCAGTGGCCTCCCTCTCGGGTAGGCCGGTTTTTATACATCGTCTCTGGTGTCTGTATTTTCTCTTTTCGTTTTCTTTGTAATTTCTCTTTTTTTTTATTTTCTAATACATTGGGGTGAACACCGTCGAGTGCTTCCCCCTCTTCAAAGCTTCAAAAAAATGTGATCTACATCCGAATATCAAAACCCCCCTCTAGTGATACACATGATATATCGACGATATATCGCCAATATATCACGATATTCAGAACCACGACTTGAGGATGGTGGTTATATTATCGGGAAAGGTGGCAGTGTAGCACCTCAAACATAGTACCACATCTAATAATCACAAAGTGTGGTCGTAGCTTATAGGTAGAAGGGATTACACCTAGTCAACCTAGGCTTAAGCATTTTGGGATGTGGTCAACGGTTCCCGTTGGGCCCAAGCCCAACATGTTATCTAGCCCAGTAATCCCCGATAATGGATTGAGTTTAGGGCTCAGGACATTACATATGATATCACAGCAAATTCGCTCGAATAGTGAAAAGGGCTACCTAAGAGGTGAAACCACTATTGTTACTAGGAATAGGTCATGGGCTATTACACAATGAGGAGATTGCGAATATAAGTGGCGGTAATTGTAGCACCCCAAAGATAGTACCACATCTAGTAATCACACGTGTGGTAGTAGCTTATAAGTAGTGTGGGCTACTACTAGTCAACTTGGGCTTAAGCATTTTGGGATGTGGTCAAGGGCTCCAATTGGACCCAAGCCTAACAGGTTGTCTAGGCCAGTTATCCCCGACAACAAACTGGGTTTATGGCTCGGGACGTTACAAGCAGAGGCGATGCTCGTGTTGGAGAAGCATATTACATTGATCAAGGTCGTGGTCATAATGATGCTAATATGAGTAAAGGTGATAGCATTAGTGGGGTGGCAGAAACGATGGAGTTAAGAAAACACTTGTAGCTTCATACGGGAGAAGTGGGGCCAGCAACGTCGACATAGACTCATTGATGGCTTCAACTGAAGGTGTTGTAGGCTACAATAGTTTGGTTTCAGATTCCGGTGACGACAGTAGAGGTGCAATGACTTTGGATACCTTTTCCACTGAAATAATTTCATGGTGGTGGTCTAGAGATTGTACGAGACTCGAATCTTGCATTAACTTCAATGATTCTTGATTTTTCGCTAATGCATTTGTAACCTTCCAAATTGCATATAATGTATTCATCTTTACATCATGTGTTTCCTTCCATATATGATAGCGAGATGAGGATATGGACTATTTGCTTCTATTCTCAACAGTTCATGCGCGTCTCTTAGGATAGTAAAATCATGAGAAGATTCAAGCACCATGCTTTAATACCACTTGACACAATTAGAAAACTGGATGGAGAAAATTTGGTGAAGGAGGAAGAAGAAGATGCGCTTTATTCAAATCATGAAAATGATTTGAACGTCGTGCTCTGATACCACTTAACTACTACAACAATAAAGCCTTTTCCCACATTAAGTAGGGTTGGCTACATGGATTCTTTGTGTCCATTCAGATATATCAGATACCAATTAACACAATTAGAAAATTGGATGAAGAAAATTTTGGGGGAGGAAGAAGAAGATGCGCTTGTTGCACGAGTTTTGGTGGAGAAGCACGATGATGCGTTGTAGAAGAGGGGAAGAGGGGAGAAAATGATGGAGAAACTCCAATTTTAATTTAACTTGAACTATCTTATAATCCACCCATTGACATCTTTTAGAGAGCATTGTATTATAAAAATAGATAATTATAATAAAGAAAACCCTAAAAACTCTAACTTTAATCCCCAAAATTACTTTACCTAATAATTAACTAGAGATCGCACGCGATCCCATAACTTAAATAAAAATTAAAGTTGCAAAGGGCACGAGTTAGATGAAAATAACAACTAACCTTAACCTAAATTTACTTAAGTTTCTATTGAACGGACATCAAACCCTAATTTTTCCCTAATTCTCAATTTCATGTCGCATCATATAATGGTTGATACAATTCGTATAGACTCAAAAACAATGATTGACTAGATAATAAGAGGAGTCTGGAGCATGATGTCGAAAGTTAAATTCTCATTGGCATATGACACTATGGATTGGAAATTACTGTGGACTTTCCTACACAAGATGGCATTCTCAGATATATTATCATCTCTTTTGTGATCGTGGTGAATGATCAGTTAAGGGGATGGATTCTTTTAGCCTCAACAAACAATGCAACATGGTTGCCATGTGTTTCTCTCCTTGTCGTCTTAACAACTGATGTACTCATCATTGTTACATCAAGAGTAGTTTCAGGCAATGACTTCATAGGTTTATAGACATCCATCGCCTCCATTCCGAGGATTAAGTACTCAAATGACACATTATTCTTCGTTGAGAGCAACGTCTATGAAACCAAGAGTCTCACACCATTCGTGTATCTTTTGGTGGCTTTGTGGGCATGCAAAACAACCGAAAGAAATTAGCTCTCGTTCCTTTTGGCATGGAGGTGTGACTATGGTGGTTTGTAGTTGAGTTCTAGGATGATCAAGTTGTGAAATCCACATAGTGTATTTGGGTTTTTCTGTTAAAAATGGATGGTTATGAGTAATGAATTGCAACTTTGACAAGTCTTTTTTCCTTCTCATGAGCCATGTCCAACGTCCAAAGGAGTAAATCTCGTTTTTGGATCAAGTAACGCATCAAAAGGCTCATACTTTCGCAGAATAAATTCAAAATCAGCAAAAGTTCCACAAATGAATGGAGAAATAAATATAGGGGAGGGGCAAATGCTTATGCTTTTGAAGTCGGTGATGCCAGGGATTCATATTTTTTTCCTCTTAATGTGTAGGATGATGGTTGAGATTCACCACATGCTTGAGAGCCTTATGCACCATTTTTATCTTCTTTTAGGCAGGAGAACAATGAGATGACCAGTGGCATGGAACTCTGCCTCGAGTTCAATACATGATCCAGTATGGGCATCTTCAGTATAGGGAGATGAACATGGCTCTGTTCAAAAGTGAAGGGTGTGCATTTGTGGGGGTACGTTATGATTTGCTTTGCCATCTTCTGAGGAATATCTACATGGTAGGGAAGGACCTAGAGGAATTGTTCGTCTTTGAGGCACCCCTCATGCTTCTAAAGGGATTAGTTTTAATGCTTCTTGAGAGGATTCCCTTTTGGAGGATGTTTGTTAAGGATGGGAGTTTAAAGTTTTGGGCAACGGATAAAGACGAAGAAGAGTGCTCTTTGTTATAGATTCTCTCAACTTTTCACCCTGGTAGGAAACGTGTGTGTTACAATGCTGAATTGTTGGAATAAATTGAGTTTTGGCCATAGGGGTGCAGTGTTTGAACTTCTCTTTGGAGTTCTCGAACCAAAGATGTTGGAGTTTGTGGAGCTCTTGGAGACTTTGGGTCTGAAGCAAGGTTATAAAAAGCAAATATAAAACTAATATGGTTTCCCTAAAATTGAGATGAGACATAGCCTTGAAGTGATCAAGGTGTAAGCCTCATTTTTTCAAAAAAAAGTATGCAATTTAACAAAAAAATAGTATACAATGTTAAGAAAACTATGATATGAAATAAATATCCAAACACCTAAAAAGCAATTAAAACTTTTTTAGTTTAATTCTTATATGTCGAAGATGAACAAAGTGTTGTGTATTTGATGACATTTTCATCTTACAACATGGAATTTTTTATAAATAACAAGCCAATTTTAACACATTACATGTATAAAATTGGTGATACAATGGTTGCTACATGAGTGGAGGTAGTGTCTTTAATGTCAATTTGATGCAGACTGATGCAGTGTAGGGCAACTAAATAGGATCCTATTTAATTTCCATTGTTAATTAGAGTCCAATTTTAATTTATGGTAAATTGAGTCGTGGCAATTTTATACAGAGATTGCTTGTGATCTTGATTTAATTAATTAGTCGGTTAAATTATGAATTTAGCCGGTTAGAGTGACTTTGGATAAGTTAAATTAGAACTTTTATTTTTGTTTCTATTTTTGTAATCACATCACTCCTATATAAAGGGGTGGTAGTCTCTTGTTTAGAGACAGTTGAAGTTGAAATCAAATTGCGATTTATCTCATCTCTCTCCTTTTCTCTTCTCTCTCGACGCGATCTCCGCGATTCTGCTCTCGGATCCTGCGCAACAGGCACGCTTTCTCTCCTCTTCCCTCCGATTTCTTCTCCACCAAATATTTTTCACCATCAAAAATAATTTTTCAAGTAGAGGAGAGTCGATACAAGCATGCAGCGTGGAACAAATAAATAGGATCCTATTTAATTTCCGTCTGTTAGTTAGAGTTCAATTTTAATTTACAATTAATTGAGTCATTACAATTTTATAAAGAGATCGCGCGTGATCTCGATTTAATTAATTAGTCGATTAAATTATGTAGTTAGTCGGTTAGAGTCAACAAGGATAAGTTAGATTTGAATTTTGATTTTTATTTCTATTTTTTTAATCACATCCCTCCTATATAAAGGAGTAGCAGTCCCTTGTTTAGAAACGGTTCAAATTGAAAATTAAATTGACATTTTATCTCTCTTCTTTCTATCCCTTCTCCCTCGACGCTATCTCCGCGATTCTTCTTCCTCAAATCCTTCACATCCAACGAGTCTTCTCTCCTCTCCCCTCGTGTTTTCCCTGACCAAATAATTTTTACATCGTCAAATTTTATTTTACGTCGTTACAAATTTCTATTTGCATCAATTGATATCAGAGCATGGCTTACAAATCGTCCTCACGATTTGATGATCCGTACAGATGTTCATGCAAGCATGTAATGAAAGACTATAGTTCGTCGGAACGTAAATGGCAAGCCTACGAAGCCTACAACAAGGAGATGATGTCCATATTGCTTGAATTCCAAACAAATCTACAGGATTTGGTTGCTAATTTTGAGACCCTGAGAGCCGCCAAAATCGGTGCCAAGAAAGCCGCCGAATCGAAGTCTCTCGTCGTTGAAGTTGTTGTCCTGATTTCCAAGGAAGAAAAACAAGACAAAAGGGTCGTCGACGACGATATGCTTGTTGTTCAGCACATCCCAGATCAAATAATACTACCGAAATCAGCTCCACCATTCCCTCTGATCGCTCCCGTACCTCTGGAACCTTCCCAGGTACTCCCCCTACCTTCCTCAACAACCACGACCCCACCCTCAACGGCATCTTCCAAAGCCCCAATGTCGCTACCACCTCTTCACACCGCCCTCGCTCTGTTGGCGCATCTCCTAGCCCCACCGCTGCGCACCTCGTCCCCCCATCCTCCCGCACCACCAGCCCTCCCCCTCCTTTCTCTGATGCCTCCCCCGACCACCCCCCCCCCCCCCGCCACCTCCTCCATGTTCCACCACCGCAGTTCCCCAACCCCCTCGCCGACAACACTCCCGCCACCCCCGCACCACCGCCAACACCTCTTCCCACCACTTACGTCACCACCATCCCCCTCCCGACCCGATGCCGTCACGCCCCTTTTCTCACCCGACCAGCATTGTCGTCGCACCTTCCACATCACCCCTATGTGACCGCAGCTCCAACTCACCGCAACCCCGTTGTCGCCCCTCCACCATCATTTGCGCCATCCGCTCCTTATGATCCACCGTCGCCGTCGTTGCCTTGGAAGAAAGAAAACCCTATCCAGGGTTTCCCTACGAAAGGGAGATGACACCGTTGAATCCCGCAAATTTGGGATAAAGGCTTGATTTGGAGATTTTATAAAAAGGAGCCCCCATCCAAAGTTATTTAAGAAGAGTAAAACTTAGGTGGAATGAAGGGGTACAAAATTGGCAATTTCACCCCCTGGAGCATAAATACTTAAAAAGAACAGCCGAAATAAAGAAATTGGGATTGCTACTTTTCCAATTAGGATTAGGACTGAGGGTTTCACCTATTTAAAGATCCTATGGTCTAGTTTATTACCCACATCTCCTCCCCTCCTAAATCTATGCCATTCATTCGCTATCGGTTCTCCAAAGGTCGGGACGCTTGATATGAAGATGCTCCGTCAATTTTTTGAGCAGCATGTCAAGGGAGCGAAAATCTGCGTGGATGTCAGTATTTGCACTACATATGCTCTTCCATCGTAAAATTGACGGCTCCAACCACCGCCCCAAGTACGATTGGATTCAGCCATTTACCCACAGTAGTTCTTCCAAAATATGAACGAGAACGTTGAATTTAAAACATCAAACTTCAAGCCAGAAAAGCAAGCAATTCGTCAGGAGGCGAATTTTTCAAGCGAATGAGAGTTGATGCAGCGTGGAGCAAATAAAAAGGGTCCTATTTAATTTTCGTCCGTTAATTATAGTCCAATTTTAATTTACGGTTAATTGAGTCATTGGAATTTTATTTAAAATAAAGAGATCGCTTGTGATCTCGATTTAAGTAATTAGTCAGTTAAATTAGGTAGTTAGTCTATTAGAGCCAAGTTAGATTTGAAATTTGATTTCCTATCTATTTTTGTAATCCCACCCCTCCTATATAAAGGGGATGGCAGTCATTTGTTGAAAACGGTTAAAGTTGAAACTAATTGAGATTATCTCATTTCTTCCCCTTGCCCTTCTCCCTCCACGTAATCTTCGCAATTCTCTTCTTCCTCAAATCTCTCGCATCCGACGAGCCGTCTCTTCTCCCTCCCTCTAATATCTCCACCAAATAATTCTTCCAACGTCAAAATTTATTTATTTTTCATCATTGCAAACTTTCGATTTGCATCAATTAGTATCAGAGCATGGCCTACATCGTCTTCACGATCTGACGATCCGTACAGATGTTCGTGCACGCATGCAACGAAAGACTATCATTCGTCAAAACGTAGACGACGAGCCAACGAAGACCACAACAAGGAGATGATGTCCATATTGCTCGAATTCCAATCAAATCTACGGGATCTGGTTGCTAATTTTGAGACCCTAATCAATGCCAAAATCGCTGCCAAGAAGTCACCGAATCTAAGTCTTCGTCGTCGAAGCTGTTGTCCTGATTTCCAAGGAAAAAAAGACAAAATGGTCGTCGACAACAATATGCTTGTTGTTCAACACATCCCAGATCAAATAACGCTACCGGAATCAACCCCACCATTCCCTCTAGCCGCTCCCATACCTCCGGAACCTTCCCAGGTACTCCCCTTGACTTCCTCGACAACCACGATCCCACCCTCAATGGCATCTTCCCCAGTCCCAGCCCCACAATCGCTAACACTCCCGCCACCCCCACTCCGCTGGCGCATCTCCTAGCCCCACCATCGCCCACCCTGTCAACCCTCCTCCTACACCACCAGCCCTCCTCCCCCCTTTCTATGGCACCTCCCCCGACCGCCCCCCCAACCTCCTCCCCCCTTTCTATGGCACCTCCCCCGACCCCCCCCCCCAACCTCCTCCTTTGTCACCACCCCGGTTCCCCCTCGTCGACAACACTCCTACCACTCTCGCACCTCCTATGGGTCCCCTCAGCCCTGAACCACTGCCAATTCCCCTTCCCACCCCTCGCGCCACCACCCTCCCGACCCGAAGCCGTTGCACCTTCCACATCACCCTACTGTTGTAAAAATCAGCCGACTAATCTGATTAGTCGATCCGATTACTCGACTTGGCAGGATATCCGAGTCGATTAGCCAAAGTCGGTCTACAATCAGATCTCCCTGATTACTCGGTCGAGTAATCGGTTTACTCGGCCACTTAATCGGCCGTTTTTTGCATAGAGTTTTTTAGTAATCGGGTCCCTAAAACAAAATACACGATTACATTCAATAGAGTAGCTTACTGTTCGACGGTAAAGTCTCCCCCCACTCCCAACCCTCAAATACCTAAACCCCTAAACCCCGATGACAACCTCCATCGCCCTCCTGCCGCTCCTCCGCTAAACCGCGTCATCGCCCGAAGGAAGCTCCGCCTCAGCATCACCCACCTCCAAGCTGCTTCCAGCTGCAGCCAAAGCAATCGTTGGAGCTTCTCCAACTCCCGAACCTTGCCGCCCAGGTTAGGGTTTTCTTTTTGTTTTTTTGTCTTTTGCTTTTTTGAAGTTTATTAGATGATTAGGACACAGTTTGTTGGCATTTGGGTTTATGTATGATTAATATTTAGATTTTTGGTTGAAACTTGTAAGTTAAGAATCTTTGTTAACTGATATATGATTCGTCTGTTCATGGTTGGCATTTGATTTTATGTATGATTAATATTTAGATTTTTGGTTGAAACTTGTAAGTTAAGAATCTTTGTTAACTGATATATGATTTGTCTGTTCATGGTTGGCATTTGGATTTGTTGTATTTGTATATCGAGGTTGGAATGCATCTTGATGATGGTTAAGGTTTATGTATATCATGGTTAGGGTTTGCTATATATCTTGGCATCACTCTATTATTAATGGTTAGAGTTTGATGTATATCTTTGTTAAGATCTCCTTATAGAATGGTTGTATATCCTTGGGTTTGTTGTATATCACGACTGATTTTTGTTATATCTTGACTATATAATGGTTGATATTGAATATTGAACATTTACAATACTCTTAATCAGCCAATTTTGTTATATGACTATTTTTGTGTGTCATGCTATAATTTTTTAAGCTCTTAAAAATATTAAAATTGTTAAATATATGAATATAAATGAGAGTACATGTTATAAAAATTGATTTATATATTTCAAATAATTAAAAAATTCCAAATCGACTAATGTCCGACTAAATCCGATTACTTCCCGACTGTCGATTAATCCTTAGTCAGTGACTCTGTCGGCCGAGTACCGACTATTGACTTCTGCAACCTTGCATCACCCCTATGCAGTCGTAGTAGCTCCAGCCCACCCCAACCATGTTGCCTCCCCTCCGCCATCGCATGTGTCATCCGCTCCTTATGAGCCACCATCATCGTCGTTGCCATGGAAGAAAGAAACCCCTATCAAGAGTTTCCCTACGAAAGGGAGATGGCACCGTTGAATCCTGGAAATTTTGGGAAAGGTTTGATTTGGAGATTTTATAAAAAGGAGCCTCCATCCAAAGTTATTTATAGAAAAGTAAAACTTAGGTGAAATAAAGGTGTACGAAATTTGCAATCTCACCCCTAGAGCGGAAATACTTAAAAAGAACTACTGAAATAAAGAAATTGGTGCTGCTGCCTTTTCCAATTAGGATTAGGATTGAGGGTTTCACCAATTTAAAGATACTATGGTCTAGTTCATTATCCACATCTCCTCCCCTCTTAAATCAGTGCCATTCATTTATTATGGGTTATCTAAAGGTCGAGATGCTCGATATGAAGATGCTCCATCAATTTTTTGAGTACCACATTAAGGGGGGAAAATCTGTGTGGACGTCGACATTTACGTCACATATGCTCTTCCCTAGTGAAATTAACGACTTAAGTACGCCCGGGTTCCGTCGTTTGCTCCACATCAGTTCTTCCAAAATATGATCGAGAATGATGAATTAAAAACATCAAGCATCAAGCCGAAAGATCAAACAATTCATTGAGAGACGAATTTTTCAAGTGGAGGAGAGTTGATGCAGCGTGGAGCAAATAAATAGGGTACTACTTAACTTATGTCCGTCAATTAGAGTCTAATTTTAATTTACGATTAATTGAGTCGTTGCAATTTTACAAAGAGATTGCTTGTGATCTCGGTTTAATTAATTAGTCGATTAAATTAGGCAGGTCGTCAGTTAGAGTCAATTAGGATAAGTTAGATTTAAATTTTGATTTTTATTTCTATTTTTGTAATCACATCCCTCCTATATAAAAGGGTGGCATTCCCTTATTTAAAAACAGTTGAAGTTGAAATCAAATTGAGATTTATCTCATCTCTCTCCCTTTCTCTTCTCCCTCGACGCCATCTTCGCGATTCTGCTCTTGGATCTCGTGCAACTGGTGCGCTTTCTCTCCTCTCCCCGTTGATTTCCTCTCCACCAAATATTTTCCACAATCAAAAATAATTTTTTACCATTGAAATTTCCATTTGCATAGCATACACACCCACCTTTTTCATAACATTTTTTAATTTGCATTTCCTTTTTTACTTTTGTAAAAAAATTTGTCATGTATGACTTAGATCTAGATATTTCGCTTTAGAAAAAATCATTTGCTTTGTTGAATCTTTTCTTATATAATATTTTTTTTGGAATAAGATGGTTTTTACATCCAAAATGACCGTTAATTAGATATGGTTTGGCCTAAAGTAACCCCTTTTGTTGTCTTCTCTGAAGATTTTTACATGAGAGTTCAAAGTGTTTGTGAGCTTAATTTAAGAGGTATGTAAAAAATACGAGGCGTGCAGCACGATATTGGGTCTTATTATTCATTCGATATTTTAGGGTAGGTGCATGTACTTCATTTCAAAGGTATTCTAGTTTTGGAAATGATGTTATAGACTATAGTATATTTTTGTATAATATTAAGAAAACAAAGTATAACATAAATTATCCATACATATTTTTAACTATCAAATCTCTCAAAAAATTAAAAGTATCAATAGTAAGGTGGACGCCCCACGCCTTAAAACCGCCTCAGTCATGCGAGGCGCATGGGAGCATGCCTCTCCAAATATAACCAAAGTGGTTGCTTTAAGGCTAAAAACGGCATTGCTTTGCCTCGAGGTGTATGCCTCAAACGCCTCAAGGCCATCCTTTTCATATAATGGTCTGAAGTGTAAGTACGATGGGAGGTATGACCTCACGCATCACGAAAATATGAAAAAACAAATCAACACTGAAGCAGAAACCCATTGTATGGTGCATATAGACAAAAAAATAAGCTGTAGAACCACATAGTGAGAGAAGATTTCTATGTTGTTCCACGAACCACATGAAATCAAGGATTATACCTTCTCAATGTGAATAGCATCTAAGGGAAGAGACCGTCTGTTGTAAGTCTGGTCCAACAAATGTTGCACTAGTAGGTGTGACGATAAAGTGGCTATCTCATACAAAACCGCAAACCTCTTTATTCTCCCCAACTACTGCAAGCCAAGATGACCTCCTCATCCTCCTCACAGTGAACGCCCTCTCATGATTTCCTCGTATCAACTATCCAACACGTACAAAGAGGTGTGCAAGAAGGCTCCCCCTTTAAGAGGAAAAGCCGCCAAGGGAGAGGATAAGAGGTACATGGGAACAACCTTGGAAAAAGGAGAGGGAGAGAGGGAGATAAGGTTAGGTTGCACTAATTGGAGCCTCAATAGAACTCTATGGTGGTTGTCCACCCCTTCTTAAATAAGAAAGGTGAATCGCTACCAACATGACTTGAGTCAAACCTACTCCTTAAATCGAATTGACTTGAACCGATTTTGACTTAGATTTCCAGTTACAACTTCAAATT
This sequence comes from Ottelia alismoides, assembly GCA_037367405.1. NCBI lineage: Eukaryota > Viridiplantae > Streptophyta > Magnoliopsida > Alismatales > Hydrocharitaceae > Ottelia > Ottelia alismoides. Next base: position 964,336 of record JAZKJV010000429.1, read on the forward strand.
AAGCACTAAATTAGATGAATAAATTCATCACAACGTAAATCAAACTCGCATAGGCCTTACATTTTCTCTGGATGGCAATGCTTTGATAGGGTTTCCTGGATACTTGGATCTCATAGATGAAATGGTGTGTCACCACAACCTCGTATTCGGTGCTAGTCAACGACCACCATGTTGGATCTAATGGATGAAACGTTGTGTCACCACAGCCTCTTATTCGGTGTTAGTCAATGGTTGTCCTGAGATGGGATTCCTCCAAACGCAATGGGTGTTAGGCAAGGGTGTCCCCTTACCCCCATGCTTTTTGTGATTGCAGCTAATGTATTGTATTGCATGGTTGAACAGATGTTGACTAATGATCTCACATCACGGCACACCTTCAAAGATGTCTCTATTCCTCTGTTGTCATATACAGATGACACCATCTTCTTTATCAAGGGAAGCAAAGAGGAGGATATAAAGGAATGATAATCACAGTGGAAATTATTTGTGAACTATCTAGGCTTAATATAAACCATGGGAAGTCTAAGGCTATCCCTTTTGGTTATTCTAACCATGATGCATATGAGTGTTGTGATGAGTTAGGTACGGATTGTGGCTCTCTAACGATTCGCTACCTGGGTCTTCCTCTATCAACTGATAGATTATAGATGTCTGATTGGTTGCCTATCATTGAGAAGATGGAAAGAAGGTTATCAGGTTAGAAGGCGGCTATTTTATACAATGGAGGTTATTTGGTCCTGATAGTGGATGTCATGTTTGCTATTCATGTGTTCTTTATGTCATCTCGACTTCTCCCCGTTGATATCAGCATAAACTGGAGCTGATCACATGATGATTCCTTTGGGGTAAAAATGTTCAAAAGGGTTCGGGTGTACACCATATTGATTGGAAGGTTATTACATTGCCAAAGTTAGATAGCGGGTTTAAGATCTCCCGCTTGAAAACCATGAATGAGGCTCTTCTTAAATGGGTCGGTAGGATTTGGAGAAGAGATAAAAAGTTGTGTTGTCATCATATCCGCGGTATCTATAACAATGAGATCCAGGACGATACGCCCTGACACCTGTACTTTCATCCCTCGATTTTCTGGAAAGGGATCAACTCGGCGATCCCTCGTTTTCAGGAGCTCTTTCATCTGGTGCTTGGTAATGGTAAATATTTTGCCTTCCAGACCAACAACTGGTCGTTGAAGTTCCCATCTCTTCCAGATTCCCCTGCTTTTTTGCTTTGGTTGCTAACCGCGATTCCTAAGTGTTGGATTGTTGGTTAGATGGCAATTGAATGCCTTCGTTCTTTATGAATTTCTCATAACAGTGGCTTAAGGAGTTTATTCTCCTTGAATCCCTTAGGCAGTTTGATCGCATAGCAGATGGGCGAGACCACTGGGTGTGGAAGGATACCGCTTTCTATGTAAAGCAAGCCTACAAAGATATTACCAGACTTGCCACCACCAAGGGCGGACGCTTTGGTTTGTGCCTGCAACTTTATCCGGGATATAAAACTTTTTTTAAGGCTCAAAAAAAGGGGGAGACACTCTGCGGTGTTCACCCCAATTTATTAATATGAAAAAGAAAAGGAGACAAAGAAGGTTACAAGAAGATTACAAAAACCAAGCAAAAGCAAGACCCAACGGGGGTAACCGAAAGCGCAACAAGCAAAGATCACCCTCCAAAAGCCAAAGAAGGGTTACCCTGAACACTAGTCATCCAGAAGATGCGAGGAAAGGATAATTACATTTTCCCGGTAGAACCGCTGGCCCGCGAAGAGGGCCTCATTCCTCCCCAGCCAGATGCCCCACAACCTTGTAATCGGAGCCAAAAAATCCTTCCTTTCCCTGTCCCCGATGCCCTGCAAGCTGTCGCAAAAAGCAACCAAGCTCTCCGAGTTGATCCACTCCAAATCCGCCCAAAGGCCTCTAACCAAGCAGCAGCCGAAGAACAAGTGGTCGATGGTTTCCAGCTCCTCATCACAAAGCCCGCAATTAGGCCCTACGTTCGGGAAAAATCAGGCGCAACGGTCACGCGTTAAAAGCCTCCCCCTCCGAAGAAGCCATAGGAAGACACCAATGCGCTCAGGAAGCTTCATCCCCCAGAGGAACCGGCAATCACACAAGAGAGTAACATCCCCCACCTGATGGCTGGGAGCAAGAGCAAGATACGCCTTCCGCGTGGAAAAAAGACCGTCCCTCCAAGACCAGCGGTCCCGGCCATCATTAGGATGAGCAACATCAGCAAGCAAGGACATTAACGAGAGAAAATCATCCATACGCTGATCCGAGAAATTGGCAATAAACCGAGGACACCAGCATCCGTTCATCCAGCACGTGGCCACCGAGGCCTCCTTATCATCCGCCAAAGCAAACAAACGGGGAAAGCGGTCCTTGAGAGTACCCCTTCCCGACCAATCGTCAGTTCAAAAACGAAACGAATCCCCCTTCCCCAACACCGGCTTAAAGAGGGAGAGATTTCGAATAAAAACATCCAGCACACCACGCCAGAACGGAGAGAGGTGCCCGTAAGCATCCCCGCGAGAGAAGCCCATCAACTCCTCCCCCAGAAGCTCCCGCAGAACATTAAGAAGGAAGTTGTCCTCCTGTCCCCAGACCCTAGCCGCCCATTTTAACAAGAGAGCCTCGTTGACAACCTCCAACCTCCGCACCCCCAAGCCACCATCCCGCTTGGGTCGAGAAACGTCGTCCCAAGCCACCAAATGAACCCCCCATCCCCCCTCCCCCTTCTTACCCCACAAGAATCCCCGCATACAATGCTTCAGGCGCACCCTAATCCCCTTAGGCAAGCATCGAACCGAGAAGAAATAAATTGGAATAGAGGAGAGCACCGCCTTAAGAAGAATCAGACGCCCCCCCCCCAGATAATAATGTTGCGCGCCACCCAGCAAGGCGAGCCTCCATCCTCTCCACCACCAACCTCCAATCACGAAGCCTGACACGACCCACAGCAAGAGGCAAGCCAAGGTAATCGAAAGGGAGGCCACTCGGAGGAGAGCCCAACAACCGGCCACACTCCAGCGCCTCCTCCTGCGACATCCCAAAGGGGATCACCTTAGACTTAGCCCCATTAACCAAGAGCCCCGATAACTCACTGAAAACCTCAAGAGTAATAGCCATACTGGAAACCTCAGAAGCACCACCCTCGATGAAGCATAAAGTGTCGTCCGCAAACTGAATTAAGGGCATCTGGAAGGCCCCCACTGTGCAGCCCCTGGTCAGCTCCGCCTCGATCACGCTGTCAATCATACGAGCCAACACGTCCGACGCCAGCACAAAGAGAAGGGGAGCGAGAGGGCACCCCTGCCGCACACCCCTCCTCGGCTGGAAGAAGCCCCCAACCGGGCGACCATTAAGCAAAACGGAGAGAGAGGTCGTGGTCACACAACGGCGCATCCACGAAATCCAAACCTCAGGGAAGCCCCTCCGCCTCAAGATCGACCACAAGAATCCCCAATCAAGACAATCATAAGCCTTGGCGAAATCAATCTTCCAAAGAACTCCCATCTTATTAGACTTCTTCCAGGCCGCAGCCAATTCGGAAGCCACCGCGATGCAATCCGAGATCTGGCGCCCCCGAATAAAGGCGGCCTGGGCTGGCGAAACCAGCGAGGCAAGAAGAGGAGCAAGCCTCCTCGCCAAAACCTTGGCAATGATAAGATAGATCCCATTCGAGATAGAGATAGGCCTAAAATCCTCGATGCGATTAGCCGCAGCAATCTTAGGGATCATAACAATGACGGCTCTATTAATTTTTTCAAACCCATCGTTCCTTTCACAAAATTCACAAACAACCTCCATAACGTCATCGGCCACCACATCCCAAAAATCTCGGTAAAAAGCCACAAGGAACCCATCAGGGCCCGGCGAACCATCAGCATTTAAGTCCCATACGGCCTCCTTAATCTCAACCAAGGAGATCGGCCTAACCAGAGCCACAGAATCCATAGGCGCTAAGGAAGGGGCCCCACGGCCCAACCAGCGCCACCTGCGCTGCGAGCGACAGCCATAAGCATGCTTGAAGTGGTCAACCATGGCCACCCCCAACTCCTTATCCCCATTAACCAATGAACCATTCACCAGAAGAGAGCGGATAGAGTTGTAACGCCTTCTCCCGCTAGCCACACGGTGAAAGAAAGCAGTATTAGCATCGCCTTCCTTGATCCACCTCATACGCGAGCGCTGCCGCCACTCCATGTTCCTTTTCTTATCCTCCGCGCTGACCACGTTTTGCGCAGCAGAGCGCTCAATAAGGTCCTCCGAGAATAGATCCCTAAAATTTTCCGTTCTGTCCAGCCGAGCAATGACCTCCTCAGTCGCCGCCCTGGCAGCCACTCGAGCCATACGTGATTCTTTCTTGAATGACGCCAGTATCCTCCGCAAAGAGGCAAGCTTCTGATCGAATCTACGAGCAGCAGATCCCACAAAAGAAGATTGATTCCAATAGTTCCTCACCAGGTCTTCAAAGTTGGGCTCCAAAAGCCAACACTTCTCATAGCGAAAAAGACCCCTTGGCCGGAGGTCCTCCCCAGAATCCCACAAAATAGGATTATGATCAGAGAATGCCCGCGGCCGAGAAGACACCGAGCACAGAGGGAAAGCCTCCAAAAGCTTGTGATTAGCCAAGAATCGATCGATCCTAGATCGAGACGCACTGTTCCTCCAGGTATAAGAGATGTCATCGGGGACCAACCCCTCCAGAGCTAGGTCACCAATAAGATCAACCAACCCCTCCAGAGCTAGGTCACCAATAAGATCAACAAATTCGCGCGAGCCCGGATCCTCCCCCCCCCCCCCCCCGGCCCCGAGGACGATCCGAGGAAAGAGCAGTCACATTAAAGTCCCCCCCAGCAGCCACAGGAGGCCCGCGAACTCAAAGGTCGCATCTCGAAGATCATCCCACAACTCCTGCCTGAGGATATGGCACGTAGGCGCATAAATACATGAAAAGGCAACAGGAGCAAGGGAATCGACCCGAATCAACACCACCGACAATGAATGCCTTCCCACCCGCAGAGAGGAGAATGAGAAAGCCGCCGAGCGCCATGCCAACAAGACGCCACCTGCCGCCCTAATCGCCTCCACCGAGCGAAAATCATCCATAGCGCTCGCACCGAAAGACCTCCATAGAGTGTCATCCACCCCCGTTAATTTAGTTTCTTGGATAAATGCCAGATCACAGTCCCACTCTGAGAAACGCAACCCCAAAGAACGCCGCCTATCAGGGTCCCCAAGGCCTATCCGGGATATAAAACAGAAAACAGAATTGATTTCTTTACGTGGTTGTTGCGCAAAAGGTGGATTTCGACAAAGGACCATTGTGTAAGACTTTTCACGGACGTCTCTAATAGATGTCCCCTTTGCGAATTACATATTGAGACGGTGGAGCACTTCTTCCACTGTATGAACACATCCTTTATTTGGTCAGAGATTGATGTTAACTAACTAAAACTACAGAAGTTGGACGTGTTTTTTAGGATTCGTTGTTTCAGGTATGACATCGACCTGGGGAGGAGCTTCTATGGCCTGCCACAACTTTATGGGCAATTTGGTAAACCAGAAATGGTGCCTTGTTCAACGCTTTACTATGAGAATGTAATTTTTCATTTTAGGACTCTTCTCTAGTCTCTGCTTCTGTAAGTCTTTTTGTAACTTTTCTTAGTGGTTTAGGACAACATAGCGTGTTTCCCCCTCTTTAACTTAAAAAAATAAATAATCCTCTTGTCAAGTGTGAATCAAATTCACAAGCCTGATCCCCAAGTCAATACTGCATGAATATTTATATTCTCTTATTCCAACTCCTAACTCTGATATCTTAGATAACGCTATCAGTAATCCATAAGGATCCAGTTTTCATGATAACCTTATAATATTGGGATAAGTGGATTATCACAAACCATCACTCAAATATTGAAATCCACGATAGTGCTCATTGCATATAAGGAACTCCCAATCAAATTTGGACTTCTCCACTTTATGCAACAAATAGGATACCCGAAGATATAGATCATCACCATCTATAGTGACTAAAAATTAGACTAAATTAAACATTAGGCGTAATAACTACTTGAGCAATCCAAACATTGAGTTGCATACCAAACCAATTTGCTAAATGATCTGGATTCTTTCTGATCAATCTCAACTCTTTGGTTCTTCATTTGGTTCAATGAACTGAGATTTAGTCCTATCAAATCTCATCCATCCTATCGTCAAGTGTAGTCATTAAAATACATATCGTTTCGCCGATCCCTCTGAATAGAAGAGTCGGGAGTACAATCTATTATGATTGCATCAACCTCTAGCATTCTCAATACGCATGCATCCTTAAGGACCTAAATATCATGAATTATAAGTTTCCATATTCGTATGTCTCATTACAATGTTAAAATAATTATATCTCAATTGAGCATAGGGCAAGAACATCAACTATACATTTTTCAAAAGTGTATTGATATTCTATACTTCGTATCAAGTTCTCCAAACAGGATAACCACCAACGGAATTTGTTATTAACCTAATATCTCATGAGTGAGATTGTGTCTTTCAATTTATCGAACACAAGTATGTATGATTCCTTTGAGAGAGCATACACCTCATATACATTTACATACACATTGATTCGTTAGTAAATAGACCTTGTCCATCCATTAACCTAATGATATACCAAATGTACAAATTCATATATATGTGTGTGTAGATTTGAGGATGAGTATCCGTCTTCGAAAACTTATGATACGGGTCTCAGTATCTCGAACTCTTCAAGTTAGCTTTTAACTTGATTAGTCTGACACCTCTGAATCTATAATAATATGCACAGGACATGCATCAAGAGTGTAAGTCAGACATCAATCTTTGGAGAAGATTGCCATTTCTTTTACGACTGGAGATCCTCTTTAGATAACATTATATAATACTAGTTGTGTCCTTGATCTAACGCCTTAGATCAAATAAAAACATCAACCTATATAAACAAACTATTTAGATCATCAATTGTATGATGCTCAATATGTATCTTGAATCATACAAAGAAATCAGATCGATAATGCAAACATAAATACGTTCTTATTTTAGATAGAAAGATATAAGCGCAATAATATTGTTAAATACTTGCCAATGGCTTCCATGTCTAGCAAAGCCCTCATAGGATGTGCATGATCGCTAAATGTGAAAAGACATGGATTTTTAGTTAAAGACGACTACAACACTTTAGTGAAGCAAGTGGTTCAAGGGAAGGCAAACTTATCAAGGGATTGTTAACTGATCTTGAAGGTGTAAGACATGCAAAAAGAAGATTTTTCTATTACTGCTCGAAAAGTGGAGAGTTATGACTCGTAGCTTTAAGGTGTGATTTATCCCATATACTAAGTTGCTCCGCCAAACTTGTTTGGTGAGGACATGGATCTTTCCCATCTCCTTTTCTAGTATGATTTACAAGGGGGTTTGGAGGAGTTTGAGGATGTCATGGACTCATAGGTAGACGAGCCTCCTTTTCTAGTATGATTTCACAAGGGAGATTTGGAGGAGTTTGAGGATATCATGGGTAGACGAGCCTGACCTAAAAATTTTTGGCACAACTTAACTTTGGGAATGTGATGTCATTCCAAGTAGGAAATGGCTAGAATTTTCGCTTTCATTTAGGATATCAATTCTGTTAGGAAAGCGATAGTTTTTGGAGCATTGTTTTTATGAGGAAAATGTGGTTGCACATGTGTGGTATCTGTCTAAAGCCATGGGAACAAAAAAATGTTAATAACAAATATGAAGCTAGATCTACTCCCTCTCATCCCAAGAATAATTGAAGAGAGTTATCTCCAATCACCAACATGGGCATAAAAAAGAAGAAATGGATAAATAACACATAGATCAAGGGTTATGTGAATCCCGACAAATACATATACATGTATGAAATGGAATAAAGATTAAACTACTTATGGATGTACCACGACTAACATCATTACAATCGAACTATTAAGCTTATGGATGTATCACAATTAGGTTTTTAAGTGCGAATAAAAAGGATTGATAAAGAAAGAATGATTCCCAGGATCATTAAAACTAGATGGTGGAATCTTTAATTAAAACGATCAAGCTTCGAGTAAAAGGTTTTAAAATACTTATATAGGGACTGTAACGGAAGTGCGAACGAGATGTGAAAGGCGATAGCATCTTATATCCAAAGGGTAGCCAAAGAGATGCTAGGCAAGTGTAAAGGAAGAGTGTCAAAGTCAAAAAGAGGCATGGTAGTGGAGTGTAAGGGTGCAAAAGAAACTTAAAATTATGAAGCTTGCCTTAAAGATATGTATAAGGATAGAACATAGGAAACTGTCACAAATTACAAAATAGCGAATACAGAAGCAAAGACGGTTGTAAGTGAAGCTAAGTTCAAAATCTTATGAAGTTTTATAGACAAATCTTGACTATAGTGATGGTCAGAAGGATATATTTAGATTGACAAAAGCAAACGAAAGAAAGACCAAAGAGCTTTCTAAAGTGAGACGTATTAAGGATGAGGAAGGGCATGTGATTGTTACTCAGAAGAATATAGAGAGTAGATGGAAGCAGTATTTCCATAAGATTTTCATTAGGGAAAGGAATAAAGAAATCACTTAGCTGGTAGTAAACGTTACATAAATCGTACAAGCTATAAAGGAATACAAACAAGGTTATGAAATCTAGAACATGTGTAGGAGCTGATGACATTCATACAGAAGCATGGAGAGTTTTAGTGTGGTTTAACTTGGCTCGCAAATTTGTTCAATGTTATTTGACGAAGTAAAAAAATGCAAGAAGAATGAAGGAGAAGCATTGTGGTGTCTCTTTATAAGAATAAAAGATGACAACAACAACAACAAAGCCTTTTCCCACAATTAAATGGGGTCGGCTACATGGATTCTTTGCCTCCATTCAGATCAATCTTGGGTTTATATCCAAAAAACTAAGATCCCTTCGTATAGTCTCTTTACAACACTTCTTGGGTCGTCCTCTCTTAGCCAGCTCAACATCCCAAAACGTGCATCTCCTAACTGGTGCATCGGCTAACCTTCTTTGCAAATGACCAAACCATTTTAAGCGGTTTTCTCGCGTCCTATCCTCGATTGGAGTTACACCAACTTTCCTTTGCATCATTTCAAATCCGATTTTTACGTATATGTCCACACATCTACCTTAGCATTTTCATTTCTGGCACAGCCATTCTCTGCACATATCTATGATAAGAATAATAGAAACATTTAAAATTTTGTTCAAAATATAGATGTATGAAACTGATCAGTTGTGATATGAAAATTAGAAAATGTGTGAACAAAAGATAGTTAAGGCAAGTTTCCAAAGTAATAGAAAATCAATTCAGATTCATGATGTGGAGAAGAGAGACAAATGGGATATCTATTCCATAGGGCTAGGGTCCCTTATATAGAGAGAAAACCCTACAGAGTACAAGAGGAAAAATGCATAAATACCCCACCGGGGTTACGGAACCCGAAGGGTTAAAGGTTACGGAATCCGAACGGGTAAGGGTTACGGGACCCGAAGGGTTACAAACATAATTGTAATATAATAATTCTAACACTCCCCCTCAAGTTGGAGCATATCTGTCGATCATGCCCAACATGGATACTAAGTACATTAGACACTTCCTTGGAAGAGCCTTTGTGAGGATGTCTGCAAATTAAAGTTCAGTGGAGATGTGTGGAGTGTTGATTTGTCCTTCTCGTACTGCATCACGAATAAAATGGCAATCAACTTCAATGTGTTTTGTCTTCTCATGGAAAACTGGATTGGTGGCGATGTACGTGGCAAATTTGTTGTCGCAGTATAAGGGTACAGGAATAGCGACTGGCATGCCAAGTTCTGTTAGGAAAGAAACAAGCCATGTGATCTCACATGTGGCCTGAGCCATTGCCATGTATTTGTTTCTGCACTGGATCTGGATATCACTGTCTGCTTCTTGCTTCGCCAAGTGACAAGGTTATCCCCAACAAACATGGCGTATCCTGTAGTGGATCGGCGGTCCTCAGGAGAGCTAGCATAGTCAGAATCTGTATAGGCAGAGATATTAGCGTGTCCATTCACCCCATAGAAAAGTCCACGTCCGGGAGATTCCTTCAAATATCGAAGGATCAAAAGAACATCCTGCCAGTGACTGTAAAGAGGCTTCTCCATATGTTAATTGGCTCTGCTCACATCATATGATATATCTGGCCTAGTAACAGTGAGATAGAGTAATTTTCCCACTAAGCTTATGTATCGTGTTGCATCCTCAAAAGCTGGATCAGTAAATGTTGAACATTTTCTCACTTCTGTAGGGAGATGTCAAATGGCTTGCATCCAAGAAGTCATGCCTCAGTTAGAATATCGATGTAATACTTTCTCTGTAAAATATGGAGCCCCTTTGTAGTGCGTATTACTTCGATGCCAAGAAAATAACGAAGTTGGCCGAAATCTTTCGTGACAATGACCTTCTAGAGGATGGTCTTGGTCTCCTGAATACCATCTATATCATCTCCTGTGATAACCATATCATCAACATAGACAGCAAGCATGATCGTGCAAGTAAGTTGTCGTCTAACAAAGATAGAATAGTCAGATGTTGTCCTCTGAAAATCAAGTGTGTTGATCTCCGTAGTGAGCCTGTCAAACTATGCCCTTGGGCTCTGTTTCAGGCCATAAATGGCCTTGCGTAGTTGACATACATGCTCCCCCTCGACTACATACCCCGACGATCGCATCATGTAGACCTCCTCCTCAAGATCACCATAAAGAAAGGTGTTTTTCACATCAAGTTGATAAATGGGCCAAGCCTTTTGGCAATAACAGAGAGAATGGTACGTATGGACCCTATTCTGGCAACATGCGAGAAGGTCTCAAAATAATCAACTCCAAAAGTTTGTGTGAAACCTTTGGCAACAAGTATGGCTTTCAACCTGTCAATAGAACCATCAGCCGACTGTTTGGTTGTGAAGAGCCATCTACAAGCCACAAGGCAAACTCCCGGGGGGCACGACATAAGATCCCACATGCCCCGGGAGGTAAATGCATCCATCTCCTCATCCATGACATGTCGCCAACCATGATCCTGCATTACACTGAAATGATCTCTTAGAAAGGTAATAGCATTCAGAGCATCTACAAATCTCTTGCCACAGTTAGATAAATCATCTGTAGAAGTAAAATGTGACATGGGGTGATATGTACATTTCCTTTTTTGCTTGCGTAGAGTTATAGGAAGCTCTCCATGTACATCCGGGACAGTGGTGGGAGAACTCGAAGTGGTCATATCATCCTACATAAAAGGGACAGGCAAAGGTACAGACACTGGTGTAGAAGGTATAGAAATACGCTGGCGAGTATAGACGATTGGTGGAGGAGGGAGGTCCAGAGGAATGTCGCTCACAATCTATGTAAAATAGCTTCTCTGCTCAAAGAAGGTGACATCAGCAGACACATAGTATCGACGTCCAACAAGATCATAGTAGCGATAGCCTTTCTGGGTACGAGAGTACCCAAGAAAGACGCATTTAATGGCACGATAGGATAATTTGTCAGTTGCATGAAAGTTATGAACAAAGGCAATACAACCAAAAATTCGCAGAGGTATGAGAACAGAAGACTCAGTAGGATAAAGTAAGGAAAATGGAGTTGCCCCTTTGAGAACAGATGAAGGAACACGGTTGATGAGATACACTGCAGTAAGGATAGCATCTTCCCAATATTGTTTAGGAACACTCATTTGACTAAGAAGAGATCTGGAGTTGTAGTGTCACTAGTGGTGGTAGGCTCTGGAGTCTGAAGGATCAGCATTAGGCGGGAGTAATCTGCATCATTAAGATGAACAGTCTTGCCACTGGAGGTAGGCGATGCCTCCTCCACATCATAGGCATCCTCATAAGCAATATTGGCGTGATAAGAAGGTACGCCAAACTTATGCCAGAAAGTGCATGGGGCAGTAGAGTCTCGCCCACGACCATGATCAAAGTTACGGTCTCGTCCAGATTCCCGTCCACTGCCACAACTTGGATCACGACCGCGTCCTCCTCACAAGTTGTATATGCCTCCTCACCTAGATGAGGCGATGTGTGCAAAATTCTCTGTTGAAGGTAAGACGAGAGGCCGGGCAGCGGATGTCTCGAGCTCCTCAAGTCGACCAAAGATAGCTTCATTGTTGGCAGTATGTCTGATATAAGAAATTGCTCCTTTGTTGCATGGTATCTAGAGTGCAGGTCATCAAGGAAGCGGTATACCTGCCAGTCAGAACGCTCTTGTATCTGTTTGGTGCAACATGAGGGCTGGAATATTGCAAGATCCTCATACAGACTAGATAGATACATGTAGTACTCGATGAGGGTGGAATCACCCTGAGATGCCGACCAGATTCGTCTGTAAATGTATGCAAGACGTAACTTCGTCTTCTTCTGGGAGTATATTTACTCAAAATCTTCCCACATTTCCTTGGTTGTATTTTTGTAAAGAAGATTTGAGGCAATGTGAACCTCAACACTGCTGGTCATCCAGTTGATAACCAAATAGTTGTCAGTCTGCCAGTTGTCGTACTCTTTGTCCTTTTCATCTAAAGGATCTTTAGTCAAAATGTAGAGTTTCCTCTGACCACTAATGAACACCATAAAAGATCGAGACCAGAGCACGTAATTTTATATACCCTCAACTTTGATAGAAGTGCCTTGTGCCATAATTTTCGTGGCCAAGGGCTTTATCTCGGTAGAAGAAGGCGTCATGGTGGTCTTAAAATAGAAAGAAGATCTTGCAATCAACTAAGGATGCATATAAGAGCTAAAGAATGCTTTAAAACTCATGTTTGCCTTTGAAGAAGAGCTGAAAACCTTCAATGGACAGCAGATCTGGATTCTTGGAAGCGGTCCGTGATGAGTTTTGGATCTCCAGAGTTCTACGGTACCCGTGTAGGGTAGTTGTGGGGTTGACGACCTTCGTAGGAGGTCTTGAAAGCGTAGAGTAGCGCTACCTGGAGGACTGCTACACTGAAGGCGATTGAAGGGCCTTGAGCGGGACCCTAATTCAGGGAAGAGGGCACGCGCAGGCTTTTGCGAGGCTTGAAGGTGGCGGTGGATATTTTAGGTCAGAACCGCGATCTAGGACCGCTGCTCCGATACCATGTCGAGAAGAGAGACAAATGAGATATCTATTCCATAAGGCTAGGGTCCCTTATATAGAGAGAAAACCCTAGAGAGTACAACAGGAAAAATACATAAATACCCCTGAGGGGTTACAGAACCCAAAGGGTTAAGGGTTACGGAACCCAAAGGGCATGTTTGGTTGCTGGGTTGGACTGGGTTGGGTTGGGTTGGGGTATCCCTGTGAATAGTAAATTGTACCCCTGTGAATAGTAAACTGTGAGGAGGATTGAGAAGGTTGGAAGGAGGGGTACACCGGTGTACCCCAACCCGGTGCAGTCCAACCCAGCAACCAAACAGGCCCAAAGAGTTACAAACATAATTGTAATATAATAATTCTAACACATGTCACTGTCAGGTTGCTCAACTATTGAAGTTATCCAATTGTTGAGAACAATGGAGATTTATAGAGCTAAAAAGAACCTCCATAAGATTTGTATTGGTTTAGAGAAGGTTTATTGTTCAGTCTCGCAGAAGATATTATAGGAAATTTTTAAAGAAGAGAGTACACATCCTATGCATTAACCTTATAAAGGATATGTATGATGTCTTCTTGTGTAAGGATCCGGTTTGAAAAGACCGACTCTTTTGACATCAATATCGATCTGCATAATGATTTTTCTTTGACCCCATTTGATTATGGACGAGTTGACTAATCACATTTAGGATTATGTTGTTCATCGATGATATTGTGTTGATTGATGGAAGTAGAAATGGAGTAAATGAGAAGCGTGATCTTTGAAGACATGCCTTACAGACTAAAGGATTTTGTGTAAGTATGGCTAAGACTTAATATATGGAGTGCATCTTTGATGGAAGCAATGATGAAAGAATCGAGGTGAAGATTGGAGACGATAACATTCAGAAGAAATATTCTTTTAGATACTTGAATCTACATTGTAATGTGATGGAGAAATCGATGGAGATGTTATTCATAAAATAAATATAAGATGGCTAAAGTGGAGAGGAGCATTTACTATTCTATGTGATAAGAGAATTCATTTGAAAATCAAATGAAAGTATTGCAAAGCAATCTTGAGATTTGTTATACTCTATGGATCTAAATGTTAGAGTGTAAACCATAGACATGAACAAAGAATGACACTAGCAGAAATGACAATGCTAAGGCGGTGTGAAAATATCGAATTCGGAATGATGCGATCAGAAAAAGAAGTTGGGGTAACACTAATCGAGGATAAGATGAGAGAAAAGTGTGCAAGATCATTTGGTCATTTGCAAATGAGGTCGGTGGATGCACAAGTTAGAATATGTGAGATTTGGAGCACCGAGCCGACTAAGAGAGGGCGAGGAAGGTCCAAGAGGTGTTGGAATGAGATTATTCGAAGAAATCTTAGTTATTTAGACTAAGCCCAAGAACAACTCAAGATATGTTTGAATGGAGGTAAAGAATCCATGTATCCAACCCTACTTATTGTGGAAAGGGCTTTGTTGTTGTTCTTGTACAATCGGTCTATCAAACATGGGTTAAGAAGTTAATTACAAGTCAGACCATGATTCGAGCGAGCTCCCCGTGCAATGATGTAGCGGTGAACCTCTCATTCATTTTACAAGCACGTCGATATTTTTTATTTGTAATTAACAGAGTTTCAAAATGGTTGTGCACTACTGCGCACGACCACCAGTAGCCTGAAAACCAACATCCGATGACCTCTTCTTGCTGAGATCGCAAATTTCCAAATTAGAAAAAGGTGCAAATTGTTTTCTATCGAGACATCCGTATCGATTACCATATCCATTGTTCGATTTCAAAAATTACATTATGAGTTCAAGCGAACTATCTGCGTCCTCTGAGGCGGGTAAAATTTCCAAAAAAGCAATATCTCCACGATTTTCAAGTTCCGTTCCGACAATGACAGCGCCCAGCGTTCGCATGAAAGGAAAAAGATATTTTTCATATTGCATTGTGAAACCACGCGATTGCAACTGAGCACAGTCAAAGAATGGCGTAAAGCGTAGAGGAACCTTCTCGAGCACGGCAGCCCAGCGGACGGCGTTGGCGACATTGGCGGCGTCCCAGGAGGCCTCAAGGCCCGACGACCTGTAGCCGGAGGCGAGGACGAGCATGTCTACGAAGCCCTTGACGAGTAGGAGGACGTCGTCGAGGGCGAGATCGGGAAGAGGGGACGCCATGGTCGCGGTGGTGGTGTTGGAGGATTTGAAACCCTACAGATTTCGCGGGGAATTTCGGGGGACGGTGGGTATTTATAATGTCGATAACAAAAAAGTTTCAACTATGCCCTTCATTCCTAGATTCCTAATTACGGGGTTGTGCATTGTGCCGGGCTAGCCCGACCCGGCCCGTTAATCCCGGCACGAATCTGAATCCTTTTAAATCCGAGTCGGACTCGGGCTCAAAAAAATCTGTTTCTAAAACGGGTTGGGTTCGAGCGGAGTAAAGCCCGACCCGAAAGCTCGATCCTAAACATATGTAATATAATATAAATTATTTTAATTGATAATCTCTTACGAGTCAGGGCTAGCCCCTCACCCCAACGCAAACTCTCTCGAAGTTTCTTATCAATATGTTATAAGGGTATAAGATTCGTAGGTTTATCACAACTTAAAAAAAATAAAAAGTTCTTAAAAAGACATTTTCATATTTCCTGTTGAATCAGGTATTTTCAAAAAAAAATCAAAAGTTTTTTAAAGAGGAAAAAGTTACTGGGTCGATCTGAACCCAGTCGGTTTAACTTCAGGCCGGATTCGGATTGGCTCATTCGGACTTTTCAGACCGCAGCCGATTCGAAACCTGAAAAAATAAACAGGAGTCTGGATTCAACCGAGGCCCGATCGGGCCCCCGTCTGATAATCAACCCTATAATTACAATCATCATTTCTGAAATATAACCACAATATCCTCATGATTCTGAAATATAACAAGAAAGGTATTAAACTTTCAACTTTACAATATAATATCAACTTAAAGGTGCTACGGAATATTACATAATTACGTATTTGAGACAAAAAAATAAGATTAATTCATCTTTTATTTTCTTTGGAAAAATGAGGCACCTAATCGAGACTCGAGACACAATTGGATCCTTTTTTTGTTTTACACTATATTGTGTGGAAGATGTGATTATGGGACTGGTATTTGGAGGGAATCTGTAACACCCATACAATAAATATAATCTCACATCTAAAATTCACATCACAGGTGAGAGTGGGTTTATAAGCGGTGGTGATTACTATTTGAGAACTTGGGCTTAAGCATTTTTGGTGGTTGTCAATGGATTCTTTCGGGTTCGAAACCCAACAAGTTGCCAATGTCAGTTTTCCTCGATAACAGACCAGAGACCTAAGCCTGGGACGTTACAAATGGTATAAGAGCCAATATCCCTCTGATAGTGGAAAAAGCTACCGAGAAGTAGAACCACCCATACAAAGAGATAGGAGGAAATGACTACCCGGAGCATGCAGTCGCCACTGTCACTGGGAATAAAATGATGGGCTATGTCGCAACGAGGACGTTGCAAATATAAGTGGGGGAGGTTGTAACACTCATACCCTCAAATATAATCACACGTCTAAAACTCACAAAAGTGTGAGAGTGGATTATAAGTGGTGTGGATTACTACTTGACAACTTGGACTTAAGCATTTCGGATGGTTGTCAACGGATTCATTTGAGTTCGAACCCAACAAATTGTCATGGTCAATTTTTTTCGATAATAGACCGAAAACCTAAACCCGAGACGTTACAGAACCTCACAATTAAAAAAAAAGTAAACTGCATGAGAAATCTAAAAGCTTAGGGTAACATCAATAATATTAGTGGTAAATGCTTTGTGACATTCTCGACACGACATCCACAATTTGGATGCTGAAAAATCTAATTTGTTATATACGTTTGTGATTTTTTTTATTTTTGCATGATACCATAACTAAATCGGCTTTGGTTTTTCATCAAAGAGGTGCCGATTTTCTTTGAGTGGGAACAAATGTCTTATAATTTTGTCACATGGAGGGGTCCATTTCGAAATATTTCTACAATATATCATATATTGTTAAATTGTGAAAATCAGGAGAAGGTAAATGTACCGAAAAATTATGCAATGGTAATTCCGAAGCTACAAATATCCTTGGAATTTCATATACTTGTTTTATAAATACAAACACTAATGTCCTTTCAAATAATGGAAAAGATATATAAATTTGAAATTACCAACACATATTTTATCAGGAACCAACTGCACTGCTGAATTTTTACCAATAATGATACTTTAACTTTGAAATTACCAATACATATGTTATCAAAAACCTACTTTCCTGCTTAAATTTCATCGATAATGTAAAAAGTTTTTTTAACTTTGAAATTACCAAAATATATACTAACCCGCTCTATTATTAAAATAAAGTTGACGCATAAATTATAAAGAGGTTACTTTGAATATTTCTCACGCAAAAATAGGTCAAAAATCTCGTGTATAAATTTTAGATCACGGCTATTTTTAATTTGACAAATTATCATGACATAATTACCCATACAAATTAATACACAAATACTTAATTACTAACTATTTTTTAATAAAATTTATCAAAGTAAAAATATTTTTTCAATATTTTTTAATATGATACACAAATATTTTTAGTTTGACAAAACATGACTCCAACTTAATACACAAACTTTTTATTAATAAACCTCTCCTTAGGTATAACTTTGACAAATTACCAATACATATCCATTGCGTATGCCTCTGAGAAAGCCTCTCATTCTCGGTAATTTAACAACTTTGTATTGGTAATTTTGATGTTATTAATTCCAAATACTAATTTCCAAATTATTAATAATGGATATCTTAGTATGTATTTTCTTATTATTAATATGTATGCATAAATTCGAATCCTTTATGAATAATACATCCTGGATATATAATCAGACCCGTTACCAACACAAAAGATGTCAAATTACCAATACAATAACATTATGCTTTATTATTGAGATATGTATATATTGGTAATTTTAAAATCGTCTTCCATTAAAAATAACAAAGTTAAAGATTACAATAAAATAGGTATCAATAATTTTTGAATTCAGAAAATCCTCGATTAATAAAATTACAATAAAATAACTTTGAAATTGGCAATATATGTTTTATAGGAGAAACACTACAAGAAAAATGAGCTGTGACCACAGAATGTGGCTACAGAAACTTGTGACCACGATAATTCCGTAGCCACTAGTTTCCCGCAGCCATAATCCGTGGCCAAAATCTTCATATAAGAGTTGTGGCCATGATAGGTTATGTGGCCACTTGTAGTGGTCACAGCATATTCGTGGCTAAAGAACTCTCGCGACAAGACTTGTACCTACGGTTACCGACCACGACGTGTCGTGGTCAGAGCCCAATTCTGTGGCCACAAACCTCATATCCGTGACTATAGTTCTGTGGCCATAACTTGTTTTCCTTGTAATGAAACGTGTGTTGATGATTTGAAACTTAAGTTAAAATCACGTAGTATATACTAAATGAAATATTAGTATTTCTTTCTGGAATCCTTCCGACTGATCATTTGAATGGAAGGTTCAAACCAATATAATTAGTTGACATGCAACATTAAGTACCTTACGAAGAGGCCAATCAGGGAAAGAACTCGGATCCTAACTAACGATGGTTAAAAAGTTAATAATTTTTAATTATGAAAAACAAATAAAAAATAATAATATTTAGAAAAGTCATTGAATCTATGAATACGAGCATTTGGATGAAATTTTACATTTTAAGGCCATCTTCGTTTGAAGAATATGCACTAGAATAAGGGGTCAATTCCCCGTTTAGTGTGGTTCCCAAGAGTACGACTATTTTCATACACATCTCATTATTTCACTTTACTCCAACTTACCTACCCTTATCCCACCTAATCCTCCTTATTTATATCTTTCCAGCCGAACAGGGAATAGACATTTATTATCCTTA
Source organism: Ottelia alismoides (assembly GCA_037367405.1). Lineage (NCBI taxonomy): Eukaryota > Viridiplantae > Streptophyta > Magnoliopsida > Alismatales > Hydrocharitaceae > Ottelia > Ottelia alismoides. The sequence continues at coordinate 983,426 of JAZKJV010000429.1, forward strand.
TTCTCCATCCTTAAGGGTGAGGAATAACCGGCATTAAGGTAATATTCTTGTTCGATTGGAGGATATGAATAAGGTAGGTAAGGTGGAATAAGGATAGGAATAAGGGTGGTATGAGGGTAGAGAGAAATGCGCATGGGGGCGATATTCCCCTCCACTCTCCTTCCTCGTACAATTATTATCCCATATGCATTTCTCTTTATCCTACCTTTATTCCTATCCTCATTCTACCTTACCCGTCATTATTCCACCTTATTCCTATCCTTCCAGTCGAATAGGAATATTGCCTTGTTCCAACTTATTGCTGAACCGAACGTACCGTAAATGTGTTAGAAAGAGTAAAAGAAGGTGTATGCTCATGGGCAAATGTAAAAAAAATGAAAGTTACACGAAATTCGTTAGTTTGCTGAAGCGCACATCACAAGAAATCAACCTTTCAAGAACATGGTATATAGTAGGGGTGTTCAAAAACATCCGGTTCAATGGGTACCCAGTTTAACTCATTTATTTTGATCATAAAATCTCGGGTACCCGTTTAAAAATGTATTTCGGTTATCCGGTATGTCATGACTCATGCATCATATAAAAAACCCAGCGTGTACCCGCGAGTACCCGGTTGGAAGCTTCTATTATCAATTGATTCACAAAAATGCACATGGTTAGATACAAATACTAATATATATGTTCCATTATTCTTATATTTTTAATATATATATATGGATGCGGATACAAATATCATTGAGTATTGAAAATGTATTACCAAATCGTTAAAAACGATACCGGTATGAAATGGATGTAAATTAAATAGGAAAATAATAGAATCAAATTTGTATAGATTAGATTAAATTTATATGTATGGGATGTCTCACACGATGCTATTTGTATCTGTATATGTATCCATTTTGAAATCTAAATATATGTGGATGTCAAAATTTGAATTAACATATGTGATAATGAATCGGATACGATCCAAATAGATATACATACATCCTGACATCCAAAAATGTTGACAGTAAATACAATTGAATGTAAATTGTATCGTGTGTGTGGGTTCAATGGGGTTGTCCCCGCACCATTTTCTAGTGTATTTCTTTTATTTTTTTCAAAAATAAAACCATGCATTTTCATCACTATATCTCTCTAACATTTCATTCCAAATTCGTTAGAAATAGAGACTCATATGTCATTTATCTAGAATAGGTCGATTACGCCAATTCTAAGACTGTTAAAATTACATGTTCTAGATAGAAGGCATATGAGTCTTTGTTTCTGACGAAATTGAATTGACATATTAGAGGAATATGATGATGAAAATACATAGCTTTATTTTTGAAAAAAAATCCGAAAATGGAGCGGGGGTAACCTTATTTTTCCCATGTTTATTTATTTATTTATATCACGATAATCAAATGTAGTGATAATTAATACAACCATTTATGAAAACAAATATATACTTATATATCGTTTGTCATGATGTCCTATGGCCGCACACACGCATGCACACACATCTTGTTTATCCGTATTTGATTGATTATAAGGATGAACCCACATGAATGTGTCATTATTGGATCTGTATCCGATTGTGTTCCTTTCCTATTTCATATATTCATATGCTTTAGATTATCCACATAGTTTTATAAATACTCATTAATTTATTTGTCTATGTTTACTTATCCCTATCTGAATGCATTTCGTACCATTTAGATTTTCATGCAATGACATTATTATTATGAATATGATATATATACATATATAGTTGGACATATCGTTTGCATTTTTATATATGTCACCTTTCACTAGAATTATCTCTCTTTATTAAGAGAACATACCCTACTCGACAATGTCTACTCGAGTTCGTAAGTCCACGAATATAAATGTTTTTACCGTACAATTGGTAAAATAATATTTCATTTGAATTTAAGTAATCAAATTACCTAAAAATAATTGATCGATCTAATGCCTAAACAAATCAAATCATGAAGAATGATGACAAAAAAACTCGCGAGCCTCAAAGTTGATATATAAAGGTTATGAAAAATATAATTATTTATTTTGTCCCTTTATTGATACATATCTATTAAATGAGCTATCACCTTTAAGTAAAGGTGGTATCCCTATGGGTACCCGCAGGTAACCAACATCAACTGACATTAATCGGCTACCCGTCGGAATGAGGTGAGTCGACCCGTGACTCGATAACAACGGGACGGCATGGGTCGCGATTAAATGGGACGGATACCCCCCCCCCCCCCCGACACCCCTATTATAAAGTTTATGTGGGCACATTGGTAGCAAAATAAAGAAACCTACACATAAGTACAACAAAGAAGATGTACAGTGGAATGATGCAGACTGCAACTAGAAGATGAATGAAAGCTTCAAAGCCCAACAATGTCGAGGAGGCAGATCCTCTGTTGTTACAGTAGGTGTTGTAACATTGGGGAGCCGTCGGATCACCATCATACGGCTCTCGAAGGGGACCCTACTATCTTGACATGTCAGTTCCATTTCTCTTAGGTTGAAAAATACAATTGGTGACAGATGATACTTTCATGATCCTACCACAACAGTAGCACAACCAGATTCAACATTGGTAAAGTAAATTTCTTGGATGATATAGATATACCATGGCTCAAATAATTGTCCCCTACTCTCAAATATACCTTCCTTGCAGAAGCCATGTGACGTCCGTCCTGCTAGGATACAGGTACTCGGCAAACCGATTCCATGCACATACATTCCACATTTGAAATACACGATAATATAAAGCAAGAGAAAATAGCATGAAAGAATGGAATGGGATTTTTTCTTTCCATTCACTTTGTAACATGTCTATCATTTCATTTCAATACAATCCCTGTCTACAAAAATAGACATGTATGCAACAAAAAGTGTGACCATACATACAATATGCATCTCTTGTCTCTCAAAATGTTACAAGTAAAGTAAAGCAGTAAGAGCTACAAGTAACTGTACCAAAAAGAAGCCGTGTAGCTGTACAAAAGAGAAGTAGCTCCAAGTAAACAAGTGCCGCTCACTGCTGCGACTTCTGCTGAGAACATGTGGATCCATACATATGTACATTATGAGCAAAGTTGCTCAGTACAAAAAAATTACAGCAGGAAATGCATGATTAAAAAGGATGCAAAAGAGAACAACTGGATAAATCATCCTCACAAAGAGATAAATTTTAATCATTATTATTTCATATAGATTGTCCAAGCTTCGTGTATAGTTTATAATCTTGGTCTGGGTAAGACCTCACACTATGACTCTAAGGCAAGAAAAGGTATTAGGGTTAGGGTGCCTCCGTAGCCGTAGGCATGCGGTGGGGTAAAATGCATCCTAACTAAGTTCCCAACACGTCCACTTGACTTAACTTGCAAGATTATAACTCCATTCTCCGAAGCGATTTCCAACCTGTGAATCCTCGTGAACCGCCCAAGTCCACTATCCACATGTAAGATTCCAACGTGGTGTAGGGCACAAGGGCATAGACTACAAGATCATTCTTATCTTAGGCCGAATCACCACGACTAACTTAAATCCTCCTTATGCACAAGAGACTTGTATCCCATTGTCAACTTCATTTAACCACATTTTCCTACAACTCTCCTCTTAGTGCTCCCACTCGGAATACTAACCAATGTGGCCTACGACGCCAGTACACGAGTGTTAACTATTAGCGAAACACTAGACAACCAACCACGACTGCTTGGCCGCACTCGAAGCACTGGGCTAAAGACATGCAAGTGCTGAGGCTGAACACCGTGTGGTGACTCCTCAGCGTGCCAAGCAACATGTCCTCCAACCATGCAGCTATGCAGTAGCGGTTGGGATTGCGGCTCCCTGGGATTCCACTCGGAGACCCAAGGGTGCATGCCCCTCGCTTGGCGACAACTACTCCACTACCCATATGCCACCTAGATAATCACCACGACATGGACTTGAACCCAACAGGAAGGGCATCCGTTGTGCACAAAAACCATTGATCACGAATCGAACAATAGTGTGATGCCCTTCGTCCCTCTAGGATTCGGGTACTTGGCAAACCAGTTCCACACACATATTCCACATTCGAATCATGTGACATACATATAAGCTGTAGAAAATAGCTCAATTTACATGAATTTAAAATTTTACTTTCCATTCAACTTGTTCACATTACATTCCACTTTCTATCCATAATATGATCACCATTACATTTCATTTCCATCCATAATATGCTCACAATTACATTTCATTTCCATCCATAATATGCTCACCATTACATTTCATTTCCATTTATGTCCACAAAATACACATGTATGCATATAAAAACTGTATCCATACATACATATTACATGTCATGTCTTTCAAAAAATGCTACAAGTAAAGAAGGATAGTAAAACTACCAACAATTATAGCACAAAAAGAAGTCGTTTAACTGCAACAAAAGAAGTAGCTTCAAGTAACAAGTATCGCTCACTACTGCAGCTTCTGCTGAGACCCTGCAGATTCACACATAGGTATGTTAACAACATACATCAATAAGTAAGATATAATTAGTGCGTGCATAAGAAACAACGGGGTAAACTGATCCCACAAAGAATTACATTTTTATTAATCATTATTTGATATAGATATGAGTAACCAAGCTTCGTGGATAGTCTGTGCTCTTAGTCTGTATGAGACCTCATACTGTGACTCTAAGGCAAAAAGAATACTTTCGAATTGGGGGTGCCTTCGTAGGCATGTGATGGGGACAATGCATCCTAACTAAGTTCCCAACACGTCCACTTAGCTCCACTTCACAGTTATACTTCCGATTCATAATTAAAATTCCATCCCGCGAATCATCGCGACTAACCCAATCCTCCTTATGCACAAGAGATTCATATTTTTATTCCCAACTTCATTAACCATATTTCTCGGAACTTCCCTCTTAACGTTCCCACTCGGAATACTAACCAATGTGGCCTACATCACTCAGTACACGAGTGTTAACTATAAGTGAACAAACGAAACCTTAGACATCCAACCACGACTGCTTGGCCCGCACTCGAAGCACTGGGCTAAAGGCACTCAAGTGCTGATGCTGAACACCGCCTAGTGACTCCTCGGTGTGCCAAGTAACATATCTTCAAACTATCGCAGTTACAAGTAGCGGTTGGAATCGTGGCCATCTAGGCTCCTACTGAAAGGGTGCATGTCCCTCCCTTGGTGGCAACTACTCCACTACCCCATTACCATGAAGTATCCCTATCACTTAAGCACCAAACCGGCTTGAGTTGAATAGCCATACCCTCGTTGTTTTTTATTATTTCCTTGTCTTATGCATACTATCCAAGCCACTAAGTAAAAAAACACATAGAGGATCAAAGCCACTAAAGCCCTTTAATGCCTCAAGTACTATAGACTGCAAACACCATTTTATCTATAAGATAATTGGATTTTCTATATAAATCCACTCACTGAGGTAATTTAAAACTACTAAGAAACCCACAAAGATCGATGTGAAGCAGTAGCATAAATTAGATGGAAATAGAAAATTTTGGACCACATATAACAATTGACAATATCCTTACAACTATTTATTTTGTTTAAAGCCTTATACATAGTTACAAAAAGCAGTCACTTACCCTTCCCGCAACCTTAATGTTGACTATAAGTTTTGATATTATAGAGTTTTTTTTTCGAGGGACCACCAGTAAGGATGAACATATAAATTCTACAACTATTGGTTTTACGAACAACAACCGCAAGGTGACTGCTACTTTCTCTATAGATGTACCTTAATTCATGTGCGACCATTTAACCATCCGTACATGTTTTCTATGGTTATTCTTTGGTTTCCAAAATATTGTACTGTGGGCTCTCATCAGAAATATAGTTGTGATTCACGAAGATGTCGAAGAGATGCATGACAAAACAAAACTCAAACGAAGATTAGATCTCTCAATGTATTTACTTTTCAAAATAAATTCATCTCTGGCAAATCAAGTTTCTTGCTGAGTACAAAGCCTGCCAAGATAATGTCTTCAATGTTGTACTTATTGTTAAGAGGAATATCTATAAATATCAGAAGGCAATGGAGAAAAGTAAATCTTACTAAATCCATTTCCTGCAACATTTCAATTGAGCCACTCTTCACAGAACTTTCAATATCATTATTCCATCCATGACACTCGAGTATTTTGGACTATGGTTACTTCTAAAGCAAGAGTCAGGCATTATATTATGAAGCAATTATCCTTCAAGTGGTAAATTTGCTTGACGAGGATGTAGGCATGATAGGTTGCAAAATGTCAACATGAAATAATTCAAAAGGGGAGCTACTGCTCCGACACTGACGACTAGGAAAAATAGATGCATGATGCTTTCTCAACTGACATGCTTCGCACTAAAAGCAAGAGCCCAGTGAAATCTGCGGCAAGATGTGACACATCTTCTGAAGAGGGAGGTGGCCAAAGCGAAGGTGCCATGTAAAGGTAGAGGCTGGTCCACTTGTCAGAGAGGAGATGTCAATATAAGGACTTCGGACCAGGCGATAAAGACCATCTTTCTCACGGCCATAGCCAATCACCCTGCCCGTAAGAATGTCCTGAAAAACAAGAGATGATGGATAAAAAATAACGCGAATGTGCAAATCCTTCGTAATTTGACTGATATATAATATATTCATCGGAAAATTTAGGGCGTGCAACACATTCTGTAGGCACATTGAAGGCGTCAAAATAATCTCCCCATGTCTGATGATGGGGGAATGGGTCCCATCTGCTATCACTACCGTTCTCTCTGGTCCAACCATTCTGTAGGGATGTAAGTTTATCTTTGTCCCACAAAGTGATGTGTCCCGCCGGAGTGCATAATCTATTCTGAAATGCCAGATCCATGACAGGAAGTATAAGCATAAGCACTACCTGAGGTGCTGGCAGTGGCTTAAATGCCAAGAGTCCACAATGTCACCAGATAAGAAGCAGCAAAACAATTCTGCGCATATTCATTTCACAAAACTAAAGGAAAAATAATCTGCCATATGGATACAACCTGCACAAGAACTGTAGAAAAACAGAATGCGAAAGCGTATCAGAGAATAAAGATAAAGAAAACATTAGGGGACATCGGGATTTAACGTGGAACCCTACTCCAGAAGGAGCGGGATGAAACCACGGGAGAAGCTCATGAATTGGACATTTCTTCTATTGAAGTTCGCAATGAGTACAGGGGGTGTGGGGCTCCTTATATAGCCCCACGGACAGACCCAATAGTGACCGCTCCCCCATGTGGTACTAAACACATGGGTGGGCTCTTTAATTTCTTTTCCAACAAGAACCATAGTGCCAACTTCTAGCACTATGCATAGAAGATGGTTGAAGAATCAATGCCCACGCACCCAATCATTTGGTTTTACAATGAAACGAAGATGTGGTGTTTACATGGGAATAATAATTTAAACCAGATATGAATAACTATGTAAGGACTCAATCTGTGAGACTATACGTACTGGAAGGTAATCCTTCGCATTCGGGTTTAATTACAATTCTATGCTTGAACACATGTCAAGATCAATATGAATAAGCTTGGGTTTCAAATCGCATGGTTCAATATAAGATCATATTTTTGTTTAAATTACAGATTTTTTAATGTAATGTTTGTGTTATAAAATATGAAGAATGCGGAAGTGATTGATAAACAGAGCATAAACAAGAAAGATAGAACATGGTAACACCATGATTTTACGTGGAACCCTACTCCGTGAGGAGCGGGATGAAACCACGGGAGAAGCCCTCAAAGGGGCATGCTATGCATTGCTTTTTCTCAATGAGTACAGGAGGTCTGGGGCTCCTTATATAGCCTCTCCAGAGCCTCCAAGTCCCACCACTAAACGATGTGGGAGTAAACATACGGATGGGGTAAATGGATCTTCTCAGTATCCATTTACCCTGCTACAACTCACAGGGCGCACAACCGAATACTCTAACAGTTTGCGTTATAGAAATTTTCCTGCAAGTAAATGGCATACATGCAACAAGGTGGTGATGTATTGACCTCGTTGTCTGCAGTTTGATTTGCAGATTTTCATCCAAAGATGCAACCAATCCTGAATGATTTCCATAATAAACTAGTAGGGAGCCCGTGCAAAAGCACGGGCAACTGTGCTTGATTGATGATTTGGATGCTGATTCTGATTCATTCATTTGAGTTAGCTGCTGATTGTGTCTTTTATTGTTTGGTTGAAATATTTTAAAAAGTATAATCATTAGCAGTATGAAGATTAGGATTATCACCTACTTGAAAGTCAATGCTTTAGCAGAGGATTATATTGGAAAGTTGCCAGAAGTTCTCGGAAATGCATCTGTATTAGAGAGCTTGGTGGGGTCCACTGCGTCACCGCAACTGCACGAAGCTCTCGTGCAAGGCACTCGGTGTCATTGACCTCTAACATTTTCTCCCGTGGTTTTACTAAGCTTCTCGCCGGGTACTATGGAGTTCGGGAACCTAAGCAAGCTTCGGTATTTGGATATCGCCGACAGAGGTAAAACCGACGGAATTCTGACAGAGATCGGGAAAGTTGTCATGACACACCCTCGAGCGGAAATATTTCTGTCGGAAACGACCCATCCTTAGGAATAATCCTCACAATGGCTAGTACATACAGATTTAAATCATACAGATGTGCGATAAGAGGAACATGTAAATCAGCTTCACTTTTTTTCTCCTTAAATCAGTGGACTATGAACTCGCGTGTCTGTTTTTCGTCGGAAATTAGAGTCGTATATGGCAGGATTAGTGGAACTACGGAGTTCAAATGATATATAGTTTGTATATATATGAATAGGGGAAGAAACATTCGGAAGGAAATTTGAGAAGCAGTAAACATGAGTAAGACTAAGAAAGATCTGCATGCATGACGAGAGCAGATATCGGGTAACCTACTCGAGCACGAGGTGATCATCGCATCAGAAGAACCGACCATGGCTGGTGGCACTGGGTTCATTGAATCGGAAGAACCAGACATGGATGATGGGGGAGAGTTTGTGTAATCCCCGCAACGGTGAAGAGCGTCAGTTCGGAGGGGAGCAGTGATGATGCAAGTGTTAGGTCGAGAAGACAGCCATGCATATATATTGCTCATCGCATGTAAAGATGCATGGGGTGGGGGGGCTGCTGTCGTGCGACACGTAGGGAAGAGAGGAACATGCACGTAGGAAGAAGGGATGAATTGGAATTCGCATTACCGGAAGGGGTATAAATCGCAAGACGATGGCAAAGAGGGGAAAAGTAATGAATTGACGTTGCCAAAAAGGGTATAAATGGAAAAATGAGGGGAAACACGGGAGGGTCAAATTGGATTTGCGGGGAAGAAGCAATGAATTGGCGCTATTGCAGGGAAAAATAAATGAATTGACGCCCTTTATATATATATATATATATATATATATATATATATATATATATATATATATATATATATATATATATGGGATAAATGGGGCTGCCCCCCAGGGGGAGCTAACTTGGCTCCCCCCGCCCCATTTTCACCATTTTTTTTATTTATTTCTTGAAAATTTCTTCCATGAATATTCATCACTATATCCCTATATTATGCTATTAAAATTTCGTGCGAAACAGAGACTCCTACGGCCTCCATCCAGACAGTCATTTTTTAACGGTAACAGGATTTTTTAAATCGACCCTGTTTGGATGAAGGTCCTACGAGTCTCTGTTTCGTACGAAATTTTAATAGCATAATATAGGGATTTAATAATGAATTTACACGGTTTTAGATTTCAAAAAAAATAAAAAAATTATGTCAAAAAGGGGCGGGGGGAGCTAAGTTAGCTCCCCCTAGGGGGCATACACATTTTTCCCTATATATATATATATATATAGGATTTCTTTCAAATAGGACGCAGTCCTTCCATAGTTAAGGAAGGCCAGCCCCTTTTTTGTATAATACATGATGACTTTGGTAGAATACATATACAATTTTGTATTATAATGTGCAGTTTTAATGTTTGTATTATAATACGTGGTTTTGTATGCGGCTTTGTATTTATAACGTGCACCTATAATACAAACTGTATACGTATTCTACTAAAGTGCTCGTTTTTATACAAAAAAGGGGCGGCCTTCCTGAAATCAGGAAGGACTGCATCCTATTTGAAAGGGCCCCTATATATATATATATATGGGTAAAATGTGTATGCCCCCTAGGGGGAGCTAACTTAGCTCCCCCCGCCCCTTTTTCACAATTTTTTTATTTTTTTTGAAAATCTAAAACCGTGTAAATTCATTATTAAATCTCTATATTATGTCATTCAAATTTCATGCGAAACAGAGACTCCTACGATCTCCATCCAAACGGGGTCGATTTAAAAAATCCTGTTACCGTTAAAAAATTGACTATCTGGATGGAGGCCGTAGGAGTCTCTGTTTCACACGAAATTTTAATGACACAATATAGGGATATAGTGATGAATATTCATGGAAGAAATTTTCAAAAAAAAAATAAAAAATATGGAGAAAATGGGGGCGGGGGTAGCTAAGTTAGCTACCCCATGGGGGCAGCCCCATTTTACCCTATATATATATATATATAATGGAAGTCTTGAAAGAAACGAAGTTTTTAGAAAGAAGGGACAGAGCAGATCTTCAAGAAATAGAGTTCTGGAGATAAGGGACAGAGACAAAGAGACCGGAACCTGAGTTTTTAGACTACCCCATAGCAGTACAAAGTACAAACGCGAAAAGCGACAGCAAAGAGGGGGGAATCCGTACATCGCAAACATGAGAAATCAGTCTCTCGCGACGAGCTCTTCGCGTGGACGCTTTCGACTTCGCAATCGGACCACTCCGACGACTCCAACAATGGTGCGACGGCTCTCCAACGAACCACACTTGAAAAATGGGGTCTGATGCATCAGACTCACGTCCAAACCCCTTTATAGTGGGGGTTCGGTCAACCGGATCCGGTTCCGGATTCGGTTCGGATTAGGATCCATTTAACGACCCATGACCGTAAAACGATCATATCTCACTCATCTGATGTCGGATTTTGAAGTTCTTGGTACCGTCGGAAAGATCTCGACGCGCACTACAAAAAATACTCTCTTTTGCTAAATTTGGATATCGGATCATGTCTAAAACTTAAGAGGAAGTGAACGAAAGTTTATAAGAGTCGGGCCGAAATTCATATCTTAAAGACGTATCGAGAATCGATTTGTATGGTGCATGATACCTATTCCGTATTTTGTATTTTAACCCATATTTTAGTCTTCGAATTTCACAATTATAAAAATCTCAAAGGAAGTCTTGTCCTCGAGACTTGACGCGTGTTCCCATTAGATCTCATATTCGGGTGATCCATGAAAATCTCAATTGGAATAATCCCATAAAAATCTCAAAGAAAAGGATGAAAATCATAAAAATCTCAAGGAGGACCGAACTAGGATTTCAAACTTTTTATATCAGGAATCAAGTGAAGATGCATGTCCTCAATGTCGGTCTTTAGTTCTCATGCAGCCTCTCTATCCGGTTCATAACCATAAGGATGTTAAAATCATTCAATTGAATCAATAAAATAACATATACATAAATTATCAGCTACCATTTGTCTTATGATGAATGCCTCCAGCCTCTAAGCCCTTGATAATACTCGTGAAACTTGTCTAGTATAGGTACTAAGTGATGTACGCAAAATAACGTTACAACATACAAGTCAAATGAAGCGTACAACAATGTCCATGTATATAAATCATACCTCCGACGACCGAACCTAAGGCATGTGCCGGCTCCTGAGTAACAACATTTAGTTGTCCTCGTAGTGCTAGTGAAAAACTGAATCTCGATGCACTATAAGTCAGTTGCGGTAGAGGGCGCTGGAAATCTTTGTCTCTACGGTAAAAACATGATCTATATGTATATGATGAACCGTTAGGCCTCGCACCTTGTTGAGTTGTACTCGAACCACTAGCACGTACGGAGCACAATGATGATGTAGACTTAAAAGATAATTAGCCCAACTACAAAGTTATTCTGATCGGGTTTTAAAATGATTTGAAACAAATCTAGTTATATTCAACCTCAATGAGTTTGATTCATTGTTCTTAGAGTCTTATCACTGCACATAAATAAACAACATACCACAATCATTCAACTTTTTCATGTGTTTCGTAGTGATTCGCAATTAGGGCCAACTTTGACACAGTCCAGTGTCTCCAAAGGTTTTAGGCTGCTTATCCCAACTTGCATTCCTTAATGCAAATGATTGTTTCCCTCCTCATGTCTTCTCAGGTACACCTACTAGTATATACCAATGCATCTATAAAGCAGCCTCCGTGACCGCGTGGCGGTGAGGCTGGGTCTCACGGAGACCCTAACTGCAATGGCGTGAAGGTAGGGGGCGGACGCTGCGAGGGCTCACGTCCTATAAAAACCTCCCACTAGGAGAGGAATGCAACGATCATCCGGAACCTCGCTATACGGGAGCCCCCTTCCTGATCCATCCCTCTCTCTATCTATCTCGTTCTCTCTCTCTCACGAAAGTCAATCGACGACGTACCTCGGCATCTTGAGAGAATCAACCTCTCTTTCGCTTTCTCATCCTAGTCAAACACTCAAATCAAACAGAACAAATGCAGGTCAATATATCTTCACCCACACTATGGCAAGCGCATCAGAGCTTCTTTCTGGCTATGTTTAATCAACCAACGTCTGCAACATCTACTTGTAGTAGTTTCATGTCACAAGCTAATGAAAATAACTCTACAAAAGTAAGACCCACTTTGCATCCTTTTCAGTCAAATCATTGTCACCACTTCTCATGGTGATCTTACCCAAAACAACAGTAGCATTGGACACAACTTCAACAACAGTAAATAACCACCACTGCTTGCAACAAGCTTTGGCCACCTAACTCTTTTAGGGCATGTTTGTTTGACTGGAAAAGAATTACAATGGAATGGAATCATGACAAGAATGGAACTAACGCAGGAATGGAAAGAAATATGTTTTTCCATTCCATTGTTTGGTTCATATTAGGAATTGAAATATTTATTATGAGATACATTTCTTTCTTATGTTTGGAAAGGAAAAAAATATAAATAAAATAACATTTCTTGATATATTTTATTAAGTAGAAAAAATAATTGGTATCATCCAACTTATTTTTTTCGTATAATTTATATATTTCAGGTAAGGAATGAATAGTCAAATATAAATGGAGATTACTTTGATTTTCTCCATACAATTGATGTATTTGATATATCCATATCTGTATCTGCTAGAATGTTTATTATCATATATATATATATCCTAAAAATTGAAAATGTTACGGGTATCCGTATTCACAAAAAAATAAAAATACATATCCATATCCGTATACATATACACTAAAATGTAACCCGTATCCATATCTAAAAAATTAAAGATGGTATACATATCCATATCTATAGCTGCAAAAAAACCATTTCCATGTGCATATCCGTTTCCACAAAAAATCCTCATCCATATCCATATGTTTATCCGTAAAAAATAAAATCCATATCCATGTCTGTATATATATGTATCTACTAGAATATAATCAGTATCCATATCTTAGCAATTGTAAGGAATGGAATCGCAATTCCTATGGGGTACCTAGGAATGGCAATTCCCATGAATGAGGGAATCAGGTTTCCTTTGTAATCATTATTCATGCCTTAATATGATCTAACAAACACATGAATGGAATCGAAAAAGGAATGTTGATTCCATTCTCCCCTCTATTCCTGCATAACAAACGAGCCCTTACGGATTCAAAGGGAATGCCATAGACTCGCAGACTATATCTTATTGCGGTGCCAATATTAAGGTAAAAAAACACCTCCTATTGTGATGTTGAATTAGGACAGAAGTTAGACATTAAGTTATACAGGATGAAATCTAAAGGCAACCGGAGTATCAGGAATTGTTCAGGGATTTAAAAACTAAGGTGTGTGTGGCATACTGCTTGTACGCAGGTCATTGCAACCAATTAAAACCTAAAATTGTCAATTATAGAGAAACAAATGCCAGTGGTTACCATCAACCAGAACGGGTGACCTTTTTGACCTCATTCATATGTGACATAGGGAATAATCCCATTATAGTTGTTAACTTTGCAGGAGTAGTGGTTATTATCAAAAGAGAATGTGGCAACTTGATAAATAGCAATCACTGGATTTGATAGGAACTTATTCAAAACAAAAGAAAAATTCACAACTTATCTGAGAAAATAAGTGAAGCAGCTGGTTATGACTCTACTGAAGCCTGAAGTTATTTTACAGTCACATTGCAATGTGGGATGAAGGTAGTCTCCATCTCTTACTCTCAGACTTGTGGCTAAGGTACCTAAACCCAGAAGATAGCAAACTCTAATTTAGCATAGAGTGCATATTCATCTGGGTCTCACAATGATCTAATGTGCCCAGATATATCATGCATCATCTTATTCTGTATGCAACTACAGTATCAACCCAAGGAAATCAACAACAAAATCCCCTCCAATCGTGCCAAATCACAACAGGGGACACACGAGCACGATTGGGAATCAACAAGATGGGGGAGGAGGGGGGGGGGGATCGTGTGGAGTCTACAACAAGAGGAAGGGGACATCGTACCTAAGAAAAATTGCAACCTTGGTTTCTTCACCCGCGAAGAACAAGGTGCTCGGTGCTCTGTTCATGATGCGAAACCGTATACGAAGATGATCTTGACCTTCTCTACGCGGGGATGGACTCGGATCGCTGATCAAATGCTCTCCGACGAGCTTCGATGGTGCTTTGGTGAGGGAGAGGTAGGAGGAAAGGGCTGAAAATCGAGTGAGGGCGATTTTGGGGAGAGGGGTTGCTGGTTATATGGGTCCAACCCGGATTCGGATCCGGGTTAGCATCCGAAGAAGACCCGGACCCGGTCTCGCTAAAATAGTCGTAACTCGGGTTTTCCGGACTCAGATTTTTGCGTTCTTGGACTCATTAGAAAGGTCTTGACAAGCTCTACGTGTTGGGATTCTCAAATTTTTTTTTTGGATACTGTATACAAGCAGGCTTTACAAATAATCCCATATCCAGTTACGAGGGATCTCACATCTCGGGGAAAAGTTTTCGATCATTATCAGCTCACATATGACCGAAGAGCAGGAAACCAACTTGCTAAAAGTATAAGAGAAAAACCACAAGGCAATGGGCTGGAGATTGTCGGATCTCTAAGGGATTAACCATTCTCTCTATTCACATCATATATATATATATATATATCATGAGGAAAATGCCAAGCCCTCCCGTAAATTCCAGTGAAGACTGAATCCAAAGTGGTGTGGAGAAGGATTCATTTATCTCATCTCAGACTCCAAGTGGGTGGCACCCCTACACGTAGTTCTGAAGAAGGCGGGACTCCAAATCGTCATCAATAAGTAGGGAGAGGAGGTCACGACACGAGTACCCACGTCGCGATGCATCTATGTGGATTACAGACGTTTGAATGCCACAACAAAGAAGGATCACCTACCAATGCCATTTATTGATCAAATTTTAGAGAGATTGGAGGGAAGAGGATACTTTTGTTTTTAGACGGGTACTCGGGCTACGATCAAGTAGCCATCACTCCCGAGTACTAGGAAAAGACAACATTTACTTGTCCATTACATTCAAGTGTATGCCTTTTGGGCTTTGTAACGTCCTTGGCACTTTTCAGCGATGCATGATTACTGTATTTGCTGAAATGATTGGAGAATTCTCAGAAGTCTTTATGTATGACTTCTCGATCTATGGTGATTCATTCGATGATTGTCTCGCGTACCTAGATCGATTCCTCGAGAAATGTAGGGAAGTTAATCCGGTGTTCTCCTGAGAGAAAAGCCATTTCATGGTAAAGGAGGGCATCGTGTTGGGGCACATCATCAGCAAGAAGGGAATGGAGGTGACCCAACCAAGGTGGATGTGATCAATAAACTCAGCCACTAACCAATTAGAACCAAATACGATCTTTTCCAGGTCATGTCCGATTTTATCGGAGATTTATCAAGGATTTTTTAAAAATTGCCCAACTGTTGATTGAGTTCTTAGGAAAAGACACATAGTTCATTGTAGATCATAAGTATCTTGAGGCCTTCAAGTTACTGAAAAGAGAGATAATTGAAACCCTTGTACTACAAGCCTTTGACTGGTCTCTTCCCTTCGAGATCATGATCGATGCATCTGATTTTGTAGTAGGAGTTATGTAAGGATAGAGGAGAGATAGAGTCCCTTATGCTATTCAACACGCAAGTAATGTTTTGTATACAACTCAGAAAAATTATACTATGACAGAAAAAGAGATGCTTGTTGTAGTCTTCGTCTTGGAAAAATTTAGTTCTCTACTTCTTGGGTCGAAGTAGACCGTTTTTATGTATCACTCAACCATCCGTTATTTGATGGCAAAGAAAGACGCAAAAGCACATCTCCTCATGTGGATTCTCCTCCTCTGAGAATTCGATTTGGAGATTAAAGATAAGCCTGGGGTGAAGAATGTGGTGGCTGACCATCTGTTCTGGAATGGGCAAAATAAAATCAATGAGTTAGAATTGATCCGTGAATCCATCTCAGACGAGTCAATCTCTGTTATTGACTCTCTCCCATGGTATGCCGACATGGTTAACTATCTTGTCTCTAAGAAAGTTCCCCAGAGTTGACCCAAGAATAGAATTGACCGACTGAAGTCGGAATCCACTACCATTGAGAGGATCTATTCCTTTTCTTTAAAGGACTGGATTGTATACTGAGAAGATGTATTCATCAGGAGGAGTACCAAAGTGTTCTCACTCTGTGCCACACATTGGAGGAACGAGGACACCACCCCAGGAAGAGGACCATTGAGAAGATATTAGAATGTTGATTTTATTGGCTAACCTTATTTAAGTATGCCTACAATTTTGTCAGGTCATGTACAGTCTGTCAGATAATGGGATGGACCATTACTCCCAAACATGCCATGCATATGCAACCAGTGATCATCTGTGTTGTATTTGACGTATGGGACATCGACTTTATGTGCTCATTCCCTAACAACCATAGATTGAATATATTATTCTCGTGGTAGACTATTTGGAGGCTATCCCTAAACGAGCCTCCAAGTTTCTAAAGGATCATATTATTTCGATGTTCAGGATTCCCAAGATATTGATATATGATGGGGGCAACCACTTTGTCAACATAGAGGTGAAGAAGTTGACTATGGAATAAGGTATTGAGCACCATGTCGCTAGCCCTTACCACCCACAATCTAATGGCATGGTAGAGGTGTCAAACATGGAGGTCAAAGGAATTTTACAGAAGCTAGTCCACCATGACAGGAAGAACTGGTCCCAACTCCTAGATCAAGTTCTGTAGGCTTACAGGATGGCTCATAAGACCCCATTGGGGACCTCCTCATTTAGAATGGTATTTGGCAAACAATGTCATTTGTCCGTGGAATTATGTACAAATTAGAATGGGCAATTAGAAAGATCAATTGCAATTGTCACCGGGGAAAGAAGAATTGAGAAATAAATATAATGAGCTCTCAGAGATAAGAAACCATGCATATGAAAACAACACCATCTACAAAGACAGAGTAAAAAAATGGCATGACAATCACATCAGAACTAAGAACTTTGTCCCGTGACTGAAAATGTGGTTGTTTAATGCATTGAAGATTTTTCAAGGAGAGCTAAAGTCAAAGTGGACATGACCATTCATCGTTAGGGAGGCACACAACATTGACAGCATTAAGATTTCTAAGACATCAGGCAACACGCACTTCTCTGGTCAATGGACAATTATTTAAGCATTTAATCGAATCAAATGAGCAGTTGGTTCAAGTTGAGCAGATCTCATTTACACGGAGCACAGATTCAAATGAACGACTCCCTTGACCTATGTGAAACTTCGATACACGAAGCCATCCTCTTCGATGCAACTGGAAGATTCAACCGATCACTTGTACATCCATCTCAGATCTACTCAGTCCTCCACATGTGATTCCTCTTCCATACTTAGGTTGACCCGAGCATAAGTATAGGGGACTGGTATCATTGTGAATACCCCACTTCTATTCTCCTTCTCAACATCGGCTGCTTCATTTCTTGCTCTTCTGCTATGCTTAGGCCCTAAAAAGCCTAAGTATATTTGGGGGGGGGGGAGTTGACTTCCTATTTCTTTCCACTCAATTTTATTGGTACAAGCCATGCCTTCATTTCACTTGGTGCCATGAGGACATAGCACAAGCTAAGTAAGGGGGTGTATATTCAATAAATTTATCCATATCTCCTATTCTAATTGTTTTCACACCTTAAATTTGGTATGAACATAAGTTGTGTTATGAAAGAGGTGGGAAGTCAATCGGATCAGAAACATAATGAAGGTGAATGACCTCTGATCAAGGAGATCAGAGGTTGGGTGAATTGCTACAGAGCTGGAAATCAAACCAATTAAGGGAACAAGAGATACATAGCTAAATTATATGGATAGAATGTATTAAGTGTTGAATCGCATGTGGACATGGAGCGACTGCTCCAAAAGTTGATTTCCACGACGCAATGACGAAGGACCACGAAGGCTGATCGCGGTGGAGCTGGATCTATGCACCGACGAAGATGATCGCGCCGACCCGATCTCCCTCACTCACTCAATAGCGGAGGACTGTCACTCTTCTTGGAGCTGGAGACTGAAGGAATTCGGTGAAAAATTGCAGATGACTGACGCTTCAGATCTGGAATGGTTTATATATGGGTGAGAATGAGAGAATTTCAAATGAGGATTTTGACACAAAAATGATGAAAATCGAGTGTAATAAACATAGGAAAAAATTATGGTTGATAGATGGGTCAAGGGGTGAAAGAATCAGGTTGAATGGATAGATGAATCGGGCTATAAAAATTGGATAAGAAGGCAGATCGGTAAAGTATTCGGTTCCAAGGTCTGGTGAGGTGGTGAGTTGACAGTGGTCAACAACGATGAATGGGACAATCAGATCCATCTTAGGAAAATGATAAAATCCACTACAGGACAAAATAGTAGAATATATGGAAATGAACTAAAATAAATTAGAAAATGATTTTAAATTAAAATATTATTAAAATAACTAATGTTAATAATTTAATAAATAATTTTAAATAGTTTTTAATAAATGAAATAAATTAACTAAATAAGGTAAAATAAATAAAAACCTTTATTAAAAATATCTATATATACGACAACCTAACTTTTAATAAATTATTTTTACAAATAATTAATATAATTAATAATTCATTAATTTACAATATTCAAATATTTTTAGTTTCTGATTTAGATCCATTTTTGTCTCCTATACTACAATTGAGCATTCATAAAGAGGGCAGAAATAAGAGCTCATCAGTATTCAAAAAAACATCATCGCTATATTGCTCTCACTTCTAACTTGGAGCAGCAACAACTATACAATAATACCATTGTGATTGAGGTGTTTCTCGTCGGCATCTTTTTCGAATATAAAGTTGCTTGCCAACATATATCAGAATTATCTATTCCTCGTGTAGAGGAAGCTTACAGTCATCTGAGTTGCCTATATATTTCTTCTAGCATGCCATCTTATACCACCTTTGCCATGAGGACGAGTTTGGTAGTTGGGTTGGGTTGGAGAAACCTTATTTGAATAGTAGCTATTTGGATGGTTGGAGAGGTTTGGAATGAGGAATGTGATGTGATATCACATAGCATTGTGATGGAATTCCAATCCAGGGATGCAGGGGGTAAACCAGGTTAACCTGAGGTAACCCGGTAACCAAACGAGCCCTAAGTGTCCCGGGAAAGTGGTGGATCTTCATCATTCATGTGATCTCATGGACTACACTTAGTAGTCATAATTAACATTCATAATCATTCATGTATTAATCGGCGGCATGGTCGGTGCGCGGGCCGGAGACTTAGCATCTCCAGGCGGACCGTTGGTCGGCGAGGAGGATGGAGTGTGTGGGGACGGCGTCCGGCAGTGCCTCCGTTGGGTTGTCGCTGACGTAGGTGGGGCGCATGCATGGGGGAAGGGGAGGGTGGAGGTGCTCTTGGTCATAGCAAGGGGGATGAGAAGAGTCCGGAGGGGCAATTTCGTCAAGTAAATTTATGGATTAGACGGAGTTGGGAACTAAACCGTTAAGTTAAAGTTTGATCCCCTATTTGTTACAAAATAAAGATCAATCCCTAATTTGGGAATCCATGTAAAGCTCAGTCCTTTTTTGTAATTTACTCTAAATTTTATCACCATGAGGCCTGATCAGATGTTGGGAGCAGATCCTCTGCTGTCCCGCAGAGTCTACTGGGCTCACCGGAGCCGCTCGATCATGATCGAGTGGTTGGAAGAGATTTTTACGAACCGCTCGATCAAGATCAAGCGGCTCCGATGATACCCAAAATGCAGCAGACTCTGTGGGACAGCAGAGGATCCTCTCGCTCAGATGTTATCATGATTGTTCAGGTTTCACCCAACTGTGTCTGTTGATCCAACTGATCGAGCGCCCATAGTGTTAGATGTGCATGCATGCCCTCCTGACTTCCCCATTTCGCTCCTTGATCTTTTTTTATGCCAAAGAGGGTGATCTCCCAATTTGGGAGTCACCGCTAAAAATATATATTATATATAAACAAAATTACATCGATCTTTATCTAGAATCCCACAGGCTTAATAGAGCCCTACAATGTGATACAACATTTTCTGCGTACAAAGGCTGATTCTTGAAGAGCAATTCGTTTCTTGCTAGTCAAATTGTCTAGATAACCACAAAAGGTTTTGAGATGTCATCTGAGAAATTTCCTCCCACCCTCCTGATCGCCTCCCAGAAGTTCGTCGATCCACTCACATCGACCCACGAAAAAGCCATCTCCCTCCAAGCCTTCACTGAAGCCTCGCACGTGAAGAAAAGATGCTCTGCAATCTCTGCATGATCACCACACCTATCACAGTTCATATCATGAGTCCCCAATAAGTTCGTCATCCTAACATTATCACAAATCCTATTCTTCCTGAGGCACCAAAAGAAAACTGTTATCCTACTTGGTATCTTGCTCGCCCATATAATCTTCACATCCTTGCAGAATTTATGTGATATTTGTTTTAAAAATTTTCCTTTGGTGATATTTAGGGTTTAGGGTTAGGGTTTAATCCTTTTATTTGAATATTTGTTTAAACATCGATTTATGTGATATTTTTTTAAAAAATAAAAGTACACATGTTGCTTCTTTGATGTTCTATATTTTGGATATTTATTCGAGATTTTAAGATCGTTGTTGATTCATTGAATTTAAAATTGCGAATAATTGAGTATTTACCCAATTTAACTTATTTGAATTATAAGGAGTCATGCATTGCTTTAAAAAATCCCCCACAATAGCAATATGTAGATTTTTATGTCTTCTGCCATGTATCCCGACATCTCTTAAAATGTTGCTTCATGTTCCTTTGAACAATTATTAATTAATTTTAGTAATTAACTCATAATAGACTTTCACTTTAATATTTGTTAAAATTCAAAGTGCACTGCATTCTCCTCTTAAATGCTTCTACTCTCACATCTACTCTCTCTCTCTCTCTCGTATGGGAGGTCAAACGACTGACAGATAACGCTGCGAGATGATCGGGTACGTTTTATAGGGTGAAGGTGTGGAGACGTGAAGAAGAAAGGGTGAAGATGGGGGAGCGGATCCTCTACCGTGCAGCAGAGGTTTGATGTAAAGTGATGGTCCGTCCGAATTGCTCGATCTTAATCAAGCGGTTCACACGAAATCAAGGCTTTTGTGAGTCCTTTCCGTGTGAACTGCTCGATCTTGATTGAGCGATTTGGGCAGACCTCTACTTTACAGCAAATCCCTGCTGAACAGTTGAGGATCCGCGCCAGAAGATGGGATTTAGCAGACCGACTCCTCTGATGCATACCATAGCCACTCATAAAGATCGAACCGCTCACACAAAAATCAAGTTTTGGTAGTTCTTTGCATGTGAAACGCTGGATTATAATCAAGTTGTTCCGAGAGTACAGTAGACCTCTGCAGTACAGTAGAGGATCCACTCCATGAGATTTAGAGTTCCTTCTTATCTTTGCAAGTGGTTAGGTTTTAAAATTAATATTTTATTAGTTTATTATAAAATACACTATTCTTTGATTATTTAGAAATTAAATTTTAGTTAAAATTAGAGTAGTTAAAATTAACAAGTTGAGCACTTTCTCGAAATTGGTGTATATTAGTACGTAAAAGTTAAAAATTCATGTATGAATGTTAATGCATAACAAGTTAATTTTAGAACAGAACTTTATTAATTTTACCGTAACATATCGATCTTGTTTTCTTGATTTTTTAGTATTTGCACTTTTAGTTAAAATTAATGTGCGTTAGCACATTGAATATGGAGAAATCTCATGTCTATGTTAATACAAAATATTTTAAATGATACTTTATTACATTTTTATTTCAACGTATATAATATTTTTTTAGTTTTTTAGCGTTTAAAATTCTTTCTCATAATCGATGTATGTTGGCACATAAATATTGACGAAATATGACATGTATGTTAGCAACAATAAATTATTTTGAAAAATAACAATTTATTATTTTTATCATAAAATGCATATCATGTTCTTTGAGTATCATTAATAATTAAAGTAAAATTAGAGTATGTCAAAACGTAAATATGGATAAAAATACCATCTATATTAATATGTTATACATTTTCTCAGAATTATCGTATATTAGTACACAAAGATCAATGAAATGTCATACTTTCAAAAAGACATACTTGAAATAGGGTTTTATCATTGTGCCTCTTCGAGATATCGCAATATCAGTTATGCTCCTATTTTTTGGGAATATCAGTTGTGCCACTCACTTCTTGCTAATCTATCACTTGTGCCCCTCAGGTTAGTGACCGTCCATAATCAACACAAACAAGCGTTAACTTCAAGGACACAAATGAAATTAAATTTAAAAAAAAGATTGAAAAGTCCTCCTCCTCCCCGTCTTTTCTCCTCCTCCTCCCTTCTTCCTCCCCCATCTCTTCCTCTTCCTTTTTCCTTCCTCCCTTCTCTTCCTCCTCCACAGCTCCTCCTCCTCCTCCTTGAGCTCTCCTGCAGCCTCCCTCGAGCCTCCTTCCCACTCCTCCTCCTCCTTCGCCCTGCACCTCCCCCTCCGCCCTTGCACCTCCGCCCCTGCCCTCCCTCCGCCCCCGCACCTCCCTCTGCTCCCCCGCACCTCCCCTCACCCCCCGCACCTCCCACCCCGACCCCTGCAACCTCCTCCCCCCCCTTGCACCCGCCCCCCCCCCCCCCCCCCGCACTGCCCCCCCCCCCCCCCCCCTACACACACACAAGAACCTCCCGCCTACCGCACCTCCCCCTCCGACCCCTCGCACCCCCCTCCGCCCCTTGCACCGCCCCGCATCTCCCCCCTCCGAACCCCGCACCCTCCTCCGCCCCTTGCACTGCCCCCCGCATCTCCTCCCTCACCCCCTGCACCTCCACTCCGCCACTTGCACCCCCGCACCTCCCCCTCCCCCCTCCGCCCCCCCGCACCCCCTCCCCCCGTCGCCCTCGCCCCCTGTGCCTCCCCTAGCCCATCGCCCTCGCCCCTGCACCTCCCCATCCCTTTGTCTTGCGCCCCCCCCACGCTTCCCCCTGCCTCCACCACCCCCACCCCCAGGTCGCCCCGCCGCCCCCGCCCCGTGTCGCCCCCGCCCGCCCCCCTACGCCCCCTCCTCCATGCCTCCCCCTTCGGCCCTCCTCCTTCGCCTGTCTGGCTGAAACTAGAGAGCTTTCAGTTTTTGTCAAATCAAGATAAATTTGACTAGTTGATTCATAAAAATTCATCAAAAAATTCAATAAAATCCATTATTTGATCCATAATGAGTGATATATATGTGAAAATGCAAAGATTTTAGAGATTCGATGGATGCTTAAAGGTGTCACTAAGAGAGAGAAATTATGAAGAGAAAGGAAGAAGAACAAATGGAGGAAGAAGAAGATGAAGAAGAAGTCCGGACAATAATACCCCTACTAACTGCACCAAGGTTTGAAAAAACCATGGTTAAGTCAACTCATGGACGGTCAATCTGACGGAAGGGCACAAGTGATAATGGAGAAAGAAGTGAGGGGCACAACTGATATTACCAAAAAGATAGGGGTATAACTGAAATTACGATATCTCAAGGGGGCACAAGCGATGAAAACCCTTTGAAATATTGTAAATAATCTAAAGAAACATCAAAATGTCATGCAAAATCTCTAAAAGACTCTTACAAGTATTTTTTTGCTTGAAAATATAAATATATTTTTACTTGTAATTATTGCATAACTAGCAAAGTTCATTGGTCTGTTTTATCTTAAAGGGTAAATTACATATTGGGTCCTCAACTGTGGGCTCAATCCCAATATAGGTCCCAATCTTTCAAATGTAACAAAATCGATCCTGACTCCGTTTCTATAAACGATATCGCTAGAAAAAGAAATAGATTGACTAAATTGCCCATTTCCGAGAATAGGCACTTCCAAGAATACCGCTTCTGAAATAGACACTTTAGTCCATCTCTTTTTTTCTAGCAGTGTCGTTTATAGAAACAAAGTCATGACCCATTTTGTTACATTTAAAAGATTGGGATCCATATTGGATTGGGCCCATAGATGAGGACCCAATATGTAATTTACCCTATTGCGAAACTTGGATAACCAGCTCACCAAAACATGATGTTGACTGATGGTTGTACCATTTATTATTATTTTTGTTTTTTTAAATAAAAAGTGTTTATGTTGATTCATTTTTTTGCAAGTTCTTTATCATTACTGCAAGAGTATTCACAATCCAAAAATGCGGCACTAATATACTTTCCTCTCTATTTTTTGGGATGAGCTCAATTTAAGCACGACACAAAATACATTTGTTGTCTCCAACAATATTTAAAATGGAAAAGATTACTCTTTCTCAAGTCACATGGGGGCAGAAAGTGGTTACACATTTTATACTAAATAACAAGTCATGCTTGGTTTTTTCTTCTTTACAATAACTCTGGCTTTTGAAGGAAAGGTATGGATAAAATTATCTCTAATATTTTTGGCCAATATATTGTTTTATCCCATAAAATTTACCTAACTGACTTGCAAATCAGAAGCAGACTTTGCAATATAGAAAAAATAAAAATATTAAAAGAGGAAGGAATACTGAGAACAACGACAATACACAATCAAGGCATACAACCTTTGTAACAACTCAACCCCAAACATAGTGCCATACCTAAAACACATGAAGTGTGTGTGGTTTATAAGTGGTGGGGATTATTACTATTTGTCAACTTGGGTTTAAGCATTTTGGGCGTTTGTCAACGGGTCCATTTGAGCCCGAACCCAATAAGTTGTCAGGACTAGTTTTCCCTCGATAACGGATCGGGAACCTAAACCCGAGACGTTATAACCTTACATAAGTACGTTGACGTTTTCCGTTATGCTTAAAATGATGTTTTTAATTCCAATTTCAATTTAGAGACAAGTTAAAAGGGTTAAGTATCAAACTTAAGGGGAGCATACGTCTGAAAAAAACCCAATATTATTGTGCCGCATTAGAGAACCACATGAACTTTCATGCAACTCAGAATGTCTACAGGGGTGTCTCTCAAATTTACCCTTCGAAATCGCTGGAAAGTACCCGACGACGCATTCGTTGAGATGCGTTCAAACGGAATCGCGAAATGCTCCCGAAGGAATCAGTCACGTTGTCTTCGAGGACAAATCCTCCGCAGGCCGGTTGTAATACATGGGTGTGCATGGGTGTTGAGTGAGCCGCTCGATCAAAATCGAGTGATTTACACGAGATCTGGGTATTTTTAAGTTTTTATCGTGTGAACGGATTGAGCGGCTCACGACACCACACATATTACAGTTGGTCTCTACAGTATTGCAAAGGATCCGTGCATCATTGTCTTCACGTGTCCACGTGAATGGCACAGAAAATATTAACCAGAAGTATTTAAAAATAACAATTAAAAAAGTGAAAATATTCAGGGTAAATAAATATAAAACCACGAGTCATCTATTCTGGGTCTCAGGCAAAACGTACATTTTTTTCTGTAAGTTTTCAAAAGGAATAAAAATGGTTTTAAATTTGTGTATATTCTTACAAAATTCTCAATTTTATCCTTTGTTAGTACAAATAAGATAGGGATTTTTATCCAGCAGGCCCTATAAACTTTGCCAATCACTTCCACGACCTTTTGCATAAA